>OX104111.1:6995245-7482744 GCA_944474755.1 Limnoperna fortunei
TATTACAAGTTGGCATATATGCAGAGATAATACATAACGGTTGTCCAATGCAGCTTATAATTATTTTAATAGCACAGATGCGTTCACAACTATCATCAAGTTTTGTTATATACGGGTCTAAAGACTTTTTCCATAATAGTCCACAACCTCCATGTCCCCTTGTTCTTACTTTTGTAGAATATGTTCATATTCATCACAGCTTTTGATTAAACCATTGTAGTTATTTTCTGAGCAAAATTGGGAAAGTTTTTGTTTTTCAAATGTAAAGAGTCGGTTTTCTTGTATAGGGACAATATCAGATCTCTTTAATATTTGTTGAAGATAAACGGCGTTTGATACGAAGTTCTCGATGTTGAATGTAGATAAAGTGGTGTACCTGTGTAGTAACCGGTTGCAGGTCTCACCATTTGCTGATTCAAGTACGACGACCTTACTTGGGTCTGTTGCTAGTGACATGTATGTCCCGGCCTCTCTTATATCAGATGAAGCGGCAGCTGTTGAGGAGGATGCTTGTACAGCCTTTCTAAAAAAGAACTATTGGAATTGTTTATATTACTATCATTTTGGTTTCTAATAGATGATGAATTGTCTCTTACATCTTTATTCGCTGTATGAACTTCTGCATCAGTTGTTGAAATGGCAGTACTGTCTATAGGTTTTGAGTCTGTTAAGTTATCTTAGGTATATCTTCATTTCTACATCCAATATAATTATTTATTGCAATGTTTGGTACTTGGATATGTGGTGGGGTTCTATGTACTTCACTGAGCTTTTGTTCCAGTTCTAATATACGTTTCTCAAGACTAACAGAAGTTAAGCTGCTCTGCGTTTTTGATTGAACCTGAGTTTGAGTGTATAGGGTTGAAGTTTCCATATCATTTTAAAGTTACCTCGTTCAGTTCTTTTTCCTTCTCTTTTATTACCTTTTCTTTAGCAGCAACTTCTCTTTCCCTTGACATCAATTTTTTGTGTAGCTTGTGCATTTCTTCCAATCTCCTTCATCGTAACATCAGCTATGTTTTCTATAGTTCTAGTTTTATATTGAGCTATGCTACAGGCAGTTACAGAAATATAATTGTCATTAGAGGTAGACTCATGTAGGAATATTTGTTCATGTTCACGATAACTATCTTCATCTCAATTGTATGATTCATACATTAACAGATCTCTACATGATGTACAGGTATAAAATTCGTTAGAATAAGGAATTCAGATATTTTAGTTCGTCTTTCGAAAGTCTTTCACACTTTTAGTGAAGCCAGGTATTGCAGGCATCACACAGAATACAGTCAGTAATGCATTCTTGTTCACAAACTAAACAGTTTATATTAATTGAATCTGATAGTTTGTCAGTATTGTAGGTTGTCGGAGGCAAGATTGCAGGTATTGGGTTGTTGTTTTTAATGTCATGCTGACTTTGTTTGTTACTTTGCGGAGATGACAAGAGGCTCATAGTACTAGACTTCTAACCTCTTTTGACTGTCTTCTTAAATTCACAGTTTGTTCCAGTAGCATCATCCCTCCCATTGTCTATTTTTAGTAGATCACTAATTTTCTCTCGAAGAACAATGTTACCGTGGTTTTCCACCTCGGTTGTGACTGAGGAAAAATGTTCATTTATGAATATACTCATGCTAGACCCATTTACTTGTGAGCGTGATGATGTGAGATATAAATTAATCATATATAGTTGCATGCCTTCTTTAACTACAGAGTAAGCCTCTTCTGCTCTGATGGAATTGTCTTTGGAGATTCGTACCATACAGTCAAAGTTAATATTTTCAAACGGACTTGCATGCATAGTTTCGGAGAGTAGTTCTGAACGACTCAAATGCGGCAGTAGAAAAGGAGATTATCAGGTTTTTCTCTTTTAGCTCGAGCTCAATGTGTGGGCGATTTGTTGCCTCGAGTTTTTGTTGCATAGCTCTCTCAGGTCTTACATTATACCCAGTCAGTCATAGCCTGTGTCAGATCAAGCCTAGTTTTACCTCTTGTTGTTATCATCCTGTCGTTGGGCATGATGTCAGACTAATTTCAAAGAGTTTAAGGGTGAGAAACGTAGGGACTGCCAGACCTAAATTTAGCAACCAGTATAGGGAGCCTTTATGAATAACGAGCACAGTTATAAAATTGTTAAGCAAAACAAAAATATATACACTAGAAACCTCAGTAAGGTAAAAAATATCAAGAATAAGCATAAAATAACTAAAAGCTAAAAAAAACTTTTGTAACTGCTTTACACTGGGTAGATGACCAACACTAGTCTTTAATTTTGATACAAATCTTAACCACACTTTCGACAACAGTATATCCGAGTGTTCTCCGTCTTTGTATAAGGTGAAGTTGTATCTGTCTCTTTGTCTTATATGCTGATTTTTAGAGTTTTTCGGGGTACCTCGGTTTAGATCGACGGGGGGGGGGGGGGGGGGGGGAGAGTAACTTGGTATATATTGGGTAATACGGATGTAACTTTTTTACCTCTCCAAAATATATGAATAGGTAGCTTTTTTCATTGAAAAATATATCATTGGGTAGTTGTAAATTATCAAAATATATCCATGTCTCAATTCTCATCTTAAGCATATGTAAAGCACAGTGATTTTACAAAGTGTTCCATTAACATCACTTGATCATTTTGGTATTGAATGGACTATTTTGCCAATGGGGATGTGCTGTAATAAAATATATGAATAGGTCTGATTTAATCATTCAATATATGATAAGGTCCCGTTTTATAACGTCCGAAATATATGAATAGGGTGGGTTTTCAAATCTCCGTCCGCAGACCTGTACCTAAAAGTATCCCCCCCCCCCCCCCCATGAATTTGCAGCAAAGTATTCAATGCAAAATTAATTTCCCTAATGTTTGTGTTTACAGAATGTACTTGTCTGAATAGTGTATCATCGGTGTGAATGAATTTGTTCGGGTCTTTATGTCCTTTCTGTTTATTATATTCAAATATAGAGTTAACAGGTAATTCCAAGAAAGTTAATTTACATTCGGGATATAGCTTGTAAATGTGAAAGACTTCCATTTGAACCCCCACTAAAAATGCATTATTTCGAACGTAAATAAAAGAATTTGGCACTGGGTGGCAGCCACTGTTGAACCCCACAGTGGACACAGTCATGCATTGCCAATTGGGCAGGTCCTAGTCGTGTGAACTCCATGTATCTTGTGATAATCTAATGCATTGCGTTTTTTATTGGGGGGTTCAATTGGAAGTCTAACCTGAAAATGTCCACAATTTTCTTGAAGTTATCTACCAATTTCTCAATGCAGAGTGAGTCTCTGATCGGAGTGATATGCATTTCCCATCAAAACTCGTTAGATCGCATGTACCGACCCAGATATATAGAGAGATGCTATCATAGGAATCAACAATATAATTTAGGTTATCTTGAACCCACTGCAGGGTATCGCTTGAAGTTCTGATCGACCTTGAATACCACTTGATCGTTTGAGCAAAAAAGCTTACTACATGGCGCTCTAGGTTATATCCTTTGCTGTCACAAAGCAATATAGGTGTTAGAACTCTCTTTCCTGCTGGAGCTTCAGTTGGTTTGTTGATAAATTTTCGTAATTTTGCCTCGGACATGCGTTTGATTATTTGTTCAATGAATGTTGTCACTATACAATTATGGATATGTAAGCCAAATACCAAGGTACGCTGTGGTAAGACCCACTGTCGATCTAGGGGAACGAATTTAGAACGCGAGGTAGGGGTTGAAGGAGAAAGGCTGAAAACATAAGCAAAGCATGATCATATAAACAAGCAGAAAATAGGTGAGCAAAATGTGAACTATTTACATGTGATTATTTATTGACTAATTGAGTAACTGCGTTATATATCTATATACACTGTGTACTGGGCTGAATGTTTAGGCAATTGTATGAGTAGACTAATGTAAGATATGAAAAATGAAAAAGCAACTAAGGCTAAGCAGTAGGTTGATATGCCAAGTATCTATTGTTGTATAAATCCTGTGTGTATGATATAACTGGATCCTGAATAACAAGTTTCCTGAGAGGACAGATTTAAAAATGTTAAAATCAATTATCAAGAAGGTGTCTGGTCAATTGGTCCCACATGCAAATTGGTCCCAGCCAATTCGTCCCAAGTCTTTGCCAATCCGTCCCACTTTTGGACAATTGGTCCCAACACTTTTAAAATTAGTCCCAACTCTTTTAAAAAGTATATTTTAGAACAATTTTAGTTTTTTTATAGGAATTAATAATAAGTTATTAAAATTTAAGAAACTCCCAATACAAAACAAATTATAATATGTTCAAATTTGTAATTTAATATACACATTTATATATAAAAGTAATGACAAATATTATTACAAATAATTTGAGAATTGTGCATTCTTTTTAATATAATAGTTTTGTCTTATTAGTTTCATTAGCAGCTTGGGCATATAATTATTACTTGTTTATTGTTTGAAGCATAAGGTTTTAGCTTTAATGAAAACAATTCAAAATTGATTGCCTTTGAATGTCATAGTACAAACATCAATCAGTTTAATGTTTATCTGAACATTTACTCTTAAACCATACATTTGTATATTTAACAATATTTTACAATTAAATTTTTTACTCACTATCCCTTTTGAAGTCTTACATAAACAATATCAAGAAGCACATGATTGGGACTTCGGCTTGGGAGGTAGGGGTAAAAAAAAATAATGTCTTATGATAGGCCAGTTATAGAAAAACCAATTAAATTTATTCATTAAATGAAAAAAATATAAAAGACAAAGGTGTTGCTCTATAGTTCACTTTATTCGACAACATGTCTTCTGAATGTGTTATCTGCACCAGACCAGTTCCAGTAAAACACCATGCCTTTACCGTTCAGGCTTTGTGTTGTTTGTTATGTAATTCATGGACACACAGAAGATGTACTTCTGGTAATTCTTTTTATTTATTTATAAATTTATTTATTTATTTATTTTTTGTTTATTTATCTATTTATTTATAATTTATACTTATCCATATTTTATATTCGTTGACCATAATCATTACCTAATTGATGATTACATTGTATTCTTACATCACAATATAAATTTATTAAAATAACTGAAGACTTGATTAGAAATGAAACTATCAGTATTAAAAAAATGGTAAAAATCATATTTGTCTTCAAAGTCTGTTAATCATAATTCAATTAACAAAGTTGTCAATGGCATGTGCCACTGTTTAATTGGCTAATTAGATTACCTGAATACCTCAATTTTATTGTATTTGAGTTTGCTAATTACAGCCTAAATAAGTATCATATATAATTGTTTATTTCCATTGTGTTGTATTGCATTATTATGTTGTTGCTTGTCTGTAAATTCTATCTTATAATTATATTTGTGTTTGTTTTTTGTACGTTCCCATGCAGATCCAGTTGGTATCCGAACAAAAACTCACCAGGACCCAGAGATCTGCAACAAGAAGTTGCCCGTCCAAGATTTTTCAGCTGTGGGAGAGCGACAGCAAAGAAGAAATCATGCCTTCAACCCTCCTAAAGTCAGTGGGACTGTTAATAACACTGAAGGCCGTGTAGAGACTTAAACTGGACAATATTATTTATGTTGTACTTTTGTGCTTTCCTTTATTATGTTGTGTTTTTGTACTTTGCTTTTTTATTTTTATATATTTATGAATAAAGTTGGGATTGTGTGAAAGTGTTATATGTTTCAAAGAATAACATGTATATATTTTGAATGTTTTATGTAAGTTAATATGATCTTCAGTGTGAGAACGAATGTCATTCTCGTATGGTGAAAGTAGGTATGACAGCACCAAGTTAGAAAAGTAAGAAAGACAGTATGTCTCCTAGAATGAATGGGTAGGCATTAGTTGTTCAAATATATGTAAAATAATAGAATAGTGCTGTAAATCTCAATAAAGAACATAAACTTGTTTTGTCTTCTATTGTTATTTTTTAACATATCATGTTAACTAATAGCAAATCTACATGTAACACTCTTGCTACAAAATAAATCATCATATTACCTACACCTAAATCTTTATTTTTCCTTGCATTGCCAATAACAAAACATCTCCTGGAATAAACATTTTTAAATGATCGGTTAACCAGTACCTCTAATTATCCTTTTACTTTGAATATACGAGTTTAATTTGACAAGTCAACCATTATTTGACCTTAAATCTAAGCCAGAAATCTAATTACAAAACTCGAACATCCTTAGGTTTTGAGGCATAAACAATTTCTCCCATTTTATACTGTTTTAAATTCTTTAGATAACTCTATTAAAATTACCTATTTCTATTTGAACCTCTCTATCATCTATTGGTCACATGATCGATATGAACAAACCCATATGAGATGGGAGCTGAACTATCCAAAGAAATATTTTAGAAGAGCACTAAAATTAATTTAAAAAAAAGGCAAAAATAATTTTGACATCAATAACATTGAAATGTTTATTTTATAAACAACAACAAAAATGTCAGACAAATCTCGGAAACAGTGCATTTTAAATTGACATTTTTGACTTCACCAACACATTTGAGAAAGACATCAATGGAATGCAGAGACACTGTTTGGGTGCTCTGAATGTCATGAACCATAAAATCTGGGATATTACATTAACGCTGTGTCTATATTCATATTATATTTTAACATTTATTGAAAGCTGTTTCAAACAAATACAATAAATACAAATCTTTTGTGGCAACATACAATATTTAAAATCATAAAAGATCTTTTTTCCAAATGCAAAAACATTACCAATATGCAGTTATCAATTTATGATTGTCAATCAAACAACAGATATTTATACTGGCACCAAGTCTGACAATGAAACACTACCATAACATGTAGTATGTATGACATGCAAAACATATCTGTCAGATGAAGTTCATTTCCTCAGTACATACACAAAAGAGATTAAAGGTGTTCTTTTCTTTCAAGATCTGTGTTTTCTCTTTCTGCTCCCTTCCTGTGTATCTGGCATCTGACTGCCCTCTGTATCTGCAGATATAATAATATACACAACTACTAAATTGGAATTTAAAAAACATTTGTGTATCTGATGGAAAACCCGATTTGAATTAAAACACATTTAATACAATATGTATCTGAAATTATAGACAGCAATTTGTATTGGTAAAATAATTCAGAGAAAATTTTCATCATAAGCTTTTAAGTAAATCACTTAATAATTATAAGTGCAATGTTTTAAGGTATCAGGACCACAACTGACCACGTGACCAAAGCAGGTGTCAGGGATGTCTATTTCTTAGTAAAAAAAATTAAATTAAACAGTGATTGCAATTAAGGATCGGATACCTTAACAAAATGAATTCTTCATTACCTGTATTTTAATACTTTACCACCATTTATATTTACACGCATTGATCTGATCTGCATCTAAATGCTAAATACCTGCTGTTTTCGTTGGTATCTCATAGGACCATACTGCACCACATTCTTTATTTGGACATCTTGGATTTTCTTTGTTTTGGAAAAATCTTGTGGCACAGTGAAAATGCAGCTTTGTACTACAACTATCACATACCTGACCCTGAAAATACGAGAAAGACTTGGAAAACTATAAATGTCAAACATCTCTGTTGATTTGAAAATCATGTTCTAGTCAAGATCAATGTCTGTGATGACTTAAGGATGTGCACCTATTATATACAGTAATTAACATATATCATTATCCTGATTATGGTATTCTACTTTACCTGGCTAGACTGTTTTTTTTGTATGAACTATCTTAACATTACACCAGTAAGCCTAATTCTAGAAATAAATCATGACAATATTTACAAAGAATATAAATTAAACATTTTTAATTTCCTTAAAATTTGTTTCAATATGTAAGTGCCATGTTACTGATGGTCGTAAAACACAACCAGTATGTCATTTCATTTGATTGAAACCTATAAAGTTTTAATGGGTAAATAAATATAATTACCTTAACACAAAGTCGTTTACATACATTACATTTATCTGTGATGTTTTGGTACATGTCCAAGATATATTGTTCTAACTCTAACAAAGACCGTGTTGCTAGAGAAACTTTGCCTTTGTTCTGCAAAAAAGTTACAACTCAATATAACAAAAATCATTCTTACTTACTGTACATACTGGCACATAAGTCAGGAAATTGGGAGTTAAAATTTTTTTTTAGAGAAGGGTTCCAACTTATAAGCGAGCCTTAAGACGAGAGGAAAGTTTGAAGGCCCCATACATAACAGTCGCCTATAAAGATGAAAATAGACAGACAAATGCTTAATTATGCTAAATAAAGTATATTTAAGACAATAATAAAGATATTTTTACTTGTGTATTTTATCCAGTTTCCATATTTCCATTCATATTTACCACTGTTTACACAAGTATCGATTTATTTATATGTATTATATAATACATCCGGTGATGTAATGATACATCTGAAAACCTAAAATCAAGATAAAGTAACATACATTTATGTTACCGACTTCGTTATGAAAATGAAATTTTTTTTTTTACGGTTTTCAGTTATCCAAACTCACGGAGATAATTAAGTTTATATTTTTCAAAAACACATGTACACTAGTGTAAAAAAACATGTGTACACTAGTGTAAAAAAACATGTGTACACTAGTGTAAAAAAACACATGTACACTAGTGTAAAAAAACGTGTGTACACTAGTGTAAAAAAACAATTTACAATAAATGAGAAGCAATATTTAACTAGAGAAACAAATAACAAAAAGAAGTCTTACGGATAAAATGATTTTTATTCCCAAATTTGAAATAATTGTTTGATTTTGACCTGATGTCAACATGGCTGTCTTCCGACTGACTTATACTAGGGTCAACAGCAAAAAATCAGATTTTAAGGCCCCAAAAGACCCTGGACTTATATGCCAACGGACTTTTATTCCAGCATTTACGGAGGTGGCAGACGCCCTATAGTGAGCAGTCTGTCCGTCCAAAATCGTGTCCAGCTTAAACTTTTAAATCTTTTGAGGTAGGTTTTTGATATTTGGTATGTGGGCAGATAATATCTAGGTGATGTGTCGCACACCATGGTTGATGATGAGGTTTGATCTTGAACTTTGACCTCAGGGTCAGCAGGGCCCACAGAGATGAATACCATATCACTGATATCTAATTATCATCAGTGGACATAACTGAGATATTTAACCGTGTTCAAGAATTTTCTAGATTTCTATATATTTACGTCAACTAAATATCTTTAAAATCACAAATTTCAGAAAACAAATATTTTGCACATCAGATTTTTTTTTTCCTGAATATGATTGTTTACAGTGCAGTAGGTTGTTTTCTATGTTCATACATTTCAACACCAACAAGTACATGTATCTACATAAAATTACAATTTTGATCCATTTCTGTGCCTCTAGTCGTTCCAATAAGTTCTGTGCATCTTGTTTGCTCATCTTCTTTAAGTTTTTGTCTAATTTGTCAGTAGTATTTAAAGCGGCAGTTGAACCAATCTCTCCATTATCTGAGTCAATGATTCCTTCTATCTGAAGACAAATTTACAAATTAAAATTCCTCAATAATTATCTAATTCCCCAGAAAGATTCTCTGGATATTTTTAACATTTAAAACAAGAGGTCCCAAAAGCCAGTGTTATTTCTTTGATTTATAGATGCACTGAAAAAGACCGTTTTTCCTATGCAAAACAAAGTGGCAGCCAAAGAAAATATCCAATTGCCACAAACACAATTTTTAGAGGGCAACCTAATAAATTTTGCTGTTTAGTTTCAAATAGTGCAATTGTGTTATCTGCTAGATCCCAATAATGTTGAAGCTACGGCAGGGCAGAGATGAATTGTATTAGTCGTGCTTGGTCAAGGCCTTAACACTGGCGGTATTGACAGCTAAAACAGTTCTTAGGAAGAATGAATTCTTGTATTGGTCAGAATTTGCCAATGTACTTGGTAACCCAGTTGTTAGTGCATACAGATTTGGATATTATGTTTGTGGTATTGTAGTCAGAATATGATTTCGCTTTTTGTCTGCCCCGTTTCCTGGTGTTACACTAGCTAGATTAGAAGCTTTTTAAAACAGTATCCACGAAGGTTTTTTGAATTTTCATTCAGAACAAAAAATTTTTGTAGAGGACGATACAATAAACATTCATATATAATAACGCTTTAATCAGTTTTTTTTTATAGATATGAGAACAACTCTTAAGTTTTTATATAGGGTACTATGATAACAATATAATGACCAATAACTTTGTATAGGGCCATCCAATAAAGACTGTTGTCACAACTGGTAAAATGGAGTAAAAGAAGCCTATATTTACATGTTTTTGGTAAACTTAGTTCTGGGCTTGCAGCCATTTTGTATTTCCCATTGAATTTACAAGGTGCCTATTACTTTACCTGTGGCTGGCAGCCATTTTGTTTTTCCCATTGATGGTACAAGGTGCCTATTACTTTACCTGTGGCTGGCAGCCATTTTGTTTTTCCCATTGATGGTACAAGGTGCCTATTACTTTACCTGTGGCTGGCAGCCCCGCATTGATGGTACAAGGTGCCTATTACTTTACCTGTGGCTGGCAGCCATTTTGTTTTTCCCATTGATGGTACAAGGTGCCTATTACTTTACCTGTGGCTGGCAGCCCCGCATTGATGGTACAAGGTGCCTATTACTTTACCTGTGGCTGGCAGCCATTTTGTATTTCCAATTGATGCTACAAGGTGCCTATTACTTTACCTGTGGCTGGCAGCCCCCCATTGATGGTACAAGGTGCCTATTACTTTACCTGTGGCTGGCAGCCATTTTGTTTTTCCCATTGATGGTACAAGTTGCCTTTTACTTTACCTGTGGCTGGCAGCCATTTTGTAATGCTAGTTAACATTAAATTTTTATAAACTTTTTAACATTTTTACATTTTTGTATTTTGTATACATTGTCATCTTATTCATACTTGATAAAAGAATGTCGTAGAATATTCTTAAAACTGTTTGTCAAAGAAATTGTAATCGACACAATTCTACAACATTTGCATTGAGATATATAAAAGTATCAAGGGACATGCAACCATGTGAAGGGATGAAGCTTCTTACTTTAACAGTGCAGAAAGTTGACGATTAATTATCCAACTGAAAGTATTATACTGGATTTAACCTTCTTTATTACTTGATTTTGGGCTGGTTAGTGATTCATCCAATACCCAGGATTTTTTAGGTAACTTTAGAATTACATGTATTAAATGTAATTCTTTTTGGCCATAGATTCGAATGTTTGACATGTACTAATAAGTGACATTTTGTTATTGTAATTTGTTAAATATTCATTGTTATTAATAAATAATTTAATTATGTCTCCCAAATTTTGTCTGGTTTCTTATTATTCTTCTTGTTTTTTTTCTTTTTTTTTCTTTCCATTAAATCATATTCGCACATAATCTTTTGGTGCAATGTCCAATCAATATGAAACTTTGGGAACATGTTAAGGGTGACCAAAATTTTTTGCCATCCATTTTTGGAAATTTTAAAATGGCTGCCATTTCTATGGAAACAATAATCAATATATAGGACATTGCGTTATCTTGGTAAAAATTTGTATTTGGGGGGGTTTTCAACATGATCAAGATAGTTATCACTAGTTGTAATTTATTCTTGGCTGAAGTAAGAGGACATTCCTGAACTTTTGCATTCATGTTGTAACAGTAAACTTTGTACATTCATATACTGTAAAGCTTTAGTCAGCTTAGAAGTTTCTGAGAAAGCTGTTTCTTGGCTTTACACTATGTGCATAAAGCCTATTATTAAATATAATTGGACAGTAGTTTACACCTAGGGCAAAATCAAATGCAACCTATGCTCTGGGAAAAAATAATCTGGTTCAATACAATCAGCACAATAACAGCCTACAAACTTTACTTGCGTTGTTGACATACATTTTGTATTTCAACTAATTAAATTCCAACCAAGTCACCCATTAAAATTTGTAAATTAAAGCACATTTAAATCTCAATAAATGATGTTAACATTTTTTTTAATTACTCCTTTTTTCACAGGACACAATTAAGTGTATTTTTTGTCATTTTTTGTTTTTTTGTGATAAAAAAAAAGTTTTTAACTTTAGTAAAAGACATACTAAAGATCATCCTCCCAAGTCAGGGGTTCTGAGTCCGCGTTCGCTCCATCATCACCCCTGACAACATACATATATATTTTTCGGGTCTGAAGTGAAGTTGCTTCTGACCTTGAGAAGTACCAATCAAAATCGTTTTTACAAAATCTGCATGTCGAACGTAAACAAACACACGAGGTTTAAAGCACATGTGAATACTTCGGTAATTTGATTTGAAATTGATAAAAATATATCATGTATCTTATATTTAAACGTGCGCCAACACAAAATAAGGTGTGTGACAGCTAATGATACGTTTTTTTTATTTTCTTCTCGAATATTTTGGACATTGTCAATTCCACGAAGACTAAGCTTATATTTGTATGTTTGTACTATAAATCGTAAATAATATTAATCTTATATCCATATATGTAACTATGAGACATAAGCTATGTAAGCATGTGTCAGTATATGATCATGACTCTGTAGGGACCTACTACTTTTTGTAGAAAAGGGGGGGGGGGATTTTTTTGGAAACAATTAGTCCAGAAGAACCAGACAGTAAGTAATTCACAAACTGAGCAAAGAGCATACATGCACTTAGTGGTGTACATGCTATTACACCGATAGAATATTCCTTCGGTCACAAGCTTCAACAAGTTGCTGTTTTTTTGCAGTTGCACATTTAGTTTGATTTTAGACCTTATGGGCCTGTACCATAACATGTTAAACAACATCCCATACACTGTCATAACTAAGCTGCCTGCCATGTTGACTTTAAGCTGCATACACATACAAGAATCGCAGCTCATTTTAAACTAGAGGAGAACTACATAGTGTGCCATACTACATGTAGTTACTTATATATTATGACAAGCCCCAATATAGGACAGTTTGAGCTTGGTTTTAATTCTTTGTCTTGCATATTTATTGAATAATTAAAAACAAGTGCCATTGTCACAGTATTAAAACTGCACTTGCAGCTTTTGCATTTATTCCTTTTAGGTAAGCAGTATTCAAGAAATTAAATAAATAAGATTTATGTGTTCATGATCAATTCCAAAACATGACCATATACATGTTCACAAAATTACAGTATTTTGATAGGACAAGTTATACCCCAATTTGGAGCCAAAAACTAAATGTATTTTTCAATTTAGTTAAGTTAGACTTGCAATCATATTTAACTTTCATTTCCCCCAAATAGGACACTTAAAGTCCATGATTTTGTTAATTGGGTCCTCTAGAACTTTAATAAACAGATCATCAACCTTTAATTATGGTCTAGTATTAAGCATACCAGTACTTATAAATTATTCTTAATACAATTAGGTAGCTCATGTGACAATTTATGATCTGCTAAGATGTCCCATTACCCTGAATGACTCAGCTGGTTGTGATTCAACACCCAGGGGTTTACAAATATTATCTGTTATTGAACTGTTTGCACTGTTTTATATTTTTTTTTTCTGCCACTTATTGTATACTTCTAGAACACCTTGTTGATAAACTTAACAATTCATTCATAACCATCCAGTCCTTTGCTTAAAAAAACATGGGTTTATTCTTTTAACTGGTCCAGCAGATAAGGTACATACAGTATATGTATACTAGTACCATACAAGTCTCATTCTTGCCATGAAACAAATGTACATGTACTAGTATATGAAAAATTATTTCACTTGGGGTAATTAAAATCACTCAGAGACTGAATATTATAAGACAGGGACTCGTTGGCAGAGTGGTTGAGGTAGTTAGTCATCTAATTTTGATCACTGTTAACACAGGGGTTGCAGGTTGGGCTAAGCTGCTGGCAGGGTGTGCTTGACTCCTATCTTAACTGACAAGAATTGCCAATTTTCCATGGTCTATACTCATTCTTTGTGTAAAAATTCCATGACTTGTCAAGAACTATGTGACCATTTTCCATGAATGATTCTAGCATGACAGTGTAATTGCATTGACAATTGCAATTTAACACAAAATATGAGATAAAGGCACAGTAGAAATTTTTCGCCTGGAACTTTGTTGTAATTTTTTTATACTGATAAATTCCATAACTTTTCCAGGATTTCTTGACCCGTTTTGACCTTGTGGAAATTAAAGTTAGGAGTTTTCTCCTGGCACACCAGCTACCTCTCCAATAAAAAACTACATGGCATTATAAAGCTGAAAAATTTCTGAAAGTAGGATGAACACAACAAACAAATCAAAATAAGACAAAATGAAATGGAAATTAATGTGATAATCTGCAACAGGTTTTGAAACTATGAACATAATCCATATGCATGAACATGAATATATTTTATCTTTTATTCCAGTACACAATTTATAAATCAGTCAGAATAGGAAATTTGCTTTCATGTGATAAAAACTTTGACTAGTGTGCTGCATGATTAATTTTTAATATCCCTCACATTCTTACAGGTACAGTATATTATTAAACCATTATCCATGTCCATTTTGAAGTTGAATGATTTCCTCCATGTATAATCAGTAGTTTTAACATGGTGCATAATACTGGTCAGTAAATTACTTGAGTCTTGAATGTGATGATGTGTTGAAGATTACATACAGGTGTATAATACATGTAAATGTCAACCTAAATGTCTTGTAAAAATTTAAATCACATATAATCCAATCAAATGAACAAATTTTGGTTGGAATATTTACAAATTGACATTCTTCTATCACTGACAGATCTGTCCGTGTTAAAACAATCTCGTTTTGGGTTACTTCACCCACCTCTTTCTCAGTCCTTTTTCAGTTCCAAATACGTCCGGATTACAGAACATTTACTACTGCTTTCACATACTGCACAGAACTCCATTTCATTCAGTCCACTACTTTATCAATATCACGTTCAACACGTGGAAGTATTCGTATGCAAATTTGTATATGCCATTGCAGTCGTCCACATTTCATTTGAAAAACAAATGGCACCAGCTGTCACCGCTCATACAGCTTCTTTTTGAGGTCCGGAGGGAATCTGTCCAACATATCGTTAAAACAATCCACGATACAGGGCGCAGACATTTTTTGTTTACATGTAAACATTCATGATTAGGCGAAGGTTACGATAAATTTCATTGGCTGATGTTAACTCCGGTCACCGCCAGATGGCAACACTCAGACCCGAAAAATATATATGTATGTTGTCAGGGGTGATGATGGAGCGAACGCGGACTCAGAACCCCTGACTTGGGAGGATGACTAAAGATATTCTGTTCAAATTTACATATGATAACAACTATGTAACAAAATAAATATGATAATTTGATATGCAACATCATGACCTCTGTATGAAGTGAACTTTATAATTTTCCTTCAAAAGACAGGTTTGGCAGTATATCTTTGCACTGATTATAAGTACAAATCAACATGCTCTCATGGAGCTGAGTTAATACATATATTAGAAGTAAATTGCTAAAATACAATGCAAAACTTGCTGCTCACCAGTCGTTTAAAGAAATCCATTTCACTTGAAGTATAATCTGATGCTAACTTGGTAATACTTGAATCTGAAGTACAAACCTACAACAAAATCTTAGAATTATTTTCGTGATTTTTTATTGCATTAAAAATTTGTGTAAGTTTTGACAATACAACTACATACATTTTTCATATTTTTATTCAACATATAGAGTAGCGCAAAAAAATATTCATCAGGAAGTAGATGACCAAGGAGCATAAAATCACTATACACCCATGTGGTACTATAGGATAAAGCAACATGCTAAAAAACAGGCTTCTGCATCCTGATTGGTGCTTAGAAAATTGTGACAGAAAATTTGGTTACGATGAATGAAAGAAAGGATGGGAGAACGGATAGTTGAACAGACAGACAAGAGTAAGACAGTTTACCCACCCTCTTTCAAAGCCAGGGTATAATAAGATCTTGTTTTTACAATTTGAAAAATGCCGCCACATTAATGAATACTTTTGCACTACTCTGTACATGCTAGATACTCATTTTAAATATAGATACAAACATAGATATAATTATTGAATGCATAGATATGAATTTTACATATGGTGTACATTATACTTATTCTGATTGGATATCATCACATGAATTCAAAATAATTCTGTGTATTTTTACAACAAAAGGGATTCTGGACACCTTGCTTCTACTTTTATAAATATTGATAAAATACCTTGATATATTTATAAATATTGTTTTTATTTTTTATGTATAAATAGGCTACGATACTAAAAATAAACCCAAATATATAAGGCATTTACTTAATATTGATCTCTCTCTATTTATATATTATATATATATTCCTTCCATTTTGCTGGGACCAAACTGGGAAGGTTCCCAGTGCTCGACCCACAGAGCAGCCCAGCGCATCCCTGGGTAGCGGATAGGGGAGACCCTCTCTATGGGGGGGGTTGTCAGGTCATAATACGGAAAGCCTGAACACTGACTGTAGTGGGTAACGTGTTTGGAGAGTGCCACGCTCCTTGCACGATAAAGACCCCTTTTGTAGATTTCGAAAAAGAGTAGGCTCATTGTAGCCGCAAAAGGCTAAATTTTCCGCCCCTACCCAAAACTCCATACTTTTCCAGTGGCAGTCAAAAATGTATTCCCAGTGACCCATCCCACCCCCATTTTCGATTTATTGTTTGTTAACTTGTTCCCGTCCTGAATATAGCTGAAATACTGCTCGCTGGACGTAAAGCAGACATCCAATTAATCAATCAAACCTTCCATTTTGATTTCATGCCTGCCTGTAGTAATATTGTTCTTAACGATTAAACAATTATTCCATTAAAGTTTTTTCTACTCATGAGCACATGAACTTGTCTCTCAAAGTCATTAACAGGATTAAAAAAAACCAATATGAATAGATTGTATATAGGTGTTGTCACTTACAACAAGGTAACTTAAGAACAATATAACCATGATAACTATGTTTAAAAATTATGTTGTTAACTTAACTAAAAGTTAAAGTTGCATCTCTTAACAATGAAGTTTCATTGCCTTGCTTCAATGTTTATTATATTTACCAAGCAATAAAAGCTTTTCCCTTCATCTTCACTGACACCCTTCTTAATTTCCATGTGAAATGGTTGAATGTTTCTATTTATAGTTCTAACAAATTCTAACAAATGTTGTTTCTGATCTTCTTCCTTCTCTGCAAACTGGTCTGTAAATGGCAAGATTTTGATTTAAAGTAAATACTCAAGAAATGCATCTTCAAAATGCACATAATTGTGTATATTGTGAGGGTTATACATTAATATTTTAGTACATTAACTATATCTGCCTCAGAGAATCTTGCTATTTATCTTCAATGCTCCCAGAAATGTCTAAACTTGAAATATCAATAGAACTGATGGATGCTCCCAAAGTACACTTTAATAAAACTATACAATAGGGTAGGGCGATACTAGTACATCACAACATACCCGTTATCATGATATAAAATCATGAATTGGTTTTTAAAATAATGATATATTGGGTTTTAAATTAGCTAACTGATTTTAAGTAAATAAAAATACAGAGAAACTAAAGAAACTAGAAACAGTTTATCTAGTGATCACGAAACCCCACTTACATTTATAAAAACTTTTTTGTAAAAATTTTTAATGCTTTTGTCGACTGTTACCTTGAGCTTTGACAGAATTCCTCCAGCACCAAATAGGCTTCTATTGAACCTGATATGTAACAATACCTTTAGTTTCGTTGAGATCAGATGCAAGCTTTTTGAATTACCATGTGGAAAACAAATTTGGACTAACAAACAGATGGACAGACATAAGGATTTTTATATACCCCCAACTCTCAAGAATTAAAGTAAGCCTAATAATTGTTCTTGTCTACAGCACTTTTATTCATCACCAGGTATCGCCTGACCAAGTCTTAGTTGAATACAGTACAAATTGAAGATTTTTAGTTTAATAAACGAAAATAGAATTATGGTTTTTTGTGCAGTGCACTCCTACTCATAATCTACCCAACATCCTTTGAAATCAATGCTTGTATGTAAAACAGTTGTGGAGATATGTTATGGACAAAATTGTGAGAAAACATACAAAGCAGTGACCATACACACATGTATGCTCCCCCTTGTGGCATATAAAGCATTGGACAGAAGATTCTTGGACTAAAATGAGGATCAGTAGAGCGGGCACCATACAGATGTCATTCTTTTCAAGTTACAAAACATTTAAACATGTACCATACAGAAAAGATTATAAAACAACCCTCAAATTGACAAATATATAGAAACATTTGCCATTAGTCAAAGAAAAAGGTCAGAAAAACAAACTGTAAAAACATTCATTTAGGCCAACTAACTTACCTGCTAACTTTAAGCATAGTTAGAAATAATTTTGTACCACACAAGTCACCTGTAACCCATGGAACAAACATCTATCAAAGACAGAAATGGACAGATTTCGTTAAACAGGAAGTAGGTGAGTGACAGACTTTAAATCGAATCCCACATTATAGGAGACCATTCTGATGCTGCATACCAAAAATCAAGAGGGAGTGATTAGTAGTTGCTGAGAAAACTGTTACGAAAATATTTTCCCGCCTGCATGACATTCACCATTTTAATACCTGGATTTCACGGAGGCCAAAAATGAAGATAAGGTATTCCTTCAAAATAGTACCCATATGCTCTGACAATCTGCAATACTGGTTAATATAATACACAATTTAAGAGTACTCAGCACACATTATTGACTTTAGACAACTTCTGTACATAAAATGAACAATATAGGAGTAATTAGCACATGCCTTTTAATTTAAACAAGTTCTGTACAGAAAATACACAATATAGGAGAAATCAACACATACCGTTGAATTTTAGACAAATAATACACAATATAAGAGTAATTAACACATACCATTGAATTTAAGACAACAAGTTCTGTACAGTTGTCGGACTTCTTTAGCATCCAACAATCCTCGGGACATGAATGATTGGAGGAAAAGTTTGTGACTGTCCCTCATTGTCATGGTGAGATACTGGAATACAAATGTTTACATACATGCACCTATTGACTTTTTGTTTGCTTAAATGGTGTTTAAGGCAAATGCTAGTCACTTCGGTACCTGGACATTTCAGTACTCGGTACTTGACAGTTCAGTACTAGGTGTTGGTCACTTCGGTACCAAGAGGATATACTTATAAATTTGTCAACTGACGACTTTCCAATTTTGAAAATGCCACCAAGTGTCCACTTCTGGTACTAAAAACTATGGCTACAGCCGCAGTTTGTCTTGTTGAAAACTTTTGAAAAGGACAATTGTCTTTAATAAATTTTAATGCTTCATGTTAATGACAGGTGTCAAAATCTGAGTGATTATATTATTAAAACTCCCTGCTGTGTAAACATGATAGTTAATTAATTGACCGACGCTAATTCTAAGGTAGAACCCCAGCAGTTTTATAGCTAGATTAAACAAGCTTACCAGTGACATCCGTGTTACAATATTAAAACTCACCTGTTACCCTATGGCTATAGTATCATCTACTAATGAAGTTAATTGGATGATAATTTAATTGACATAGAAAAACCAATACAAAAACAATGCAAAATCTTTATTTCAATATCATAGCCTTTTAGTGATGATAGCCATAGTTTTTTTAACTGAAGGTAAAAAGGGAGATAAATCATGTAAAAACTGGAAATGGGTCAGTTGTATTGTTTAAGTGTTGTATTATACGCTTTAAATTTTGTATTATACGGTTTAAATTTTGTATTATATTGTCTTAATTGTGTATATTTAATGAAATAAAATATGACACATGACAAAGATGAGATTGCTGACTCCTTCTTATAAGGATCTTAGTTGTGAATCATCTATTGTCATGTTTTATGATATTGTGTTCGAAATAAATTATCAATAATAAACATGTGTCTAGTCTTAATGTCTTAATGCATCTTTTCTCAACCCATATTTATTCTCTTCTTGTCAAGAATAAAACACCGTTCCTCTACAATTTATTGATATCAATGCAGCAGAATAATTTTAAACATAACAAAATAATAATAATAATACAGACAACAATATGGATCATTAGGACATAAGTTTGAGGCATACAGCTTGTCTGTCATGTCTGTAGTCGCAACTAGAAATGCCTGCATCACAGTGAGGTCCTGTGCTGCCAGTGGGAACACTGTTCACACAGCCTATTGTCTAGGACGGACGTTGCTTTTACACTTTATACACTGAAACTCGTTCATTGTGTGGTTTGAATTTGGACTGATGTTGTCCATTATTTAATCTTTCTCTTAGCGTGGCATATATTTTTGCAATATTTCTTAAGTTAATTCAAGATTTTTGTCTTTGCAGTCACAACAAAAGAGACTGATGATTAAAGGAAATTAGTTTTGTTAATTAACTTTGATGACCTTACAAAGAAAACCAACCATTAAAACATAAGATCATTAGTCGAAATAGTAAATTTTCCTATCAAAACCAATTAAGTTATTAATTTGTCTTTATACACAACTCATTTTCTTGTTTTTATTGACAAAACACATAGTAACAATAATATTTAACTTCAAAGTACCAGTAATTAAACAGGTAAAATGATGAGAATCTTGTACCAAACTGACTTCTACTGAGTGACAAAGAGACCGGATACGTTTAAGGCCATTTCCACCAATATTTCAGCTATACCATGGTGTCCAGTTTTTATTGGGGAGGAAGCCAGTACCCAGAGGAAACCCTCAACCTTTGCTTTTGTAGTGTACAAGTTAAGACACACAAAAAAGTAAAAAAGTGCCAGCATATTTTGCATGTTTAAAATGTGTCAACAAAGAAAACCTGTCTTTGCAGGGTCAAAAAATAACACGCTCTGTTTCGTTCTTATTTTTCAGTAATATTTAGCTCAATTTTCATTACATTTAATACATTACTATAGCAATATACTATTATTCCCAGAATCCATATATATTGTAACTATTTTAATTTAAGAAACAGAGAAAGTAACAACTGCGTTATAACTGCATATACTCATGCGAGGAAAATTTGACATAAAAACGAGACGAAGTCATGTTACTTGAAATAAGTTTTAGAACTCTTCTGTGTCGCTGGCTTTCCGACTGACACAATTTCTTTCTTACATTTCATTATCATAATAAACAGGAAGGCTTTCAGGCTGTTTCAGCCATCAATATAAAGAATTTATGTTACCAATGTCAGGGATTTTCCTGCCTTTATTTTGGGGCCGATATTCGGCCCCATTCCCAAAGGCAAAAACCCATATTTTTTCCTAATTATGAAAGTGAAAATTCCCAATTCAGGAGGTTTTGTAATCCGGTTTCTAAAAATAAATTCAATCACGCTAAGCCGAAATATTACAAACAAAATCAAAATCTGATTACATTGGTTTATAATTACTGTTCCCGGTATCGTTAGTCATAACGGCAACCAGTTTTATATTAGTGCTTGCTTGTTTTATACCAAATGCAGATTCCGGTATGATATAAAAAAAACCTGAGATTTTGGTAAGTCGCGGAACTTTTTCAATAATATGAAAGATAATTGTATGCCGCAAATAAGACAAATTACTTTAGTTTTACGATGTCCAGTAATATGGGCTGTTTTTTTTGGTTCAAATAGCTTTGTCTAGAAAAGAATGAGTCGGAGGAATACATTTGGAATGAAGCGTGACCCTGCATTAACGTTCAAAAATGGCATTTTACACAACGCGAAATACTACTGAAGTGGAACTATGACGTATTGTATCAAAACTAGGAAATTTTGTTTTTACGAAATTAAATATTGACCAGAGCCTTTGTGAATAGAAAATCATGAGGTTTCTTGCACCTCTAGACCCATCCATTATCGGCATTCAACCGAACCTTCGCTACCGACCCTTTTCGGTAGCAAAGGTTCGGTTGAATGCCGATTAGCATACGAATCAGGGTAAATTAAAATGCCAACGCAATGCACATTTTTAGAGTTTTGTATATCTGATTTAGTTCTTATCCAGTCATTTATTAAGACCCCAGAACAAACGAGAGTGAAACAGTAAAATCTGATGTTTGCAACTCAGTTTCTATTTAATTCCACCAAGATTCATGGAAATTTTTCTCTTTGAGTATGATGTCAGCACAGTTGGCTACATATTAGTCAAATTAAGCAACGTATACAAGATCAATGTCTTCAGGATCAAAACTCGAATATTTACAAAACAACAAAATTAGAATTTTTTCAAAGTATATACATGATGGGGACAAGACCTCCATATGTCGATATATTACAAAACAAAGAAGATCGAGCTGCTATTTGTAAAATCAGAATTAGCGCTCATTCACTTTTCATTGAACAAGGAAGACATCTTAATATTCCAAAAAAAGAAAGGTATTGTCCGATATGTAAATCAGGACAAATTGAAGATGAAAATCATTTTCTACTAAACTGCAAAGCTTTTAAAAATCAAAGAGACACATTTTATACTAGTATACTAAATTTAATAGATAATAAAAAGGTAATTAATGCAAATAATAAAATTTCATTTTTATTTAATAGTAATTCATACAAGATCCTTAAATTAACCTCCTCATTCATCATAAATTGTATGAACATTAGAAAAAGCCTATTATGATAGATTATACTTCTTTTCCTGTTTTAATTTCATTTATGGGTCTTTATTTACAATATACAATTGTATGTTCAAATCTTTATATTTGTACACATTATATTGGGCCTTAACCATGTAATATTGATGTGTTTGTGCCAATAAAGTATTTGTATAAAGTATTTGTATTTTGTAAATTTTGATAATGTTTTCCAAAATATTCATGAAAACTGATTTGCATTTGTCAGTTTTCAGGTCACGCTTATAGATGCCATCTTGTCATTCATGACTAATTACATACAAGAAACATTTTCGTTAAAAACATTGATGTTTAAAAGCAATGTTTTTACTTTATTCATATTTAAGACTTTTCCCAATTGTGGAATTTACGTCGTAATTTTCCCAATTAACAGGGGCCCAGGCCCCATTTGAAAAAAAGGTAGGAAAATCCCTGAATGTAACAGTCTGTATGTAAACAAGCCTACTGTAATCTGTATATCAGGCCCAGGATGTCAAATTTTAGAACACATTTCTGGACATATATCTATTTTTCTGTTTTGTAGACAATAATTGACATAAAGACCTAGCCCATGTGTAAACAGGGACTGTCTATACTAACTATAGTGTAAATGAGTAGACATCATACCCTTAATGAATTATTTCTTATTAAATCGCTACAATATATATATAATTTTTGGTAACCTTTCCCGCCATTAGCGGAGGTACTAGGAGCTTACCCAGGAAAAAAAGAAAATAGAGATCCAGTCACAAACATAGTCTATTTCCAAACATCGTAGAAGGTTATTTCTTAAATGTTATATTTTCAGTTCAGTTTGAGTTTGTAATAATTAAGAAAAATGATTATCTGTTCTTTAATCTGAAAAAGGCGAATATAAGAAGAAAAGTACAACACATGTTTACATTTAATATTTAGAGATTAATTCGGAAAATGGCAACTTCCATACACGTGAAGACAACTGGAAAATGGAAGCCTGTGAAAATAGACTACAATTTACTGTCACAGAGTGACTTTGATTCGCTCATTTCGTTAGAAGAATTGACAGATTACGAATTAACTGCAGACTCAATTTTTTCGGATAAAAGAAAAACCGATAAGGTGAACACTTTTTACTCATACTGAAAGGGAGAAAACTCTGTTAATACTCTATAGTCAACTTTACCGTGTCCATACGACGGGTTTTTGCTTGACAAAATTTGAAAACTGCTACCGCGTTTGGTCGAGTTTATGGTCCTTTTGTATATCTCATATTACAGTATTTGAAGGTAACAATTATTTTCCACAGTTAATCGGCTTTTTGAAATGCGGCCTTTTTTTCATTTTGCTAGATCGATTTTCCATAGGAAGTCAGCCATTTTTGTATCTTAAGGGGTCTAATGTTGTTTACAAACGTTCGTCTGTTTTCGTAACGTACAATGGTATTCGGACAAACCGCGAGACTTTTCCCGCCTCAACTGCAAACGACAACACCCGAAGGATTTCGAATAGACAACAATGGAATTTTCCTAACGTACTGTTCCGTTCAAAACAAGGTCAAAATTTAGTATGGAAAATCGATCTGGCGAAATGAAAAAACGGACGCATTTCAAAAAGCCGATTAACTGTGGAAAATAATTGTTACCTTCAAATACTGTAATATGAGATATACAAAAGGACCATAAACTCGACCAAACGCGGTAGCAGTTTTCAAATTTTGTCAAGCAAAAACCCGTCGTATGGACACGGTAAAGTTGACTATAATACTATGGCCACCCACTCGAATTTATTTCTAGACGATCCGTCACCTAGTCGATTCGTCCCTGGACGATTCGCCCCCTTTGTCGTTCCGTCCTTAGGTATTTGACTTCAAGTCAAATCATTCAAGTAATTTTATTTGAAGTCGGTGCACATGTAACAAATAACATAAGCTCTATAGAGCCACAGGGGCTCGTAAAAATTAATTTACTTGCGCTTTCGATTGATACTGGGTCGGTTTTTTATAGTGTGGGGAGAAGGGAAGAAACAGAGTCTATACCCAGTTACTTGTTTCACTTTCAAAAAAATTTTAAAAATATTTCTTACCCCTATCAACACGGGTTTGTAATTATTTCTGTTCCGAATTGAATTATCTTCATGAAAAAACCTACCTTTATGTTTCTAATGTCGTTTAACTCTCAAATTTTAATAATTTCCACCAGTTTGAAACGAAATGGACAATAACCCTAGCCGGAAGTGGTGACTTTATCGTTTGTCGTCTTTCTCAGTAACGATAAAGTCCACTTATACTTTATCAAGTAACTAATTTACTTATTCATGTATAACCTATACCGGGGCCTCGGTGGCTGAGTGGTCAAGGTAGTTCGTCTACTATTGATCACGTGGTCTGTCAACACTGAGATTGCGGGTTCGATTCTCACTGCAGGCAGGGTGCACTCGACTCCAATCTTAATTGACAAGGATTGCCAGTT
Organism: Limnoperna fortunei; assembly: GCA_944474755.1. Taxonomy (NCBI): domain Eukaryota; kingdom Metazoa; phylum Mollusca; class Bivalvia; order Mytilida; family Modiolidae; genus Limnoperna; species Limnoperna fortunei. The sequence continues at coordinate 7,020,339 of OX104111.1, forward strand.
TTCCTACCGCAGGTCGGGGGTTTTCTCCGGGTACTCCGGCTTCCTCCCCCAATAAAAACTGGACGCCATGATATAGCTGAACAATTGCTGAAAGTGGCGCTAAAAACCATCAAACAAACAAACAATATAACCTATACCTTATCAAATAACTAATTTACATATATTTTTAAAGACAAACCTTTGCTGTATATGCATAATAATCACCACTAATCAGCTGAAACGTCGCTTGGAGCCGTGTTCAGCCACCTCAAATGTGACACGACCATCTGATATAATATTCTTTGGTTTTGGTAGCTCTGGATCGTTAATGTCACTCTCCACAACAGGCTCTTCTGGCTTAATATTGGCAGTTATGTTGAATGAGTAATCTGGCTCTGGCTGTGTTTCATCATCTGGTTGCGGCTCTGCAGGCATATTCTCAAAAAATCGTAAATTTACACTTACGTGTAAAGATAAGATAATCGTAACTATACGTTTACGTCTATGATTATTTGTATTCTCGAAAGTAATTGCAGTTTTTTGCACGTAAAATAGCAATCGTAAAACTTACGTTTTGCACGTAGCGTTATCACGCATGCTCAGTTACTTGTTTCACTTTGGAAGTAAACGTATTGAAAGAGAAATAATTACCTCAAAGTACTTAATTTATAACAGTTTTTTAATTTCATAACCTCACAAAGCAGTAGACTGGGGGAAGGAAATACAGTATTATATATTGGCTTAAGTGATTTGCAAAAAAAGAATAATTAAAAATAAATAAATAAATAAATAAATAAATAAAGTCATGATATTAATTGGTGTGTTGCATAATTTTGAATAGGTGTTTTAAAAAGTAATCTGTCAATTTACCATAACATGGAACAAGACCATTTTTAAGGTTAAGTTTCTTCAGTGTAGAAATGAACGAGTAGTTTCGTGTTTTAATAATGTAATAAATAACCAAAACCCACTTTAACACAAATAAAACAGCATGTTGTATATTCGCAAATCATATAGAAAACGTTTAATTTTTTGGAACATTTTTTCATTAATTCGGTTGTTGTTTCTGTCTTTTAAAATTATAAATTTTTGTAAGAGTTATTCCCCTTGAGTTGAGTATCAATTTTTTTTCAAAATATTTGCAAAATTTTGATTGTTTTTTTCGTCGTTCTATGTCACGCGCAACAAAGTCAAATTCTTGAAGCTTACTGACTGTTTTTTTTAAAACTTTTGATCTACAGTAATGATAAATTGTCGTTTTTGTCTCGCCTGCGACGAAAGTCGCTGGAGGCGAGACATATGTATGGGAATCCGGCGGCGGCGGCGTAAACACTTGACATCTTGCTTCATATCTTTGTAAGCCCATGCCCTAGGTCCATCAAATTTGGTCCAGAGGTAGCTTATGATGAGTACTTGCCAGTCAGTCACCTGTCACCTGACCTTGACCTCAATTTCACGGTCCAGCGACTACGTTAAAGTTTTTGGGTTACGACAGTTCCTCTGTAACTACGCATGGTAGGATGACAATATTTGGTGTATAGGTTGCTGATGACTAGTACATGACTGTCTGGTAGGTGTCACCTGACCTTGACCTCAATTTCATGGTCCAGCGACTACGTTAAAGTTTTTGGGTTACGACAGTTCCTCTGTAACTACGCATGGTAGGATGACAATATTTGGTATATAGGTTGCTGATGACTAGTACATGACTGTCTGGTAGGTGTCACCTGACCTTGACCTCAATTTCACGGTCCAGCGACTACATTAAAGTTTTTGGGTTACGACAGTTCCTCTGTAACTACGCATGGTAGGATGACAGTATTTGGTGTATAGGTTGCTGATGACTAGTACATGACTGTCTGGTAGGTGTCACCTGACCTTGACCTCAATTTCACGGTCCAGCGACTACGTTTAAGTTTTTGGGTTACGACAGTTCCTCTGTAACTACGCATGGTAGGATGACAATATTTGGTATATAGGTTGCTGATGACTAGTACATGACTGTCTGGTAGGTGTCACCTGACCTTGACCTCAATTTCACGGTCCAGCGACTAAGTTAAAGTTTTTGGGTTACGACAGTTCCTCTGTAACTACGCATGGTAGGATGACAATATTTGGTATATAGGTTGCTGATGACTAGTACATGACTGTCTGGTAGGTGTCACCTGACCTTGACCTCAATTTCACGGTCCAGCGACTACGTTAAAGTTTTGGGGTTACGACAGTTCCTCTGTAACTACGCATGGTAGGATGACAATATTTGGTATATAGGTTGCTGATGACTAGTACATGACTGTCTGGTAGGTGTCACCTGACCTTGACCTCAATTTCACGGTCCAGCGACTACGTTAAAGTTTTTGGGTTACGGCTGTTCCCCTGTTACTATGCAGGGTATGGTGACAATATTTTGTATACAGGCCGCTGCTGATATTTAATGCTATTTACGTAATGCTTATGACGAAATTTGTTTTCGTTACTGATGCGGAATGCAGGCGAGACATTTTTCTGTGTCCACACTTGTTTTGTAATCTTTAATGTTAAAGTCAGCTTGTTTACTGAGTTATATATAATAGCCTACAATTGTTAAGCAAACAATTTAAAAATAATCATTATCAAAGGGTAATTACCTATTTTGTGCACTAATCAAAACTGTAATTATCATTTATTAATTAAAAACAATATTTTGTTTATTTAATTGTTAAACTAATTTTAATTGCCTTATCAATTTCCATTTAAAAACAAGTAAAATAAAATTAAATAAAGCAATATACTTATAATTATTTATATTGTTAATACTGGAGATGATTCAACTACACTACAGCTCGCGTGGAGTCTCCGCTTCCCATGGGCCCACCGTGGGCTGCCCACTCCTATTGACCACGGTGGGCCGAGTGCCCACTCCATACCGTGGGCGTCACGGTGTGCTCAATACCCACCGTTGTCCACTGTGGGCGGAAGAAGTATAGTAAAATCCATGTTACGTGTTCAAATTACTTGTTTAAAAGGTTTAGTATATCAGAATATAAAAATAAAGTCAACAGCATTTTAGCCCGATGATGTTTTTATTGTTTGACAAACCTAGATCAGTTCCGTGTGTAGATGAAACATAAATACGCATTAAATATTCATGTGGAATAGTATCTTGTATAAGAAATACACGTATCAATAAATTTGTATGATTTTTTATTCGTCGATGATGGATGGGAACCGATTGTTATTTTACTTTAAAAAAACTGTGTACCGATACAAACGGAAGTAGTGTCGGATATTTGTTGTCGTAAGCACAAAATCGGATCCGAACATTCCGCATTTCTCAAGTTACATGATAATTTTCGTTTCTCCTTCCTCTTTTAGCCAATATTAATGTTCTCACGGGTTTGGCAATTAGCAAGAATTACGATATCAAATGATTTCGACGTCAACTAAACGGAAATAAACGACCGATTTTTTTTTAATTTACGTTTTAAAATAAAGATTGCAAAGAGTGTTTATTTGTTTTGCGTTTCTCATGAGCTGCCAAAAAGCTAGAATTACGATCTTTGATGAATACTATATAAACAAAATGGAATTAAACGCCAGAATAACATTTTTATTTATGTTCTTAAACAGTTTCAAGTTTGCAAATACACACAGTTAATAAACGTAATTGATGACACAGGTATTAGCTACTCTCAGACAACTTACGACATTGTTGTTAATTGAACTATTTGTTTATCACACCTGTGATTACATAACAAGTGCAACTGGTGGCCACCAAATTAATTAAAAGAGAAAATGTTGTTTTTCAAAACATGACAATTCGTAATAAATATTTATTCAAATTTTGAATGTGCCTTTGTGTTTGTAGGAAGGATATACATTATATTAATTACAATGTAATTAGCTGGGGTAATTACTTACTTGCATGTAAATAAATTTGGTAAAAATAGCCAGTTTTTATAAGAGTTGTCAAGATCGAGAGAAAATAATTAATAGGTGTATAAAAAGTTATAAAAGTTTTATTGTCACAGGATAATTGCAAGAATTGTAATAAAATGATTAGTGTTGCCTGTGTTATTATTAGATTAAAATGTATTAATAAAATATTGTTTTTAGAAAATGTATTTTTTAATGTATTAAGTGCCTGTGTATTGTCTTAAAACCTGTCAGCGGTAAAAGACCATATACAATTTTAAGGGTTTATAAATTGTAGTCTTCGACACGAAAAAAATAATCTGGAATGAAACCATAACATAATAAACAGGTTCGGTACGGAATTGCAAGTCTCTAGACCTAGATACAAATTATAATTACTGAAACAACAAAATCACAAATGAAACCATAACGTAGTAAACAGGATAGTGGAATGGCAATTTTTATTACCCCTTGACACAAATTTTAATTGCTAAAAAAACATGACCACCTGAAACAATTCTGTACGGCTGTTATATAAACCGAAGTAGTTTTTGACTAAACACATTCACTTTATGCTCTTAACTTTGCTACGCTTAAACACTGAGAATGCCTACTTTCCGAACCTTGTCCTTACAAGACAAAGAAAGTTCTCACTTTCTAGTGAAATATGTGATAGACCACAAGTTGCAGATACGTACAAGGGGATTTATTCAATGTGATGGAGCGGTAAGTTTTTTTTTAATATAAAACACATTTAGATAATCGGAAAATTGTTGGTTGATAATGAAAAACCTGAAACTAAGTATATCCATTTTGTAATATTTATAGGTCCGATAATATTTTTATTATTGTAACTATAAATACACGCATATTAGCTGATATCCGGAAACATGAAAAACGTGTGTAAATACACATTCCTTTCATAAAAGTGCAAGTTTCAAAATTACTGTTAAATATTCCTGACATTGTTTACAAGATATGGAAACCGTAGTGACTATTTTACAACATTTCGACTCACATTATAAAGTTATGTAATTGTTTATTTCCGGTCCTATCGCAATTATTTACATTGTATTTTTCATCTATGCGTTTTAGATTTCAATCATGTGCTCATACATGTCAATTTAAATTTCCCAAAAAATTTTATACATCTGCGCGATTAATGCATTTAATAACTGAAATATTTATGGGCACAAATAGTGTACGTTAATAATATACATACATGTAGGTCTAAATCAGCAGGATACACGAGGTTTAATTTTATTGTAAAAACAAAGATGACTAGCCTAACAGAGAACAGCATTTTACAATATATCAAAAACTTGTACACATTAATTCCGATTTGTTCAGCGAAGGTTTACTGAAACACTTTAGCAATAATTATTTAAATGCATAAAGAATAAATAACGTTAAATTTATAGGAAACGCGTAAAAGCATTATCAGGTATCTAGAAAAATGTTAATTATACATGTAAGTTTCGGCGGCTGCAAAATTTATGAACATTTATCTGTTTAGAAACAATTAGCGTTTTTTTTTCGTTTGCGCAAACGTTGGCTATAAGTAACAGCAAAATCACAATCTCATTTCCATGTAACCGCATAATAATCAAATACTAGTACTTGGATGTAAACCTAAAACCGGACAATAAATCCTGATAACTAACATTTTCACTTTAATTCTAAAACTTGTCTTTTTTATTAAGCAGATCCAGCACATGAATCTTTATGAGGTGCAGTGGGGCAGCAAAACCCAGTGTGCAACGGCACTTATCCTTGGATCTGGTTCGCATTCAGACATGAAAAAGTTAATGGCCGAGAGACAGCAACAAGAACAGGATGAATCCTCAACATCACCAACATCAACACCACAAAGCCCGCGGTCCCCAACACCGCCACCACCCAAACTGCCAGCAGCGAAAAGGAAGAGACCATCGCCACAACACTCACCTACTACAAGTTCACCATCCCCAGTGATAGTTAGAAAGAAACAGAAAATAATGCAAAAGGTTAATGCCATTTATTTTACATGATCAAACAACAATATAGCAATATATCAGGAAGCAGTTGTCAGCTATATTTCATGAACATGTATATTAAAATACATTCAGATCTCATCTTAATACGATAACTGAAATATTACAGTTAAGATTGATTGATTAATGGTGTTAACGCCCGAGCAGCAATATTTCAGCTATATTCAGGCGATATAACAGTTAAGACAAAAAGACTTTAATTCCATACATGTACCTGTATTATACATACATGTTATTTGAATATGTAAATATATTATGTAACTAGATGCCATTAAGCTGTGTTACATGTATTTCAATGATTAATAAAAACATATACATATAGCAAAAATAATATGTTAAAACATATGTAAAATGTAGATATACAATTTTTTTTATTAGCACTGTCAAATATCAAACAACTATTCAATCACTTGCCGCCGGCGTTCTTCATATTCGGCTGACCACAACAATTCATTAAAATACTTCAGACTTTTCCCGAATGACGGCTCTGTACTTTTAAAAATTCGGTCGGGCATACTCCCGGTGGCTTGGCCATTCATCAGAACGCAAACAGGAACCACCTTGAAAATATGATCAATATAAGCCTGGCACTGTTGCTTTGTCATGCATGTCTCTTAAAACTGTTTAATGTTGGATATCAGTTGCTGTTTTGTTGTCATTTCTTGCTTTGATAGATTTCTTTTAAGCTGACTCCAAACCATCTCTATCGGGTTAAGATCAGCACTTTCTGAAATACACATAAATTCAATTACTATAAATTACTTTGTACACAATATATTAATTAAATACAAAAATTAATTAAGATGCTCATTGTTAATTCTCCGTTATATGTTTTATAAATTTTGAATGTAAGTGTTGTTATTAAACTGTTGGAAGTTGTAACGTCCTCTGCCCTTGTTTGCACGGCGAACTACTCGTCATCTCATCTGCCGAACAGTAAGTGATTTCTGATAATTACATGTAAGTGTACAATTTTTTAACTTCTATAGTGAAACAAATACGTTTATTACCTGATGGCCAGTTTTTCCACCATAAAGTCTTGTGACACACGTGACCTATGTTTTGGATCGTTATCCATTTGGAATCTGTGGTGAACTGGAAATTTTTTATTTATAAACGGCAGTACTGCATCTCTAAGAATATTTTCGGTAAAAAATTGTCCAGTCATTATTCCATCAAAAATAACTATCTGAGATGCACCTTTTTTACTAATAGCTGCCCACAAATGAACCTTAAGTGGATGTTTCGGTTTCGGCACACAAGCACGTGCACTGTCAGTTCTTCGGTAAAATGTCACTTTGTTCTGATGTAGTTGGACCGAACATTCGTCTGAAAAGATGACGTCATCAAACGTGTCGTTTGCTTCTATCAAAGCTTTACAAAAAGTCAAACGTTTTTCTTTATTAGCGTGTCTTACTAGCTGAGAATATCTCGGTTTAGTATTTGTATAACCAGCAAGCTTAATTGCACGTTTAGTCCCTTGCAGGCTTATTGCTGAACCACTTGCTCGTAGTTGTTTATACAAATCTCTAGATGACGTTGACGGTGTCGCTTGCAAAATTTTATCTATACGCTGAACGTCTGTTGAGGAAATTTTTGTTAGAAATCTCCACTTGCTACTTTCACTGTTCAAGTGTCCAAAATTACCAATAATGTACTGGTCAATCCAATAGCTTACTACTTGTCTAGAAATTATTAGACCTTTAGATTTGAAATAATATCGGATGTCGGTCTTACTAAAGTTTTCTAAATACAGACGGATAATTTCAAGTTTCGTATCAATATTTATGCGATTCATCATTAGCTTTTCTCTTATGAATAACATGTTAAGGATTTATAGCTATACCAAAGATGGGGGTGGGACATTGAAGGTGACCAATCAGGTGCTATTGCTCAACTTTAATTTTACCTGATGAAACTTCAAACATCCGGTAGCAATAATGTATTGCCCACTAATAAAATTATTTAATAAATTTTTACCGTTAACTACAAACACAAACGTACAGGAAGCAATAATGTATTACCTACGAATAAAATCATATAACAGTATATTTGCTTAAGGTAACCATCTGTGCTGTACTATGTTAACTTTGTCATTTACAACCCACTAATAATCATCGCAATTTTACCTGATGAAACTTCAAACGTCCGGTAGCAATAATGTATTGCCCACTAATAAAATTATTTAATTTTTACCGTTAATTACAAACGTACAGGTAGCAATAATGTATTACCATACGAATAAATCATATAACAGTATATTTGCTTAAGGTTACCAACTGTGCTGTAATAAATGTATGTTTACTTTGTAATTGATTAAAAAATAAATATATTATAATATATATGAGAACTTCATTTTTACCGTTAACCATTAATTTTAAACTATAAACTAAGTATTCAAATAATCTGTTAGTTTTATATTTAATGTTAATACTGTCGGGGGATTTTCCTGCTTCCTACCCGAATAAAAACTGAACGCACAGACATACACTGATAGCTGTGATTAAATATAAATATTGTCATACTGACAGGTGTTTCATTTTTTCAGTCCAAGCCAGCTGCATCTGTAATATCAACAGGTGATGCACCGTCTGATTCCGAAAGCAGCTTTGATTCACCAACACTGGCAATAGTGACAACACCCATGGTGCCCCTTAACGACGTCCAAGAAGCAACACCGTCAACAAGTTCACTTAATAAGAGCATCCCAAGGACGTTATTTTCAGATGAATCGAGAGTATATCCGCTATTGGATGTTATTATCCGAGGGATCAACCACAATAACAGGGAAATCAATGAACTTAAAAGGATGATGACAACGATGATGTCGACCGTTACCAATGCCTTTCGGGAGCAAGGAAATCCACACTCGCAAGGACCGGCCACATCCATAACAGAAATACCGGATGATCTTAAAATCTCAACTGAAAAACTTGCAGCATTGAAAGCAAGATCAGTGACTGCAGGCAATTTTGCAGCCTTAATTGTAAAAGAGCTCCAACCTGAACTATTCGGGCCAGACCGACTCCGGCAGTTATATAACTGGAACGGAGGAGGCCAGCATGGCAAAAGAGAACTTGGGTCAAGAATAAAGGAAGTGACGAGGCAGTACGTGTGTTTGTACTACCCAGAGTGTCAAAAAGAAGACTCTGTTATCCCGAAAGTGAATGAGTCTTTAAGAAGACCGGCCCAAAAGGCTTGTAGACAGAAAAACCCTGATGTACTAGCAGAATAGACTTGTTCCTACATACATGTATTTATTGTAGCATTATTTTATTGACTTGTCATGTTTCATTTATTTTGTTTTTGTTAAAGATGAAGAATAATTAATAATAAAACATGTTTTCTATCGGTAAACAGTCTTTAGTTACGACGTTTCTTCTCTTTAACGTGTAACATCCGCCCACGTGTATAGGTGGGCAACCGTGGACATGACACCACGCGATTGCGCGGGGCCCACCGTGGACGCGGACAAGAGTGGACGTAAATGCCCACGGGATGCCCACGTCCGCGGTGGGCGCGTGGGAAGCGGAGACACCACGCGATCTGTAGTGTATATTGCTAATACTGGGGATGATTCAACTAGGGACATATTGACTGAGGACAAATTGACCAGGGGACTGAACAACCTGCTACCACGCGAATTTCGTCCAGACTATAATTTTGGGCGATTTCCCGTAATTCAGCAATGTAAACAATGAATCCAAGGCTAAATAACTGTTAAAATATCTCGCATTTATTGATATAAAGAAATGGCTCCTCGATAATAAAATACAGTGCGATGAAACGAAATTACCGTCAGTTAAGGCGACACATTTTCATTGCCAGGATTTGAGTGTACTACTGTAATAGTACTGAAAGACAAACATAACGTTATATTTAAGACTTATACATATACATTATAAGAATGCAAGATATTTGTTAAGAAGTTATACACTGTTAAAAGGCATGGTTAAAAACCACCATAACAAGAATAGCAAAAAGCACTTTAATCGTTTATAGGCACAATTAAGAGCACAAGTATCAGTTGTAAGCATATCTTAAAGCAAAACGATCTGTTTTTAATTAAAAGCGGTAATATTATTTACCTCTAAAATACTGAATCTATTAAGAAAATCCAGTCTTCCTTAAATATTGTGCTTTAAGTATTTTATATTTTTATAATAAAGACCAATTGTCACAACTGTCTTCCCAATAACAGTCTGTATTTTGTTTGTTTAAATTATATATATTTTTTGTTCTTTTTTTGTTGGAGAATTAACTGCTAACATAAGGCTTTCCAGTCATTAAAATATATCCAATTAAATCAATGTGTAAACTTCCACATTTCTATTTGGCATGCTAAATCCATATGACATTGAATGTCATATGATTGATTCACTAAATCACAACTTCTAGTACACAAAGTTATCTCCCATTTTTGACAATTGAACAGCCTAGAATATATATACAATATTTATGGTTACAAAAGCGCAATTATTTACAATGCATTTCCCATATGGTACCCCTGGCAATTAAGTTCATTTGTGCGAAAAACCTCAAAAATGTCCCCCCGGAAAACAGTTTTTTGTGTAAATTGAAATGAAAAACTTCATTATTAACAAATAAAAAAGTATAGGTCATGCAGCAAAAATGAGCGAAAATTTTGGTTGAAATAATGACATTTAAATGGCAAGGACACAATTTCTAACCTCCCTCTTTAATCGTTTTAAGCTCAATTTTCAAGGCTCTTAAAAATTTCCGTCCAAATATCGAACATTTTCAATCAATAATGTTTATCATTTTTAATTTTGCTATTTTCAGAACTCCAACATCCAATCAGATGCCTCCGTGTATTTTCTTCTGCATACTATCTTGGGTTAAAAAATTTCCCGTTGTCATGTAAACAAATAATTGCGCAATTGTAACCTAAAGGCAACATTGGAAGTGTCAGAATGAGCCCAAAATGTTATGGTATCATCCTTAGGCAAAATCCAAATGTTTCCCAAAATAAAATAAAGTTATCTTCAAGGGTTGTTTGTTCGTTTGAATTTTCTGGAGGCCACCCTCTATCAAAATTAATCGCATTTTTCATCATGTTTTCCGACAATAATGTGTTGCTGCATAGTAATAATCGAGTTATTGTACTTGTTTTCGGTCGTTATTTGTATATTTGGTACACGAGTCAATTCTGGGATAACTTTCTTCTTCAAAATTTTTTCTCGAATAAAGATCTGAAGGCCGAAAACGAATTTTTCATAGAATCTGTGAAAAACCACATTTTTGAAACAGACTATAGCTAGCTATGATAATACTTAGTGAGTCCTATTTTATGTCCGTATGTCAGAAGCAGTCCCATTAAAGCCAACTGCATTCAAATTTAACAAAGGCAATGCCATTCATGGATACAACATACTAAAATGCTTAAAACCCAAAAAATTCAATTTGGCTGAAAAGAGGTCAAAGCAAAAAAAGTCGGTTAAGAGACGTAAGCCTAGCATAAAATATGTGTTTTTGATGTCAAATGCTGCATTTGAATGTATTAAACAATTTCCCCCCAAAAAGTCAGCAACACTTTTTACCTAAAAGACCGCACAAACTCGTCATAGTAGCCCACCCTAGATTTCCTATGAAAAAATACGTATATTTTAGAAACAGACTATAATTTTTGAACAAATCGTTATAAATAAACAATTTATACATAACTTGACATTCTGTGACTAATTCAAATTTTAGAATTAAAAATGGGTCAATAAATCAAGTATTCTGGAAGAAATCTCAGCTCCATATAGGTTACAAAAGCGCAATTATTTACAATGCATTTCCCATATGGTACCCCTGGCAATTAAGTTCATTTGTGCGAAAAACCTCAAAAATGTCCCCCCGGAAAACAGTTTTTTGTGTAAATTGAAATGAAAAACTTCATTATTAACAAATAAAAAAGTATAGGTCATGCAGCAAAAATGAGCGAAAATTTTGGTTGAAATAATGACATTTAAATGGCACTGACACAATTTCTAACCTCCCTCTTTAATCGTTTTAAGCTCAATTTTCAAGGCTCTTAAAAATTTCCGTCCAAATATCGAACATTTTCAATCAATAATGTTTATCATTTTTAATTTTGCTATTTTCAGAACTCCAACATCCAATCAGATGCCTCCGTGTATTTTCTTCTGCATACTATCTTGGGTTAAAAAATTTCCCGTTGTCATGTAAACAAATAATTGCGCAATTGTAACCTAAATATATTGCTAAAAAAAATATATTTATTTGTACGAGCCTTAGAAACAGGTAGAAATGTGAGGCTCTGGTGCGCATTTGTAACTGTTTTGTGTTGAATACAAATAAACTTTATATTTTCTGACTGTTTGCAAATATTGGTTTTACCTGCAATCCTAAAATACATGAAAAAAGTTAACTTTTTCCAGCTGATTGCTAACTGTAAATTTACAGCAAATGTAACAGTTACAGGTTAATGATATATTAACATTATCTGTACTGTAATAAAAGTGAATTACAGTATATGCATTCGCCATTACCATTAAAGCTACGCTTGACGGAGGTTGTGCATATTTAATACCGAAGTGTTACAAACTTCAATCTTTTTTGGACTAACTCATCTCTTGTTAGAATATTATTTATCTATGCCGGGGTGCTTTTTCACTAGATATTTAAATGTGAGGATACTATATTTAAATGTGAGGATACTATATTTTATTCAATTTTAATTGGCTTTGTTAATGTTTTGTGCATTACGCATTAGTTACTATGTACAATTTCAGAAAGGAAAGTCCAGTGCAATAAAGACAAATGATGACAAGATTAAGAAAAACCTGACAGATACTACTGACAGGAAAAAAGTGAAAAAAAGAAAGAAGAAAAAAGAAATATTACATGGAAAAGATTTTAAAGATGTTCATAATAAATCTTGTTCCATCGAAATTACAACTTCAGAAAAAGAACTTGGTTTGAAAACTGAACAAAAACTTCATGTTGAATCTAGTATCGCAGATGATAACAGTAAAATTAAAGGGATGGACAGTCTTGAAAGTAACACACAGAAAAAGAAGAGAAAAAGAAAAAAGATAAAAAAGACAGAAATAGGTTATAATATTAAAAATTAATTTAAACAGTGATGCAATAACCAAACAAATACATGTAGTTGTAAATATTTTTGTCTAAGTGGCCATTACCAAAAAAACATTGTTGTCTGTGACTGATGCTTTTTTTCACAGATAAGTTTCCATGTTGACTAGTATGGGCCTATATTCAGGGCTCATCACACTGGGCGAAGTGGGCGACAAAGTCGCCCTACTAGGACCTGAAGTCGCCCTAAGGCTCCTCAAAAGCGAAGTCAAAGTCGCCCTGTCATTTCCCTTAAGTCGCCCAATGGTTCGCATAAGATACTTGTAAATCTGGTCCAAATACTTCACCCCGACTACCAATTTATCAGTAAATGTGTAATTCCAATAAAAAACGGCAAACAATATGCGTATTTAACATATTTTCAAAGGATTTACGTCTTTCAAATGTATTACTCGCCATTTGTTTATTTACCGGATGTGACTAATTACCGGAAGTGAACAACGAAGAAAAGTAATGTACAACGGCCCATAATGAAAAATCGTAATATTTTTTATAAACAAACACTTTTAATTGTTTTCAAACTTCAGTTCTTTCAAAGAGTATTGTACTTTAACAATTTTCTTTGATAAGTATTTGAGCTTCACTTGAAAGAATAAAGATGTATAGTAATTATTGACATCATGATAAGTTCTGTAGATGGGGGTCCCATGAAGCAATTTGGATCAGTACAACTTTGATTAATGATAAAGGTTATGTGCTGTTTGATAATGCATACCATGAATAATAATGAAAAAGAAAGAAAAAAACTGAATCTAAGTGTGTTATGGTTTTAAAAAACAAGAGAAATAATCCTGGACATTGATGTAAATAATGAAAAATGTATGTAACTACTGCGAAATGAATTATTGTACGGTCCCCCTGACTTCTCCCTAGTGTCTCCTGAAGTCTCCCTATCAGGGCCTGACTTCTCCCTGTTTGGCTGCCAGGGAGAAGTCACTTCTCCCTACTTTTTTAGAGTGTGGTGACCCCTGTATATTGTTACTTGATTATACATTTTCTCAACTGTAAAACAGCCTCACCTGTATCTAAGATAACTGTACTATTTCTTTAAATGGACCCAAACTGATTAATTTGAAATGGTTGCTTACCATCAGTATAACCAGTATTTCAGCTATATTCAAAATGAGAACAAGTTAGCAACCAATAAATCAATTAAAGGGATTAATTAGATGGGGTGGAGCAACATCTCTACAGGAAAGTGTGTAATGAAAGAATTTTGTAGCTTCTGTGATCCTCAGCAGTAACCTAACAATCTTCAATCAAGAAGTTATTTACAGTCCGTCATTCATACCCGTGTTACATTATATTTGTAGAAGCAGCGTCTCCTAGTAAAAAGTCCAAGCTTGATATTCCAGAAGACACAAAGCATATAGATGTAGATAAAACAAGCATCGGAGAAGGTACATAACTAGTTTGGCAGTCACACTGAATAAGCATCTGCTCAGATGCATCAATAGTACTGGTGTCATATAATTGTACAGTATAAACAAGTATTTTCTTTCAATTGAAGCTAATTTATTTCTTGGTATTACATATTTAAGCAAAAGGGGTGTGACTTTTTACCCAAACCTACCCAAACACACATTAAAATAACATTTTTTGCATTTCTATTACGTTTAAAGGTTTTATATACTTTATTTTTGATGGAAACTGTAATAAAAGTGAAGTTAACATGACGATTTTCATTGTTAAAGTCGATTTTAAGAAGCCCCTTATGATCGTGAAAAATGTATACCCAAACACTCATTAAAATGACATTTTTGTTGCTAAATAAACAACAAAAAGGAAAAAGCGCTAATATTATGTTAAATAATGAATATCCAGTAGACATTGCAATTTTAAAACAAAATAACCCAAAAATAGTTGTGTGACCACGCACTGCAGTCATTGGATGTCTTGATTTTAGAGTGAAAGATGTGGTGCGAACAATTGCATATTATATAAACACTTGTGACAGGAGATCTTTATTGATTAACAATTATTACTAAAGAAACATTTTTGTAGTAACTGGCTGACTTTGAAGTGTTGTTGGATACACGGCTTAATTTTTGTTTTGTTTTAAAAAACTTTGAGGTGGGATATTGTGCCTACAAATTTAATGTAGGAACTAAAACTTTGTTACCATTGATAAATTACTCAAATTGAGTAATATATGAATTCATATATATAAATGCATAATTGCATTATTTCAATATTCATTTCTATTTTCATACTTCATGCATATGTTAACCTTAATCTGGTATTTTATTGTATAAATAGCACTGATCGCACATGCGCGACAAAAGGGGGTCCATAGAAATACCGCAAACTAATAGTTAAATTAGTGCACTAACAACATGAAGGATAACAGTAATTACAACTGCAGTGCGTTGTTCTTTAGTCATCTGCAACTTATTTTTTACATAATCCGTCACATTGTCTTTGATATGTTTAATGCATAATAGTCTTTTTCGTTTAGGAAAACCTTGTCGATAGCTTTAGTTAAACCGCCCTCGTCGTCACTACCAATACGAATATCAACACAATTAACGTCTGTCTGTAATAGGGCTTTGGAATGAACGAAAAATGAATGATATGTGTAATAGGAATGAAATAATGTAGGACCAATGAAAATCGGAGGTTCATGAGATGACTTTTTCACAATTTTTTTGTTTTTATACGCACAGTTTGTAACATATGCTGGTCCGAGATTAAATGTTCTGTCAACTCCAAGAACACAGTCTTTGTCATTTTCTAAATGAAGTTTCATATTTTCAATTTGTTGTTTGGTATAGCATATTAAAAATGGAGGTTTGCCGTTAGATAGAGATAGACCAGTACTGTTTATTTGTGTTGTTTGATTGCGGCATGCGTGATTGGACATAACCTTTTTCATTTTTACTATTTTCTGTGATATTTATACGTGATTGTCATGTGTTATATTTACCATGTTTTTTAAAACTAAAATTTCATATGGAATTAATGTGCATTTAAAAATGTTCTTGTTGTTTATTTAGTACCAATAACGTCATATTAATGAGAGTTTTTGTAATACATTTTTCACGATAATAAGGGTTTCATAAGATCGATTTTAACAGCGAAAATTGTCATGTTAACTTCACTTTTATAACATTTTCCATCAAAAATATAGTATATAAAATGTTTAAATATAATAGAAATGCAAAAAATATTAATTTAATGTGTGTTTGGGTAAGGTTTGGTAAGTTTGGGTAAAAAGTCACACCCAATCAAAAGGTGGAAGTCTGTGTGCATCAGTAATATCTGCTTTTTTTAGCTTGGTATTATAGAGCTCAACTTAATCAGATTACCTGTAAAAACATTGACACCTGCTGTGATCGTCCAATACATTTCCTGTTCGTTGGTTTGGGGTCATAAATATGTCAGTAATACTTTTTTTAGAATGAATTCTTGATGGGATTCAATTGATGAAATTAGTTTAAGAATCTATCATCAGTTTTCAAATGCTATTGTCACTTCACAAAAGTGGTGAATGCAAAAAAATCACTGCAGATCTTATTTAACTCTTTACACCACAGAGCTTCAGTGATAAACAGCTATTTATAACCACAGCAGAAAATTTGATTGTATACATAGCATCCACAGCTGATATGCTAATCAGCAGCAGCATTTCCACAGAGGTTTTCAAGAAATTTGTAAATAATGATGGGTCATCCTATATTTTCTTAAATTATGAAATAACTATTAGAACAAATATAATAAAGTATATACTTTTATTTTTGTTATTTAATGACCTTTTTCAGTGATGTAAAAATTTCTAGAAAATATTGTAATTTGTTCCAGATATTGTTATCCAAAGTGATAACTAAAAACTATGTACTAAAAAATTTTATAATAACGATTGCTCATTTTAATTAATTAATTGATTGAATATATTTATTGGTGAAACTGGACATGGCATTCTTTCACAAATATGTACACCAAATTAAGCTCTAATTTAATTTCAGTAACATTGTACCAAAGAGCATCATTTTCATTTTCTCGTTCCATTTTCCACTTCGCATAATTTTTCGTATGCCTAAAAATCCCCCCTCCCCCATCATGAATGGACTAAACATAAAGTTAGAATAATCTTTAGCTGAAGCATTTTCTGTGTCAAAATTGTCTGGAAATCGTGATCCAGTCTCTTGGGTCGAGTCGTGTAAATTTACGCCCTCGAAGTCAATTCGATCCGTCCACAATTCATCATCGTTTTCGTCCCGGTCATCGCTATCTTGGGGATCATCACTACTGTCTTATGCATTTGTTATATCCACATCAGATTCAACTTCATCAGAACCCTCGAAGTCACTTTCTTCGTCGTCCGATTGAAAATATCTCGTTGTTAGAAAGCAATATACCGCCATGTTTGTTGCCAAACTCCGACCACACACTTATTTTCATTCATAAAACAAAGAAATTCCAAATATATGACGTAATTTATTTTCTATTTTGAAGGACCAATGATAGTCATTCAATTTAGGTAGTTCCCAATCACATCGAGGCTATGACCTCTTTTCCATCTCAGCCTAAAATAACTGGTCGTCCTTAGGCGCTTATACGGAAATATAAACAAAGCGTCCGCAGTCGCTTCTGTGGAAGTACGATAGAGGCGTCGAGTTGCGCTTACGTGGTAATAATGGAGAGGCGTCCAGGGGCGCTTGTAAGGGGGAAAGAGTTAATTGCAGGGCTGCTCTGGCTTCTAAAAAGCTGGCGCCAAAAAAATCGCCAACTGCAATTTTCCGTCGCCAGTTTTGTAAAAGTGTCGCCATATTAGACTATATCACTATATGACATGGCGAAATTGTTTAACATTATGTGTGACATATTCTGTAATGTCTGACGAAATCCAAGTTTGCCGGACTCTTAATTCAATTTTTCAAAAGTTTGGTCTCGAGCAGCCCGTACACTAATTGTATTTTAATCATGAAAAGATGTGTGAGTGATTTCTTGTTGGCAGAAAACCAAAATTTTACAGTAATTTATTAGAAAAATCTATTCCCGTGAATGAACATAAAATACTGAAAATAGAACTACGCATGTGTATCAGTTTTCTAATTACGAAATTAAGACGGACATCCGGTCCGGAAATCACTCAACAATGACGTCAGTTTTCATGCCTGTATTTTATTAATTACATTATTAAAAAAATATTACTATAAAAAATATGTTTGTTTTGTTATTTTTATAAATTAATTAACAGCATCAATGCTTTTCATCAGACAACTTTGTTGATTCATTTATTGCCGATTTCCGTTTAATAACTCCAAATGACACACATGTCACTGGATACTACACAATACACGTGTATTTACGACCATAGAAGCCGACAAAGGATCTTTAATGATGCAATCGCCGATTACCGATAAATGTAAAACGTGCATGCATCGTTTAACACTATAAAACCTTGGCGCCAAAAAAATCACCCGACGCAATATTTTGTGCCAAATGAAAAAAAAATTCGCAATTGGCGACATTGGCGAAGCCCAGGGCGGCTTTTGAATTGTTATATAAGTTGGGCAAGTGGTTAAGGTAGTTTGTTTACTTTTTATCATGTGGTCTGTCAACACTGAGGTAGCAGGTTCTAGTCTTACTTTGGGCAGGGTGTACTCGACTCCAATCTTAATTGACGTGGATTGCCAGTTTTCCAAATGAAGGTCAGGGTTTTCTCTGGGTATTCTGGCTTCCTTCCCCAATAAAAATTGGACACCGTTATATAGCTGAAAGTGGCATTAAACATCATTCAAACAAACAAACAATATTAGAGAGTTAATAAGACTTTTTGCTAAGTGTCCCAATAACTTATCAGACATTCTAAATTTATTAGAACATCACAAAATTAAAGAACAATAACATTTCCTCTGTATGCATAGTTTTGTAGTATTATAAGTCGATATAATAGAAACAGAAAATGTAATACTACTGTGGGACATTTGCTGTATAGGTTGAATATTATTCTGTATGACTAACTTGAGTCAGTTTTATCTGTAGAAAGATCTTTTTGTCATTTACAATATGTTGGTTAGAAGCTAATTTTTTGAGAATTATTATCAGATTATGAACTGCAGATGACAAAAAATTTGCTTTAACTTTCATTTTAAATTTTGATTTGTAGAGATCCATTTGCAAAAATGAGAAGTGTACTACTTAATGAACTACTTGATTGTCATGTAGGCTATAAGGTTGTAAAATTGATCATTTTCTGTCGATTTTTTTAGTAATTAAAAGTGTGTTATGCATATCTGATTGTTTACCTGAACAGCTAATAGATAAACACCTATTAAATTCCAGAGTGTCCCCGGCTCAAAAAACCAATGCATCAATTAACATGTCAAACAGTATTGAATTTGTGTACCTTAAAATTCTACATTGATTCACAATGAAAGACGCATAACAATAAGAAAAGGACATTCCATAAATAGATCAGTATTTCCAACCAAATATATAAACTAATGCATATGTTCGTTATGTTCCTCTTCTTGTGTGATAAACCAGTTAACGAGAGCACTAGAATTCTTGACTTGTGATGACAGTTGATTGGTCACCTTATTTTTTTGTCCTTTTTTTCTGAAGTGTTTGTTTTGTTTTTAAATACCCCACAGAAAACTTAACTAATTCATTCAATATTCATAATCAATAATATTTCTGTATTGGAACCATATTTTCACTGGTTAGATTTCCCTTCTTTATAAAACACAGTGAACTTCCCCTAACTTCCTGTAACCAAAATCACAGAAAATAAAGACAAAAATACATGTACATGAAGCACAATTTATTTCTTATATTTATACATAAAAATGAGAGCACTAGAATTCTTGACTTGTGATGACAGTTGATTGGTCACCTTATTTTTTTGTCCTTTTTTTCTGAAGTGTTTGTTTTGTTTTTAAATACCCCACAGAAAACTTAACTAATTCATTCAATATTCATAATCAATAATATTTCTGTATTGGAACCATATTTTCCCTGGTTAGATTTCCCTTCTTTATAAAACACAGTGAACTTCCCCTAACTTCCTGTAACCAAAATCACAGAAAATAAAGACAAAAATACATGTACATGAAGCACAATTTATTTCTTATATTTATACATAAAAATGATTGCAGGAACATTAACAGTTCCCTTAGACTCATATAGCTACAATAATATAGCTTCTTTGAATTTTTGTTTGTCTTTGCAGATCTACAAAGAGTTACCATTACTTGAAAAGGAGCAAAAACACCCTTGGGATTTATACAGATTTTCCACTTTAAACTGCTGTCTTGGTTTCCTACATTCAGCTGACATTTCTACAATGTCTACTTAATTAATTTTGACAAAATTTGTTATTTTGTAGAAATGACCTTGTGGAAAGACTTGTTTGTTCCTGAAGAAGTTTTACTTGCATTAAAAGACTGTAAATTTAAGACACCAACACACATACAATCCCTTGTTTTACCACATGCCATCAGAGACAGATTGGATATAGTAGGAGCAGCTGAAACAGTAAGAAAATATACAGTTCCAGCAAAAATACAATCCCTTATTTTACAGCATGCATGCTCCCAGTATTAGCAAATCTCTTAATCAGACTTATTTTTAAAGATCAACAGTGTTTCTTCTTCTGGCGATTGTTTATCAGTTTGTGTATTAAATAAATACATGATGGTATAGTTAAGAGATAAAGAGGTAAACAAACAATATATATTTGTAAACAAAATTCCTGAAAATTTTCAAAATTGTCATGTAAGATTTAGTGTTTAATTAATTATATAGAACTCTTTTTATACACATTTCTAGGGAAGTGGTAAAACACTGGCTTTCGGAATTCCTGTGATAGACAAGATTTTAAAGTATAAAAATTTAGAAAAGAAAAAAGTTACTGACGAAGACGGAGATGAAAAAGTTGTCATCGACAAAGGAACAGAGGCTGATGTAGATATAAATCTTTGTGATATTGATAGTGAAAGTGAGCTGGAATGGGAAAGTGATGACAATTTGGATAAATCTAATGGTGATGATGATGACAAAAATTTAGATAAATCTGATGATGAAGATGATAATGATGATGATGATGATGATAATGACAAAAATTTTGATAAATCTGATGATGAAGATGATGATGATAATGATAAATCTGATAATGATGAAAACGAAGAAGATGATGATAAACCTGGGAATGATGATGACCATAATGATGAGGTAAAACTACTATTGAGATTTAAGGAAAGTGTGGGAAAGAAACCAGAACTACAATGGGTGTCAAGTTATACAGGGATCACTATTTTAATTTGTATCTAAAAAAGAGATGTCAAAGGTCAATAATAACAGAAAAATATCCAAAAAGTTCAGCACATCCGGTTTAAAGCACTCAATTTGTTTCTATTTTCACAATTATTTGGGCAAATATATTTCAGTCTTGCTCATTTTTTAATATTCTGATTAAACTGTATCTTATTTTTGTTTATTTAACTATTTAACTGTTTTACTATTAATTGTAGTAAAAATGTTTATATGAATCTGTTTACAATAGCTAATAAGATCTTTCTACTATCTTATGAGATATCACATATCATGCTTTGTTGAGTATCTTTTCAAAATGCACTTAATATTTAATGGTCTGTTGATCAGGACTTTGGGTGTGTTACTGTGATCGATGATGCAGACTTTTCATCACTGGGTTTACCAGAAGTTAAAGTAGAATCTGAACAGCATCCGCTAGCACTTATTCTAGAACCAACTAGAGAGTTAGCAATTCAAGTCACCAATCACTTAGAAGCAATTCTTAAATACACCGACGTCAAGGTTGGTAACTTACTTAATCCTCTTCGCTCCGTGTGGAGCATAAGGCACCAAGGTTGGTAAAGCACGGGTTATATGTCATATAAGAGTACACTTATCTGTACACCTGAGTATGCTAATCTGTACTTCTGAGTATGCTAATCTGTACTTCTGAGTATGCTAATCTGTACTTCTGAGTATGCTAATATGTACATCTGAGTATGCTAATCTGTACTTCTGAGTATGCTAATCTGTACTTCTGAGTATGCTAATATGTACATCTGAGTATGCTAATCTGTACATCTGAGTATGCTAATCTGTACTTCTGAGTATGCTAATCTGTACTTCTGAGTATGCTAATATGTACATATGAGTATGCTAATTTGTACATCTGAGTATGCTAATCTGTACTTCTGAGTATGCTAATCTGTACATCTGAGTATGCTAATCTGTACATCTGAGTATGCTAATCTGTACATCTGGGTATGCTAATCTGTACATCTGAGTATGCTAATCTGTACATCTGAGTATGCTAATCTGTACATCTGAGTATGCTAATCTGTACACCTGAGTATGCTAATCTGTACATCTGAGTATGCTAATCTGTACATCTGAGTATGCTAATCTGTACATTTGAGTATGCTAATCTGTGCATCTGAGTACCCTAATCTGTACATCTGAGTACCTTAATCTGTACATCTGAGTACACTAATCTGTACATCTGAGTATGCTAATCTGTACATCTGAGTATGCTAATCTGTACATCTGAGTATGCTAATCTGTACATCTGAGTATGCTAATCTGTACATCTGAGTATGCTAATCTATACACCTGAGTATGCTAATCTGTACATCTGAGTACCCTAATCTGTACACCTGAGTATGCTAATCTGTACATCTGAGTATGCTAATCTGTACATCGGAGTACGCTAATCTGTATATCTGAGTACGCTAATCTATACACCTGAGTACTCTAATATGTACACCTGAGTATGCTAATCTGTACATCTGAGTACGCTAATCTGTACACCTGAGTACGCTAATTTGAACACCTGAGTATGCTAATCTGTACATCTATCAGTTTTTCTGTATACCAGTTATGTCAGATATTTAATTCTTAATAAAGCTTTTGTTCAAACACTCCAAAAAGGTCATTAAGCTCAAAGGTGTTTACTACCCTGGAATTTTGGTATTTATTCCGAATTTTAATACAAAAATATGCACTAAGGATTCACCAATTTTGTCCCAAAAATTATTTTTCTTTAGGTCATTCAACTGAGATTTTACATTATATTTTGGTGTTTCCAAAAATACCATTATGACTTGGATGATTTGTGCATTCTAATCCGTTCTAGACTTACCTGTGAGTTATAGGGCAGCCAGTTAATTGTCGTTTTACTGTTAAAAGCACATTTGAAACACATTTCTT
Source organism: Limnoperna fortunei (assembly GCA_944474755.1). Taxonomy (NCBI): domain Eukaryota; kingdom Metazoa; phylum Mollusca; class Bivalvia; order Mytilida; family Modiolidae; genus Limnoperna; species Limnoperna fortunei. The sequence goes on from OX104111.1 coordinate 7,043,555, forward strand.
GATCTTTTATGTGTGAAATTAAGTCAAATTTTATGTTCAAAATTTCAGATAACTTACAAATGACCCAAATTAAGAAAAATTAAGTCAAATTTTATGTTCAAAATTTCAGATAACTTACAAATGACCCAAATTAAGAATTAAAGAGGGTAAACACCTCTGTAATTAGAGCACCAATATATAATTAATTCACCATGTTTCTTTAAGGGGTTATCAGAGTTTTTATTGTTCAGAACATTAGGTAACTGAGGATCAAACTTATAATCCATAAGTCAAACGTTATGATGGCAGTTACAAGTCGGGTTATAATCCATTAGTCAAACGTTATGATGGCAGTTACAAGTCGGGTTATAATCCATAAGTCAAACGTTATGATGGCAGTTACAAGTCGGGTTATAATCCATAAGTCAAACGTCAAACGTTATGATGGCAGTTACAAGTCGGGTTATAATCCATAAGTCAAACGTTATGATGGCAGTTACAAGTCGGGTTATAATCCACAAGTCAAATGTTATGATGGCAGTTACAAGTCGGGTTATAATCCATTAGTCAAACGTTATGATGGCAGTTACAAGTCGGGTTATAATCCATAAGTCAAACGTTATGATGGCAGTTACAAGTCGGGTTATAATCCATTAGTCAAAAGTTATGATGGCAGTTACAAGTCGGGTTATAATCCATAAGTCAAACGTTATGATGGCAGTTACAAGTCGGGTTATAATCCATAAGTCAAACGTTATGATGGCAGTTACAAGTCGGGTTATAATCCATAAGTCAAACGTTATGATGGCAGTTACAAGTCGGGTTATAATCCACAAGTCAAACGTTATGATGGCAGTTACAAGTCGGGTTATAATCCATTAGTCAAACGTTATGATGGCAGTTACAAGTCGGGTTATAATCCATAAGTCAAACGTTATGATGGCAGTTACAAGTCGGGTTATAATCCATTAGTCAAACGTTATGATGGCAGTTACAAGTCGGGTTATAATCCATAAGTCAAACGTTATGATGGCAGTTACAAGTCGGGTTATAATCCATAAGTCAAACGTTATGATGGCTGTTACAAGTCGGGTTATAATCCATAAGTCAAACGTCAAACGTTATGATGGCAGTTACAAGTCGGGTTATAATCCATAAGTCAAACGTCAAACGTTATGATGGCAGTTACAAGTTGGGTTATAATCCATTAGTCAAACGTTATGATGGCAGTTACAAGTCGGGTTATAATCCATAAGTCAAACGTTATGATGGCAGTTACAAGTCGGGTTATAATCCATTAGTCAAACGTTATGATGGCAGTTACAAGTCGGGTTATAATCCATAAGTCAAACGTTATGATGGCAGTTACAAGTCGGGTTATAATCCATAAGTCAAACGTTATGATGGCAGTTACAAGTCGGGTTATAATCCATAAGTCAAACGTTATGATGGCAGTTACAAGTCGGGTTATAATCCACAAGTCAAACGTTATGATGGCAGTTACAAGTCGGGTTATAATCCATTAGTCAAACGTTATGATGGCAGTTACAAGTCGGGTTATAATCCATAAGTCAAACGTTATGATGGCAGTTACAAGTCGGGTTATAATCCATTAGTCAAACGTTATGATGGCAGTTACAAGTCGGGTTATAATCCATAAGTCAAACGTTATGATGGCAGTTACAAGTCGGGTTATAATCCATAAGTCAAACGTTATGATGGCTGTTACAAGTCGGGTTATAATCCATAAGTCAAACGTTATGATGGCAGTTACAAGTCGGGTTAAACCCCTGCTAACAATATTTTTGTACATGTATTGAACCGGATGATGACAAGTTTTATGGTGGTGCCCTTATTTACAGCTATTGAGCTGCTGATGAATTTTATTCAGTTAATGGGACACCCATATTTTAAGGATAAAAAGACTCATCCAGAGAATTATTAACTGAAGAATCTTAATGTGGCTCAGAATCTGAAAACATGCTTGATGCTGAATGACAATATAAAAGTAACTTCAGTTCAGCTTTGATCCTAATACCTTGTCCTTTCTGGTACACTCTAGAATTAACATTGTACATCAATGTTTGTGATGCATAGATGGCATGTCTTGTTATAATGAAGAAGTTTTATGAGTGAATATATTCATGTCTTCTTACTTATGTTGTGGGTCTTGATGGCTGAGTGGTTAAGGTAGTTCCTGGTATGTCAACACTGAGATTGTGGGTTCGAGTCTCACTATGGGCAAGGTGTGCTCGACTCCAATCTTAATTGACAAGGATGGCCAGTTTTCCTGGTTTGGAGTTTTCTCTGCTTCCTACTTAACACTGGACACCAAGATATAGCTGAAAAATTGCTGAAAAATTGCTGAAAATGACATTAAACAACATTAAGACAAACAAACAGAAATCTTACATATATTAGTTATATATTCAATTTTACCCAAGAGTTTTTGGACCCAATGATTCTAAAATGTGTGGTTGTTAATAAATTTTAGTGATGAATATTTTACGAATGTTCTAGGTTGCTACAATAGTTGGAGGAATGTCTCTCCAGAAACAGCAGAGAATCCTAAAGAAACGACCGGAGATTATTGTGTCCACACCTGGACGTTTGTGGGAACTATTTCAGATGGTAAGTGTACTGACCAGTTTGGGGACAGTATTGTGAAATATAGATCCAGATTACAAACATTTTACAACTATAACCAACACACATCTAACTACCACTAAGGACACTTTTTGAAAACTTACCTGTGTTCATTTTATTGGGTCAGGGATGATTTTACTGGGGCCAAATAGAGCTCCAAATTCATTGCAGGTTTAAAACATGTGTAATGATCAAAGAGAGTTCAATTTTTAAAGGAATCACATTTCAGTTATAATTTTTACCAATTTTTCAGGATCTCTTCTGTGTTATTTACAAGTCAATCTGTGTCTTATTAAAGCAGACTGCTTGACTCACCAAAAAAAACTCTGCACACCTATAAATAACTGCTATTTTTGGTTGGGTTGCACAAAGTGGAAACATGGGTGACACAAAACTGTCAACATTTTAAACCACTCTTTATTAATAATAAGGCACATGCTTTCCAACCCAGCCATTTCAGACATTTAGGATCGTGTATTTGTTTCTTTAATACTAGCAAGTTGGTAGTCACCACATTTCTGGTCAGGTATATGTTGATCAAATGTTGTTTCATGCTTTTAGTGTTATTTTCAGGTTTTGTTTCTTTGTGTGTGTCACACAAGAATTGTATTACTGAAAGATACATATTGCAAGTCATAGCTACAGAAGGTTGGGGTTTTCACCAAGTACTCTGGCTTCCTCCCCAATAAAAACTGGCCAACATGATATATCTTAAAAATTGCTGATAGTGGAGGTAAACCCATTCAACTAAATGACATCACTGGTTATAAAGTCTGTCTGTACATGTTTTGACATGTTATGTAATTTTCTTTGGTATACTTAATCGTTGATAACAGTAAAATGACATCAATCACCAGTTGAAGATTAAATTTCACAGTAAAAATATACTGTTTTAGCTCTAACACCTGGAGCAAAGTTCCATGTAAGCTTTTGCCAGTTGTCTGTCGTCTATAAAAAACTAAAAAAAAAAGTCCTCTGAACCCATGCGGCAATTTTTTTTCTTTCTTTGCCGAAATCATACTTATGATATCTAGCTTCAAATTTGAACCCAGATTGTTGATCAGTAGACAAGATTGCCAAGTGCTGTTACAAAAAATAGAACATAGGTGTCAACACACAGTTTTGGGCAATATCTCAAAAATAATTACTTGGTCCCCATATCAAAGTCAAAGATTGTGATCTCCCTTCCCTGTATTGAATAACAAAACTTCACAAAAATCCATACAAACAGCATTTCATAGCAGGATCATACTTGCTACTCCATGAGTGGCATAAATGAAAAGTGGATCGTAATAAATTCTAGACTTGCTAGACATATTAAGGTCCATATCATTTTCCCTATGTAACAACATTAAAACTTTAGATTTTTTTACACCGTGTATGGCCATCCCACATGTGCAGCTTAAAACCAGGTTTACATATCTTATTAAACACTGCTTTTTAAATCTAAATGGAATAAGACGTTATAAGTACCTGGTAATTAGCTATGTTATTACTTAGTCATCAGTGAATCTAAATCATTTTTGCTGCTTCATAGATAGTCTTTCCTATTCCTGAGTTAAAATTTTTCCTAAATATGACAATGAGTTGTGGGTTACTTCACTTGTCAGATGACTCCTTATATGAGTTATTGCCCTTTAATAACGATTTTAGACAAAATTACCATTTTTTCCTTAGAAATTTAAGACTTTAATACCTAGAGTAAAAAAGTAAATAGCAAAAATAATCAAAAGGACACGACCTACAAATCATTTTTTTGTCTAAAATTTGTCCGATGACTCCTTATTGGATTATTGCCCTTTAATAACAGTTTTTGGTGAAATTTGTAGTTTTTGCCCTGTAACTTAAATGCCATAACAGCTTTAGTGAAATAACTGTAAATTGCAAATATGATCAGCAAGGCAAGGCCTATCATTACTTAGTTTAAATTGTCACATGAGTCTTTGTGGGTGTTTTTTCCATTTAATTTTGATTTCAGACAAAATGATTAGTTTTTGTGTTATAAATTAAAGACTATAACATCTATAGTATAATGTAAATTACTAAATTAACCTGAAGGAAAACTAGACTGAAACTGTAAATTGCAAAATGTAATGATAGCTTGAAGTCATTTGTATTCTAGATAAGCCATTACAGGCTCCTGGGAGCCTCTAGTTGTCTTCCCCAGTTAAGAACATTCCCATCATGTATCACATTTTTTTTTTTTTTTTTATTTTATTTGTAAACTTCTATGTTACATAAGTGCCAGTACAGATGGATTATACACAATGAATTAACATTTCAACAATTCCAAATCTACTGCATATACTGCATGTTAATACAAATACAAATACTTAGTAAGTTACAACTAGTAGTAGTCTGGTTTATACATTCACACACATTATACAACATGCACACACACATACACACACTCACACAAACCATGTATATATGTATAACAAAGAAGTGGTTTTTTTGGTATTTTTAACAGTAAAGAGAGAGAAATTAACAGTAAAAACCCAGAAGAAAAAAATAAAATAAATATATAGCAAATAACAGTTAATGTAAATCATTCAAAAAGTGGGTGTTGGTTGGTCAGATCTCTGGGTAAACATGCTGTTTCCTATTTTTTTCTCATAAGAAGAAACTTGAAAAGAGAAGTGTATCTTTCATGAAAATATGAAGAAATGATAACTTTATATTTATCTGTCTTTGGTTTAGGGTAATGAATTACTACAATGCAAAAAGAATATGCCATCTCTGCCATGTTTGTTGGAATTTTTCTGTTTTTTCACATTTGGCTGCTATTACCTTTTCTGTTTCATAAAGATTTTTTATAGCTTGCTTGACTCCATATAATGTAATATTTCTGTTAAGGCATCTACTTGAATAAATATAGTACTTTATAGTTAAAATAACTAAATTCTGAGGTATTGCATGGTTATTTTGGAACATACCAAGGAGAAATGTTTTTTTGTTGTAATTTAAGGTTATATTTGCACAGTGGTTCATCCACTTCTCTAGGTTTTCTAGTAGTGCTTGGACCTTTTCACATTCCCACAATAAGTGTGTCAAAGTTTCTGGGTGTTTTGAACATAAGTTACACTGTGGGTTGGTTATCAGTTTAATTTTATACAGGTAGGAATTAGTTGTTAAAATAAGGTGATTTATTTTGTATTGAAACCACTGAAGCTTTGAATTTTTGGTTATAGTGAAAGGGAGTTTGTATACTTGTTTGATTTCTGACTCTGTTATATCAAACATGGTCATGATTTTGTTTTTACAGGTTGGTTCTGATGAGTTTGAGTTCAAAACTATGTAAATGTCTTTAATCCCTTTTTTGCTTTTTAGAAATATTTCTAAATTCAAAGGAATATATGGGTATGGCACAATTAAAGGGCTATATTCATTTTTGTAAAAAGTTTTGAGTACTTATTTAAACTACAGATAATTCCATTGAATTTTAATACTTGTTTCCTTATATCTAGTCTAAACTTTTTGCCAAAATCTTCCAGTGTTGTTATCTCCCCTTTTTCATTTAATAGGTCATTAATTATATGGACTCCTTGCTGAGACCAACTTTTATAAAATACACTTTGTTCATTTATTTTAATATTTTTATTATACCACAAAGGGGATTTTAGATAATGCTCCCACTTAAGGTTTGTTTCTTTTTGGAGAGTCTCTACCCAGGCATAAAGTACATTTTTCCAAAATATATTTTTACATATCTTGGCACAGTTTTCAATATATTCAGTCCCATTGTTTATCAAACTGTTAAAATCAATTCACATTTGTAGTTTAATGATCTTTATTATTTCAGAGTGAGCCATATTTATTGAACATTGATAAAATCCATTGTTTGGTAATTGATGAAGCAGATAGAATGGTGGAAAAGGGACATTTTGAAGAATTAGAAAAACTTTGTTTGCATATAAATAGGTTGGTAGATTCAAGAACTTTTTTTTTTAGGTTGTGTAATATAGTTGGTCTTTAATTCATATTGAACTTTCAAAGAAAGATTTAGGCAAGTTACGACTTTATCTCATCATTGTAGTTCGTAAGCACTTGAATTAGAGTAAAGTTTTTTTATACCCCCCAAGTCGGTATATAGTTATAAGGGTGTCCGTCCGTCCTACCGTTTTCCCTTTTCCTATCTGCAACTCCTCCTACTGAATGGAATTTTATGAAACTTACACTGAATCTTTGTCACATAGTGCCATTATGCACCTGATATTTAACATTTTGATTGGAATGGTATTTAGGGTTTCCCATATAAAACATGATCTTTGTCATTGACATAAGGTAAGCTGTGGGTATCAATTAGTGATCTTTGTCATTGACATAAGGTAAGCTGTGGGTATCAATTAGTGATCTTTGTCATTGACATAAGGTAAGCGGTGGGTATCAATTAGTGATCTTTGTCATTGACATAAGGTAAGCTGTGGGTATCAATTAGTGATCTTTGTCATTGACATAAGGTAAGCTGTGGGTATCAATTAGTGATCTTTGTCATTGACATAAGGTAAGCTGTGGGTATCAATTAGTGATCTTTGTCATTGACATAAGGTAAGCGGTGGGTATCAATTAGTGATCTTTGTCATTGACATAAGGTAAGCTGTGGGTATCAATTAGTGATCTTTGTCATTGACATAAGGTAAGCGGTGGGTATCAATTAGTGATCTTTGTCATTAACATAAGGTAAGCTGTGGGTATCAATTAGTGATCTTTGTCATTGACATAAGGTAAGCGGTGGGTATCAATTAGTGATCTTTGTCATTGACATAAGGTAAGCTGTGGGTATCAATTAGTGATCTTTTTTAAGAAATGTTGTGTTCTTAGATTGTTAATCATTTAAAAGTGTTTAAATCTATTTTTTAACACATATCTCAATTCGCATTTGATTTCATACTTTTGAATTAACACTTTGGTTGCACATATTTTTACAGAGATGAGAAAAAAAGGAAGAAAAGACAGAACTTTGTGTTTTCAGCTACTTTAACAATGATTCACGTTGGACCATACAGACCAACAAAACAGAAAAAATTCAAATTAACAGAGGCACATAAACTAGGTAAAAATTGTTTGAAATAGGATACTTGGTGAAATTACAAAATAAATCTCAGTGAAAAAAATTGTGTGGTATAATTTTATCCCATATGTTTATGCCATTAATCATATCTTCACATGGTCAATTTCTTGTCATCTGTTCAGATGTTATATTATATGTACAGTGAATACATACTTTTTTGTGACGCATCCCATTTTCCTGTGTAAAATTATGTCATCTTTGTATTTCAACAAGACAATTGTGGATGCATTTACAGGAATACAAATACAAATATCTTTATTCCAATCAAGGGCCCTAGAATAGAGCATGAAATTACAAACAAGTGATTATCATAATTGGTGACATGTATAACATAGAAAACAACATTACAATAACAGCTTGATAATGTTATAACTTATGACACTTATGTTGGGCTGGGGCAGAGCCAAGTGATACATGTACATATATAGGTACATGTATGACGTATGCATGTAAATAGAAGAGAGACAATTATTAGTTGTTTATTAAAAGAATAAAAAATACAAATAAAAATAAGTCAGTGATAAATTTAAACAATAATATTTGATGATCTTCTTAATTGAAGACTTTGAAACACATAATTTCCAAACTCTCTGAGCAAATCTAAATCTTCTTGTATGAAAATCCAATTGAATTTTAAACTGTTTTGTAAATTATTGAAATTTTTACAGTGATGTAAAATCTTGTTGGAAAAAATATCTCTAAGTTCAGCATATAATGGACATTCAATAATAAAATGTAATTCATCCTCTGTTTTGTTCAAAGTACAATATTGACATTTTCTTAATGATCTTTCAATATAATTTTTAGCTCACCTGACCCAAAGGGTCAGTGTGAGCTATTCTCATCACTTTGCGTCCGTCGTCGTCGTCGTCGTCTTCGTCGTCGTCGGCCGTAAACTTTTTACATTTTAATCTTCTTCTCCACAACCACTTGGCCAATTGGAACCAAACTTGGCAGGAATGTCTATTGGGTGGTTCTTAACAAAGTTTGAGTTTTTGGTGCTGATCAAATATGAAACATGGCTGCCAGGGCCATTAATGCGTTCTGATTGGCTGAAATTCAAAAATCTTCTTCTCATAAACTGCTTGGCAGATTGATTTGAAATATTGCAGAAATGTACCTTAGATGGTCCTCTACAAAGTTTGAGTTTTTTGTGCCGATCCAAAATCCAAGATGGCCGCCATCGCAGGACATAGTTTAACATAGGACCCTATAGGAAAAACATATAAACAACTTTTTCTATGAAACTGTTCCACACAATGAAGCCAAATTAATAAGGAAATGAAGGTTGCATAATTATCTTATTGTTTTGGGTTTTTCGAGCCAATTGCAAATTCAACATGGCTTCCAGGGCCATTAATGTGTTCTGATTGGCTGAAATTCAAAAATCTTCTTCTCATAAACTGCTTGGCAGATTGATTTGAAATATTGCAGAAATGTACCTTAGATGGTCCTCTACAAAGTTTGAGTTTTTTGTGCCGATCCAAAATCCAAGATGGCCGCCATCGCAGGACATAGTTTAACATAGGACCCTATAGGAAAAACATATAAACAACTTTTTCTATGAAACTGTTCCACACAATGAAGCCAAATTAATAAGGAAATGAAGGTTGCATAATTATCTTATTGTTTTGGGTTTTTCGAGCCAATTGCAAATTCAACATGGCTTCCAGGGCCATTAATGTGTTCTGATTGGCTGAAATTCAAAAATCTTCTTCTCATAAACTGCTTGGCAGATTGATTTGAAATATTGCAGAAATGTACCTTAGATGGTCCTCTACAAAGTTTGAGTTTTTTGTGCCGATCCAAAATCCAAGATGGCTGCCATCGCAGGACATAGTTTAACATAGGACCCTATGGGAAAAACATATAAACAACTTCTTCTATGAAACTGTTCGACACAATGAAGCCAAATTAATAAGGAAATGAAGGTTGCATAATTATCTTATTGTTTTGGGTTTTTCGAGCCAATTGCAAATTTAACATGGCTTCCAGGGCCGTTAATGTGTTCTGATTGGCTGAAATTCAAAAATCTTCTTCTCATAAACTGCTTGGCAGATTGATTTGAAATATTGCAGAAATGTACCTTTGATAGTCCTCTACAAAGTTTGAGTTTTTTGTGCCGATCAAAAATCCAAGATGGCCGCCATCGCAGGACATAGTTTAACATAGGACCCTATGGGTAAAACATATAAACAACTTCTTCTCTGAAACTGTTCCACACAATGAAGCCAAATTAATAAGGAAATGAAGGTTGCATAATTATCTTATTGTTTTGGGTTTTTCGAGCCAATTGCAAATTCAACATGGCTTCCAGGGCCATTAATGCGTTCTGATTGGCTGAAATTCAAAAATCTTCTTCTCATAAACTGCTTGGCAGATTGATTTAAAATATAGCAGAAATGTACCTTATGTGGTCCTCTACAAGGTTTGAGTTTTTTGTTCCGATCCAAAATCCAAGATGGCCGCCATCACAGGACATAGTTTAACATAGGACCCTATGGGAAAAACATACAGACAATGCCTTCTCTGAAACTGTTCGACACAAATGAAGCCAAATTATGAAGAAATGATTAATGGATATTTATCTTATTATTTTGAGTTTTTTGAGCCAATTGCAAATTGAACATGGCTTCCAGGGCAACTAATGGGTTCTGATTGGCTGAAATTTCAAAAATCTTCTTTTTACAAACCGCTTAGCAGATTGATTTGAAATATTGCACAAATGTACCTTAGATGGTCCTCTACAAAATTTTAGTTTTTTGTGGCGATCTAAATTCCAAGAGGCCACCACGGTGGAACACAGCTTAACATTGGACCCTATGGGAAACTCACAAACAGCTTCTTCTCTGAAACTCAGTTCCACACAATTTAACCAAATAATGCAGAAGTGATAGTAATCTTATTATTTTAAGTATGTTTCGAGCCGATAGGAAATTCAACATGGCTGCCAGAGTTGCAAATGCGTTCTGACTGGCTGAGATTTTAAAATTCGTTTTCTCACAAACAGCTTGGCAGATTTTAGGATATGTGATATTGTATGGTTCTCTACCAATTTTGAGTTGTTTGTTTCGATCCAAAATACAAGATTGCTGCCACTATGGAACATCACTTAACATACTAACCTATGAAAAAACAAAAACTGCTTCTTCTCAGAAACACTCCTACTGCTGATTGTTAATTCAACATGGCAACATTCATAGAAACAGGATCTTCACATAAACTCTTTAGCATTTAATAGCAAAATTTGCAAGAAAAGTATTGTCTTAAAAAGTTTTTTTGTAAGTCAGGTGAGCGATACAGGCTCTTAAGAGCCTCTAGTTTGAATATCGATCTGTCTCTACCCTTAAGGGGTGTGCACTTATTCTAATCTTGCACAATGCTTGTCGAAATCTAAAATCTTTTAAACTCAAGTATTTTTCACATTCAAATGTAGTTTAAAAAGAAAAATATGTATAAAGTTTCCCTTGTTCAGAATTTAAAATCCTATACCTATAATCTTTCCAAAATTGTAGAAAACTATTCAATAATTTATTTTTTACTTGTTTGATAAATTGGTAAACACTTAGTTTTTTCATTTGTTTAGAACATAAACCAAGTTTTTTCATAATATAATCTATACAAGAAAACCACAAGCTTGTATTATTTAGACAAAGATTTTTACTACAAACATATGCATTAAATAATAGCCCATCTTCCATATGGTATAATCTGTAATAATATTTTAACATTGATAAGATAATGGAAAAATACATAGGATATCTTCCAAGTTCAGACATGACTGCAAAATTGCTGGAGCGTTTATTTACACCCAATATATATTTCATAAATTTTAAATGTGATTTTTCAGATACATCATTTTCATATATTTTCTCAAATAAATATTGTTCATCATTTTTACTAGCTGAAGAGGTTGTCGAAAACATACCCCATATTTCACATCCATATGTTAGGATGGGTTTAACAGTATGATCATACAAGTGAAGTAGTGTTTGTACACTAGGATTAGAAGATGACATGCACTGTTGCAATTTAAAAGAAGCTTTAATAGCTTTTTTGTATAATTCTTCTTTACACTGAGAGAATTTACCACTGGGTGAAAATGTTATACCTAGATATTTGTAACTATTGGTACATTCAATAGATTGTCCATTCAGCTGAAAATGAGAATTTAAATGTTTTCCAGTTTTATTAAAAATCATAACCTGAGTTTTCTTGAGATTGATATTCAAACACCACTTGCAACAAAATGAGTCTAGCATGTTCAACCTTTGTTGCAATCCCTCTTGGAATACAAATGGTATAACAACAAAAAAAAACTCTTTATTTCATATCAGATTTATTTGGTAAACAATTATAAGGAAAAGGTAAGCCTAATATCCTAGGGTGTAATCAAAGATGGGTTACTCAATTTTTGAATGACAAAAATGTGGCCAGACAAAATTAGATTAAATATTAGACAATATGAAACCGACATAGAAAAAAACACAGAAACATGAATCCCACTTTACACTGGGGCTGAACTAAAGTGGAACCCATCACAATACTTAACTAACTTATCAAAGTCTTCTAAAAGACCAATCAGTGAAGTAAGGAATAAAGTCCAAGATGGCCACCATTGCGGGACTTAGTTTTACATAGGACCCTATGAGAAAAACATGCAAACAGCTTCTTTGACGAAACTGCTACACACATTGAAGCTAAATTTAGCCTGGATAGTTCTTTTATTATTTTAAGTTTTTTGAGCTGAATGGAAATTCAGTATGGCTGCCAGGTCTGCTGATATGTTTAGATTGGCTGAAATTATAAAATTGTTTTCTGACAAACCACATAGCCAAAAGAATAGTGAAATTGTACAAATTTAAATCAGATGATCTTCTACAAGTTTCGAGTGTTTTGTGCAGATCCTAAATCAAAGATAGTCGACACAATGGCGCCTAGGTTACAATCCTGTGGAAAAATGCAAACCAATGTCTTCTCAGACAATCTGTTCTGCACGATAACACCAAATTATGCAGAATACGGCAGAGATAATTCTCTTCTTATTTTCAGATTTTGCTGCTGATTGGAAATTCAAAATGGCAAAATATATAGAAAAGTTCTTTCAGAAATAATCTCATTTAAGTATTTAATTTTAAAATTTGCAAGGAGAGTTTTTTGGTAAGTCAGGTGAGTGTTACAGGCTCTTGAAAGCCTCTGGCCTCATTACAAAATCAGACCAAATTTATTGTACTAGACTTTTTACAAAGGAAAAACATTGTCTGATATCACAGTTAACATTCCATAAAATCTAATCTCAAAAAATGGGTGGGGGATAATCATATTAAACTGCCCTGCACAAAAAAATGTTACAATTATATTGAATGGATTATTTTCAGAAAAGCTGGTGGCAAAGATAGGACTGAAAGACAAACCTAAAGTTATCGACCTGTCCAGAAAGACGGGAACAGTAGAAACATTGACTGAAGCCAGGATAAACTGCACAAGGGAAGAAAAGGTCTTTATTTATTTTGATTAATTTATTTTACCTTGTAGTATTAGAGCAGCTATACAATTTTTGTGTATTTATTTTTGTCATTGACATTACATTATACATATCATCTTTGACACATGTGTTTTTAGCTCTACTGACCCAATGGGTCATGTGAGCTATTGTTATCACTTTGCGTCCGTCGGCGTCGTCGGCGTCTGTAAACTTTTTACATTTTAATCTTCTTCTCTGAAACCACTTGGCCAATTGAAACCAAACTTGGCCATAATGTTCATTGGATGGACCTTTACAAAGTTTATGTTTTTTATTTGGATTGGTAAACCAATATGGCCACCACCGCAAGACTTAGTTTAACATAGGACCCTATGGGAAAAAAGTTTAAAAGGGCTTCTTCTCTGAAACCGTTTAACCAATCAAAACAAAACTTACTAGCAATATTGTTTAACATTGGACCCTATGGGAAAAAAGTTTAAAATGGCTTCTTCTCTGAAACCAGTTAACCAATCGAATCAAAACTTACTACCAATATTGTTTGGATGGTCCTTTATAAAGTTCATGTTTTTTATGCCAATTGGAAAATCAAAATGGATGCCACCACAGGACTTGGTTTAACATTGGACCCTATGGGGAAAAGTTAAAAAAGGTGTCTTCTCTGAAACCAGTTAACCAATATAAACAAAACTTACTACCACTATTGTTTGGATGGTCCTCTATAAAGTTTGTGTTTTTATGACAATTGGAAATTCAAAACGGCCACCAATGCAGGACATAGTTTAACATAGGACCCTATGGGAAAAAGTTAAAAAGGCTTCTTCTCTGAAACCGGTTAACCAATCGAAACAAAACTTACTAGCAATATTGTTTGGATGGTATTCTATAAAGTTCAAGTTTTTTATCCCAACCGGAAATTCAAAATGGCCGCCACCGCAGGACTTGGTTTAACATTGGACCCTATGGGAAAAAGGTTGTAAAAGGCTTCTTCTCTTAAACCGTTTAACCAATGGAAACAAAACTTGCTGACAATTATTGTTTGGATGGTCTTCTTTAAAGTTTATGTTTTTTATTGCCAATTGGAAATTCAAAATGGCCACCGCCACAGGACTTAGTTTAACATAGGACCCTATGGGCAGATAAAAAAGATCTTCAAGATCTTCTCTATACAACCGGTTAACCAATGTAAACAACACTTTCTCGTAATATTGTTTGGATGGTCCTATTTAAAGTTTATTGAAAATTACAGGACTTACTTTAACATCAGGGAAATGCCATCTTCATTGCCTATAAAATCAGGTGAGCAATACAGGCTCTTAAGAGCCTCTAGTTGATTATGTCAAAATTTTCTGAAAAAAAATTTATTAATGCTTCTATGTTTGTATAGTTGATAAAAAACAATAAATAAATTGTACGAGAATACTGATTTTTATTGTCTAGAAAATATTTTCTATCAGAGGATGACAAAAAAATAAATGCCATGGAGACAGGACCCTTTGATTTCATATATTACTACACAGATCACACAGTTTGTGTGTTTATCTTTATTTGCAAAAATGTCCAATCACACAAATAAAATTGTGTATTATTCTAATGTTTGAATTTATTTGTAAGTATTAACTACAAAAAATATTTTCTCCTTTGAGGTATAACACAATTTCCACTATGCAGATTAAATGTGCAAAACAGAAATTTGTTGTCCCTGGATGGAGAAAATATTTTTACGTGGATTATATTAAATGTGCACACAACGGAAATTTAGTTATCCATCGTCTGAGAAAATATTTTTGGTAGTTAATCCTAAAATAATACAATAAAGCCATCCTACATTGTTTATCAGATTTAAATGTTTAGAATTGTAGTAAATTACAAAACACTGATATGAACACTAAGGGCGGTTCCAGCAAAACATACATGAAACACAGGGACAACACTTGAAAATTAGTGGACCCCCTACCCTACCACAGAGGTGAATTAAGAAACTATATAGGCACAGATTAAAGCAAATAAAAAATAAAATTCCTCCTAATTTGAACATCTATAATTATATTAATGTTGGGCATTGAGGTTTACCTTTGAATTGTTTTAGAATGCTCCAAAACCTGTATTATGGAGCCAGGAACAAACATGTGCAACATTCCAAGAGGCAGCTTGTTATTAATTACATTCAAGATTTTCGGAGCGTATCTTGCTTTTAAGTGTAAAGGTCCAAAATTACAGACATCACTGGAAGTAGGAAAAAATTTAAAATGTAATTGGATGCAAGTTAACATTCTTTTGGAACATTCGCTAAAATAAGTCCATTTCAATTCATTTATTTGGCGAGTTTCAACTCTCAGTTTACCAAAAATCTTCGATTTTACATTACAACCACCCACAGAAGCATTTTTTTTAGTAAAGCTATCGACTATATATGAAATTTCTATTGAACCATAACCATATATATATTTTTTTCTGTCTCTGGGTACCATGGATGTTTTGCTGGAACAGCCTTCAGTTTCCCTTATCATTACCACACACTATAAGATATTATACAATTAATGACTTTGATATAGGTCGCTATCAGGATTTATCAGCCAGAAATAATGTTATATTTACCGAGACGCTAGGCTAGGTGAATATACATTTTTGAGGGCTGAGAAATCCTATTAGCGACTGTATATATAAGTCAGTAGTTGTTTTATTACTTGAATAAAATCACCATCTTCCATAAATGGCCGATTTCTGGTACAGACGACCCAGTGCAGATGAGCTCAAGAGCACACATCTGTACTTGCTGCGTCATCCAATCAAAATACCAGAAACAATAACGTTGTTATGGAAGCATGGAGTCAGGATTTTACAATTACCCTATCCATCATCACCTGACAAGGATGTATTAGGGTATAGGCTGACTTTTTAATATGAACTTATGTACAAAAACACAAATAATAAATAGATTTTTAAAAATCTTTCATTCTCACTTTCACACAAGGAATGCTCATATTCAAAGACAAATGTTTAAACAGTAAATATGGAGGTAAAACAGCATATTATGGAAACATAGTATCAATAGGGGCCCACATTTTCTGGAATTGTTCCATCTGATTATTTTTCAGTGATACATACTCTTCAACATGATAGATATATCTTAACTTTGACTTAAGCTCAATTATATTAGGTATCTTTTCTTTCAATTTACATTGGTAAAAATAGTTCTTTACAATAATCATCAAAAGATTTATAAAATAACTTTCAGAGGTGTATCCAAGTATGGCATTTTTCTTATCAAGTATAAAGTTTTTATAAACAATCTTCAAATGCTGACACACAATATCCCAAAAACATTTAATAATATAACAATCATAAAATATATGTTGTATTGTTTTGTCTTCTGTTTTACAAAAACTACATAGCTTTGTATCCTTTAAATGAATCATGTACACAAATTTGTTGGTAGGAAGAATTTGATGAAGAATCTTGTATTGAAATGTTTTCAAATATGTATATGTACAACATTTTTTTAACATGACAAAGTATTTTATCCAATCATTCACTTCACAATTAAGTTGTTCTTCCCACTTGACAAATTTATCAGTAGGTGCATAAAAAACTTTATCCCTTAGAAAACAATAGATAAATTTCGGTTTTTTAACTTTTAAAATATTACAAATCAGAGAATCTTCAATTCTCATATTGTTAACATTTATATGATTACTTCAGCTTTTATCAACTTTTTCATGGAAATAGGAATACTAGAAAGTAAGTTCTTGTGTGACATTCTTGTTTCCGGCGTTCTGATTGGACGTCAGAGACAATGGAGTCTAAAACAAAGGAGAGTCTATAGCATATAGCCATGTGAAAGTTGTTGGTTTACGTAAGAAATAGGTACTTTCATGCGTTTTTGGGGAAGCCTGTGTGATCTTTCACTCGTGATAGAAATTTTTATGTCTTTTAGCTCGTTCCGCTGTGCTCCACTCGCGAAAAGACATAAAATTTTTATCACTCGGGAAAGATCAACTGGTCTTTCCCAAAAACGTATGAAAGAACCTATTAATCTCCCTTCATCAGAAAAACAAAAGATGTTTACATTTTGTAATTGTTGTAATGCTGGTTACCCCAAATATTTTCGGTTAATGCTACATTTTGATTGATTTGCTGATAATCCTGAAATTCCAGTTTCATCACATTTCAGATATTGAAAAGAGTATAAATAAATCAATAATTTTATCTTACATTTTTAACCAGTATATTTTATAATTACTGATGTTTCAATGACCACTTAAATTTCTGTTCATGTAATAATAACACTTAGTTACATGGAGGTAGCTAAAATGGCTTTTTTTATCAATGTCATATAACTATTTTCTTGAGATTATTCTTGGATGTTTTTTAGGATTTATTTTTATACTATTTCCTGCGACAGTTTCCAGGACGTACTCTAGTATTTGCCAACAGTAAAGACTGCATTCGTCGTTTGGTGTCAATATTTACACTTTTACAAACATCTCCCATGCAACTTCATGCTGATATGCATCAAAAACAAAGGTTGAAAAATCTAGAAAAGTTTACAGGTATGTGCTTAATGATTTGTTCTGGCTTCAGTATCATATAACCTGGTATATCGATCCCATTTTCAAACTACTAACCTCCGAAGAATTTGATTGTACATGTACTTGAAAAAAGCGAGGTGATATATTTTGATGTGGTGTACATCCATCTGTCTGTCCATTACACTTTGGGATGCACCTTCACCACTGAATGGAATTTGATGAAACGTTTAGAAAATCTTTGTCACCAAGTGCTATTTAGCACCATATGTTCGATAATTTGGTTTGAATGATGTTTGGGGTTTCACATAGAAATATGGACTTTGCCTTACTTGGAGATATAAATATAACATTACAAAACCATAGCTAACATCAGCTAGATGACCAATGGCGACAATCCCAACAGTCTATAATTAGCATCAGATGTAGAAGCTTTTTTTTCTATTTTTAGCCAATCGCAACAGTCTATAATTAGCATCAGATGTAGCAGCTATTTTTTCTATTTTTAGCCAATCCAAACAGTCTATAATTAGCATCAGATGTAGCCTCTGTTTTTTCTATTTTTAGCCAATCCAAACAGTCTATTATTTGCATTAGATATAGCAGCTGTTTTTTTCTATGTTTAGCCAATCCCAACAGTCTATTATTTGCATTAGATATAGCAGCTGTTTTTTTCTATTTTTAGCCAATCCCAACAGTCTATTATTAGCATCAGATGTAGCTGCCAGAGGATTAGATATACCAAATGTTCAGCATGTTATCCATTACCAAGTTCCACTAACCGTCGAGGTAAACCACACGCTTTAATTATCTCTTCTAAATGAAGTTTGGGGAGACATATTGTTTTTTTGTTGTGTTTCTTCTTATTATTATTCATCATCTTTTTTCTTTCTTTTTCTTTTTCCATTCAATCTTGTAGGCTCATTTTTATCTTGTCAGCGACAATAGTCGCTAGAGGCGAGAAATATATATGGGAATCCAGCAGCAGCGTTAACACTTGACATTTTGCTTTATATCTTTGTACTGTTAAGCTAGGTCTACAAATTTGGTCCAATGGTAGCTTATGATGAGTACTTGCCCTTTGTCACCTCACTTTGATCTCAATTCACAGTCCAGTGACTACATTTAAGTTTTCTTGATTAGGGCAGTTGCTTTGTAACCATGCATGGTAGGGTGACAATATTTGATAAATAGGTCTGGATGGTGATAACTGACCTTGACATTAATTTCACAGTCCAGTGACTATGTTCAAACTTTTTGGATTAGGTCAATTCCTCATGCATTGTGTATTTTAAATGACAATTTAATGCTATTTGCATGTTGCTTATGAAGTAATTGTTTTCATTACTGATGCGGAATGTGGTGAGACAATTTTCTGTGTCCACACTTAGAGATGCAATGCCTGTTGGACATCAAACTCAATTGTGGGCTTCATTTGGGAGAAATTTGAATAGGCATCCCAACACAGTATTAGTAGTATTAAATTTTGTTTTGTATTTGATTTAGTGATATTTGTTTATGGATGTTATTTGTCAATTCTATAAAGTATCTTTGTACCCCATGTCTTTTGCATGAAAAACAAATGTACTATGAAAGCAGTACCATTTTCCTTGGCAAATGTTTAAAGACGTGTTTACTTCATATGGCATTTGGAAAAGCAGTTGAAAATCTTGTACATAAATTTGTTTATTTAAGTATAGGAGTTGTATAAGGGATCCTCTATACTGGACTGTGTATTATTAGCCTATTTTATGCATGATGGTATTAACATTTTGTAGAACTATGTGCACAGAAGTGGCAGAACGGCTAGAGCCAGCAAGGAGGGAATTAGTGTTATGTTAGTAGGACCCGATGATGTCAAAAATTACAGAAAAATTATTTACACACTGAATAGAAGTAGGTTTTATTAAAAATTCAGTCCAAAAAATTATAAACATATTCGATAAAAAAAAACAAGTTTATTATTACAGCTATTTTAGATGAGAGCAGAAGAGAAATTAAACTTACAATTTTCTCACATTGACAGAAAATATTGAACAGTGATATTGTTTGTCTTAAATTTCCTAGCCTTGTGATTTACAAGTACAAGGGTTATTGTACAATACAAACAATGCTATAGACAGTTATGTAAAAAAATCTGAAAATGAATGGAGAAGTAGGATCACAATATTTTATTATACTCTTTGTGTTAGAAAGAACCAATTACAACTGATTTCCTGCTATTCAGTTTGATTACAGTAAAAAAAGAACGGATCAAAATTTATGTCAATTTAAATGTTCTTTAATATATGCAATCCCTAAGAAAGTTAATTACAATATTTATGTTACACTTTGCCATCACATGATATCCATCATAGTTAACTTTTTATTTTAAAATCTTTTCTTCCAAAACCCCTGAGGGATTGCTTTGAAACTTTGCATATCATCAGCAGAGGTGTTTACCATTACGGATTTTCCGGAATCATTCCGAATTTGGCTCTAAAAATACGCATCACAGAAATGCACCCGGAAATTACGCATTACCGCCGGTATTACAATTAACTTTAAAATGCTTTTTTTGGTTGTGATTTTGTGACATTGTAAAGGTATTACAATATTGAATAAACATGTTTTTATTAATGTTTGATCAATAAAATGTGCATCAGAAAGATGTTTTATAGTAAAATACTGCCCATAAACTCATTTAATATTGTTCTAAGTTCGGACATTTTATTGCAAAGTTTCAGATTACGAATAAATGTGCTGAAATACTGAAAAAAATAATTAGGATTACTGGGAGTACAGCAAAGGGGTAAACACCTCTGCATCAGTAAAGTTTGCACAAATCATATCTGCAGACCAAACAACATATCCATCTCAACTAAAAATAGAACTTGGGGGGGTCAAAATACAGTTTTTGTCTTACAGTTCAAAAATTATAACAGATACAGTAACACCAAAGAGATTTTCCTTCATCAGCATCAAAAGCTCTACAAAAGTCTCCATTGAGTTGGTTGTAAGACGACCCCTTGTAGGAGTTATTGCCTGTTAATCGTCATAATTTATGGTTTTTCCATTTTTCCTAAAAATGCTTAAAATTCTTAGAACTAGATAAAAATTTAGCATTGCTTAATTATTCAGCTCTATGAGAGCGACAAAAAGACTACAGGGTCAAGATTGTCTGATAAACCATTTATGAGTTATTCCCCTTTACCTTTTTTAAAATCATTTTAAATAAATAACCTCTCCTCTTAAACCAATGAAAGGACTGCTTTGAAAATTTGCACACATCATTTGTAGGATGTCCTCTACCAAAATTGTTCAAATCATGACAGCTGACCACCAACATGGCTATTAGCCTAAAGTAGAACATGGGGGGGGGGGGGATCAAGATAATTTTTGGCTTATATTTATAAAGTATAACAGATACAGAAAATCTGAAGTGTGCCTACTTTCTCACCATCAAAAGCTCTACAAGGTTCTCAAATGAGTTGAAGATTTGTGACGATGCTTTAGAGGACTTATTTCCCCTAAATTATCAAAATTGTTACTTTTTGTCATTTTTCCTCGATATCTTGAAAACTATAAGAATTGGAGAAATTATGCTAAAGTAATGTCTTGGACTTGCCGCTTCTTCTGACAGTCCATCTTTTGTGAGCCATGCCTCGGTGGCAGAGTGGTAAAGGTAGTTGGACTACTATAGATAATGTGGTTTGTCAACACTAGGATTGATGGGTTGAGTCTCATTGTTAGCTTCTTGAAAACTGTAAGAGCTAGAGAAAGTCTTTTCCATTCAAAATTATTTGGCTCTTCAAGATCTGCAAAAATGGTTATGTGATGATAATTTAGGGTTTAGACTATGGCTTCTGTGTTGATTAGGTGACATATATATTACTTATTTCTTGGCCAGATAACGTACAATGTCAGTTATAGATTGTCTGTATCACATGTCATTTGTAATTTGTTTTAGATGAAGATCTTCCAATAATTCCTGTGGAGTATAGTGTTCTTCCTGCATTGAAGCAAAGATTAAATTTAGCTCTAAGTATAGATGTTACAGAGCACAGGTAAGGCAAAACAATTAATTACTTAGTTACTGAGCACAGGTAAGGCAAAACAATTAATTACATAGTTACTGAGCACAGGTAAGGCAAAACAATTAATTACATCGTTGCATTGCATCCGTGTGCTGTTGTTTTTGCTTGCCTTTTTTTATTATTCCATATTGTACCTCTGTATTACCAAAATCCTATAGAAAAATCACAAATCGTCATTTGCTACGTTGTGTTTTCAATGGACCTTGCGTTGTTTACAATGACGTTCAATGTTATTCCGCCAACCACAAGACTTTTCCTGCCTCTACTGCAAACAAATTTACTGCATCAAAATGAAAACACAACTGAATTTCTCAAAATGGTGATTAAATGTGGAAAATAATTTTTGATTTAAATTTGAACCATTTTGGATCAGGAGTGCTCGACCAAATGTGGTAAGCATGCAAACACATCACAGACACTGTGACTGACGTAACAAAGCATTCAATTTGTCATTCTTTGTTCTGATTGTTAATAAATATATGTTAGTTTGTTTATAATTTATATTTCTCCCTTTTTTCTACCAAGTTTTCTGTGATAAAAATAATAATTTTGCAACAAGGAAGGATCATGGAAATTCGAGCAGCCAAAATAAAGCTTTACCTATGTAGCTAGAAATGTAAAATTTCTTTATTTTTATATCAGAATCGAATAATTCATGGCTGCCCCAATTTTATGTATTATTTCTTAAACAACTTAAGTTTGGTTCACAGGTGCATAGTAATTGTTGCTACCTCTATTTTATTTCCAATTTAATAACAAAACAGAATTCTAGGTGTCATATTCCAAATTGTGGACTGAATCTGGTTTAGATATATATATATATATATCATAACCCTGAAGGGGGCCTCGGTGGCAGAGTGGTTAAGGTAGTTCGTCTACTATTGATCACGTGGTCTGTCAACACTGAGATTGCGGGTTCGATTCTCACTGCAGGCAGGGTGTACTCGACTCCAATCTTAATGACAAGGATTGCCAGTTTTCCTACCGCAGGTCGGAGGTTCTATCCGGGTACTACGGCTTCCTCCCCCAATAAAAACGACGCAATGATATAGCTGAAAAATTGCTGAAAGGGGCGTTAAAACACCATTCAAACAAAAAAACATAAGAAAAGGACTTACAATGCTAGAATGATCATGTAACTGTAACCAGTTGCTTGTGTTGCAAAGTACACAGACGTCTTAGTTCAGATACACTGTTTGTCACTTTGTCAAAGTACACAGATGTTGTAGTTCAGATACACTGTTTGTCACTTTGTCAAAGTACACAGATGTCTTAGTTCAGATACACTGTTTGTCACTTTGTCAAAGTACACAGATGTCGTAGTTCAGATACACTGTTTGTCACTTTGTCAAAGTACACAGATGTCTTAGTTCAGATACACTGTTTGTCACTTTGTCAAAGTACACAGATATCTTAGTTCAGATACACTGTTTGTCACTTTGTCAAAGTACACAGATGTCTTAGTTCAGATACACTGTTTGTCACTTTGTCAAAGTACACAGATGTCTTAGTTCAGATACACTGTTTGTCACTTTGTCAAAGTTGGACACTTTTATTTCTCTGAAACATATTTAAGTTTAGAAGCCTGTGTTGGTTATTATTATACCAGATTGTAACCTTGTCTAGCAAGGTATATACTAATTATACATACTGGTAAGTTATCTGTCTTTAAATTGTTGCCTGGAGAAATCATATTTCTTTCATGTTTAATTCTATAAGTCAGTTTTGCATTGATGGCTTACTATAAAGGACAAACATAGAGAATTAGAGGCCATCAAGGCAGCAGAGAAATACATTGAAAAAGATATGTGGATATCACCATAATGGTAATTTGTATAATTTTGTAAAATGATTGTCTTTAGATTTATTTCAGATTTTATTTAAATATCTTGCAAATTTAGTAATTGTTGCCATCAGTGTGTACTCTTTCCTTTATCTTTATTTATTTATGAAGTAGTTGTCATTAACAGGCTAATTTCTAATGATAAAAATTTCAGATTTGAGAAGAAGAAAAGACAAAATGACTGGTTTTTGAAGGCAGCTAAAGAGATGGACCTAGAAGTGGATGATAAACATCTGTATCCTTGCACTATACATTCATTTTCATCTTATTCTAATTATATGACAATAAAACGTACCAGTGATGTTAGATAGATCCAGGTTGTATTAAATAAAATTACTTGATGACTTTTACTAACAGTAGACAAATTTGTATTTTCAACCCTTTTAAGAAGGTTTCCAGTTTTAATGAGCAGATTTTAACTCTGAGGTTTATACATCAGTAAATTCCTCTTTTCAAATATTCTTTATGACATGTTTTTTTTGTAAGTTTTAGACCTTAACTGATATCAGACTAAATGATTTGGGAGACAGCAGAGAACAGTCTCAGCACAAACAACTAATAAAACAATTAAGACATCAGCTACATAGTCTACTACAACAACCACTTATCTCTAATACATTTTCTGGCAAATATCCAACAAAAACTGGCAAATTGTTATTACCCAATCAAGCAAGTAAGTAATCGTTTAACAATAATTAACCAAAATGCACCAATGTGTGTTGGAACTGTACTAAATCAAAAGGTACAGTTTTATTAAACATCACTCATGATTTGTAAATGTTTGTTCATGATTACAAGATTTTTGTTAGAATTTCAAAAAGGAAAACTGCCTAGCTATCGCCATTCTGATTAAGTTGACTGTTGTATATATGTTGGTATATTCAACAGATTTAAAGAAGGCTATTCCAATTTACGTACACACTATTATTAAAAGCCATGCATATATAATTGTTCTACATTGTGTATATTGTGCTAATGCATGTTTTGGCACACTTAAGTATTTACATATATAAATCACTTACACAGGAGTCATTAAGAACATGTAGTCTATATTTTCCATATAAATACATAGTTGAGACATATTTGACTCAAATTAAATGGAACTTTTTCTCTTGAGTAAACATGGTTAAGATTTTTTACAATCTGCAGTCCTTATTGTCTAAACCATAGGTCTTGTTATTTATGTTAGAACAATAAAAAATCAGTAACAAAATTTATGATTAAATTTTTAATCTGTAATTTGTAGAAAGTAGATGTAATTTGTAGAACCCCGCTAGGAGGTATATAGAGACGGGAGTGTCCGTCTGTACATTGCACTTTGTCTTATGCGCTACTCAACCTACACTACTGAATGGAATTCCATGAAACACAGAATCTTTGTCACAAAGAACCATTGTGCATTTGATATTTAGCATTTTCATTGGAATGATATTTGGGGTTTCCTATAGAAAAACATGGACTTTGTCATTGACATAAGGGAAGCAGAGAGTATCATTTAGTTAGTATTGCTACGGTTTTTGAGTAGTTCATATTTATACCTCTTGCTAGAGGGTATAAAGTGATGGGGTGTCCTTCCGTCAGTCTGTTGTCTGTCCCTCTGTCCGTTACACTTTCTCTTATCCCCAACTCCATCTACACCTCTGAATGGAATTTGATGAAACTTTCACAGAATATTTGTCACATAGTCCCATTGTGCACCTGATATTTTACATTTTGATCGGAATGATTTTTGAGGTTTCCCAAAGCAAAACATGGACTTCTGAATCTAATTCTATAAACCTTCACAGATTCTTTGTCATATGGTCCCTGATATTTTACATTTTTATCTCATTAATATTTGGGTGGGGGGGGTATCAATTAGTGAGCATTGCTCACAGTTTTTCTAGTATATTATATATTATAGAGTTTTATTATAATGATTGTAATTTTTTATTTCTTCAGAAAGAGAAAGTGATGCAATTATGTGTGTGAAAAAAGATAAAAAGTCACAGGAGAAATTGATACATCAGATTGACATAGAAAGACAAATAAAACAGAAAACACTTCAAAACAAACTGAAGGAAAAAAAATCTAAAAGACAGCAAAAGAGGAATAAAAGAAAGAAAAATAAAGAAAGTTAATTTCAATGACTTTTTTTATGTTTTAGCGAGTTATCAGTTTGATTTGAGTTGCGTATAGAAAATACATTGAAAATATCTGTTCACCACAATTCTTGTATAAATGGTTCAATTGGATGTTTTATATATGGTCATATAAGAAGATACAGATTAAGTTTTCATTTCATTCAGATTTAATGATTGTTGCTTCTAATGGTCATAGATCTTTGATCGAAATATCTCTATAAGAAACAACTTTCTTTATACAACTTCACATAATGCCTTTCCAAATTTCTGGAGACATATATGCAATACTCACACTTGTATCAAACAGAAGTTTCACACAGATTTTCACTTTTATTAGAATTATATGGAATTCTACTTGCCATTCTCTTTGAAAACACAGGCTCATTTAAATATGCAATAAACTATCTCTCAAATTGACAGCATTGAAATTCGAGACTTCTACTCGGTAAAATATTTTCTGGTAAATCTCATGTGAAATAATTTCAGTTCTTGCACTTGGTAATCATGTCACAATTTATGACTTTAATGACCTTGTAGCAAACATCGATGCAAAAGAAGATTCCAAAGTTCCTTCAAGTTTTAGATGACATCTGAAGTATTCGTCAACGTACTATAAAGGATTATCAATTGGCATTGTGAATGTTGAAAATATGATCACTCATGCCGAAATGCATTTGAATTGAACTATTGTGTGGAACAAGTTCTATGCACTCGTGTAATGTGATGTGTACTGCATCACTCATGATAATATTTTCAATATTCACTCTGTGCCATAGATTATCCTACAAGTCCTACAAGCATATTATAGCAATCTATTTTTGTCTTGTCTTCATAACAAGATGTTGTACATAAGGAAAATTATGTACTTGGATATTTTAGACTCATTTTGCCTTAACTGGTTCCTTCTGTTGCCATCTGTCCTGTGTCAATGAAGAATCATACAACTTTTGTTGTATTAATTTGTCAAATTACATTGACAAGTTGTTATTTTTGTCTCGCCTGCGACGAAAGTTGCTGGAGGCGAGACATATGTATGGGAATCCGGCGGCGGCGGCATAAACACTTGACATCTTGCTTCATATATTTGTAAGCCCAAGCCCTAGGTCCATCAAATTTGGTACAGAGGTAGCTTATGATGAGTACTTGCCAGTCAGTCTCCTGTCACCAGACCTCAATTTCACGGTCCAGCGCCTACGTTAAAGTTTTTGGGTTACAGCAGTTCCTCTGTAACTGCGCATGGTAGGATGACAATATTTGGTGTATAGGTTGCTGATGACTAGTACATGACTGTCTGGTAGGTGTCACCTGACCTTGACCTCAATTTCACGGTCCAGCGACTACGTTTAAGTTTTTGGGTTACAGCAATTCCTCTGTTACCACGAATGGTAGGATGACAATATTTGGTATATAGGTTGCTGATGACTAGTACATGACTGTCTGGTAGGTGTCACCTGACCTTGACCTCAATTTCACGGTCCAGTGACTACATTAAAGTTTTTGCATTATGGCAGTTTCTCTAACTATACATGGTATGGTGACAATATTTGTATACAGGCCGCTGCTGATATTTAATGCTATTTACGTAATGCTTATGACAAAATTTATTTTCGTTACTGATGCGGAATGCAGGCAAGACGTTTTTCTGTGTCCACACTTGTGTTTCTCATATGCACATTTCTTATATTTGTATCACAAATTTTAGACCATATCTATGATTTGAAAAATGAAATCTGATTTACAAATGTTGAGCTAGAGGAAATGCTCAAAATTTCTTGTTTGTTTGTTTGACTGGTGTTTACAGCCACTTTCAGCACTTTTTCAGCTTTATCATGGCGTCACAGTTTTTATTGGGGGAGGAAGCAGGAGTTCCAGGAGAAAACCCTAACCTGCGGTAGGAAAATTTGCAATCCATGTCAATTAAAATTGGAGTTGAATACACCCTGCCTGCAGTTAGAATTGAACCCACAATCTCAGTGTTGATAGACCACATGATCAATAATAGGGGAACTACCTTAACCACTTTTCCACCAAGGTCCCTCCAAATTTCTAAATTTTCATTTAAGAATTGAAATAATTAATGTCACCAATATAATATGATTAAAATATTCGTTGGCTTTGTCATTTTTCTGCTCTCAGATTTACACCATATTATATTGATTTAATGCCCCACCAAAGTTGGGGTACATACAGATTTGTGGTCTGTTCATTCATCTGTCTGTTCCACCTCAGGTTGACCTTTTGTGTGGAAGCTTTATCTTTGTGAAGTTGACTCTTCATGTAACTGTTACAACATGATGCGAGCTATTTAACTGGCAAAGTTCTGCAGGGCTGTGACTAATATTTCAAGCTTGAGTGAACTTTGAAAAAAGGGAGTGTTTACCAATAGTCGCCTAGACACATTTCTTGTTCCTATGTATTATTTTAGAGATTTAAAAATATATCTTGATATGTTCTTTATCACCTCTCTGTGGATAAAAGCATTATTCTTTTCAATTTTTACTTCTGTGTCAACAATAAAAGTTTTAAGATGTAATGAATTTTTACTTAAGAGGTGATAATTGGTCTATCTTTAACTATGACAAAATAGAACTGAGGGTAATCCTTAACCAAATTTTGAATATACATGACACAGTATTAAACTAAAATGACACAAGGTGAATTGCCCGCTAGAAAAACATCTAGACAATTGTAATTACAGATGAATGGGAATGTTATTTATCTCATGTATAGCCAGCTTTCCCATTAGATTCCTTATATCCTTAAAACTAAGATATTAGAAATTTTGATGGAACTGTTTCCGTTTTTAGCTCACCTGACCTAGAAACAACTCTGAAACTTTTCACACATCATCAGTAAAATGACGACCACCAACTTTGCAAAAATCATGGCCATAGACCAACCAACATGGCCACCTTAGCTAAAAATAGAACCGGGTTTTTTTTTTGGGGGGGGGGGGGGTCAAAATATAGTGTTTGCCTTACAGTTTAACAAGTATAACAGATACAGGAAATCCTTACAGACCTTCCTACTTCTGCATCAAATGCTCTACAAAACTCTCCATTGAGTTGAAGTTGTATGACCACTCCTTGTAGTTTTCCTTTTTTCCTCAATTTCTAAAAAATTATTAGAACTGGAGAAAAAGTTATCCCTGCTAAATAGTTCAGCTCTTTGAGAGCTGCAAAAATAACTTCAGGGTCAAGATGGTCTGATGAACTATTTAGGAGTAATCCCCCTTGAACTTTTTTTAAAAAATCATTGCTGATTGATTTTGAAAAATTTCCTCTTTAACGAATGGAAGGACTGCTTTAAAACATTGCACACATCTGTAGGATGACAGCTGACCAACCAACATGGTTTCTCTAGCTTAAAATAGAACCGGGTGGCAAATAGCTTTTGTTTTATTCATAAAGCATAACAGATACATGTATCTGAAGTGACCTTCTTCAGCATCAAAAGCGCTACAATATTATCAAATCCGGTGAAGTTGTTTGATGCTGCTTTAGAGTGGTTGTTGCCCTTAAATTGTTAGAATTGTCAATTGTTGTCATTTTCCCTCGATATCTTAACTTAGAGCTGGAGAAAATCTTTTTCATTTCAAAATTATTCAGCTCATCAAGATCTGCAAAAAAGATAATTGGTGCATATGTGTTGTGGACAACTCCTTATAGTACTTATTCCCCTTAAAACGTCAATATTATTGTGTTTTGCAGAAGTGTTGGGCATTCTTTGTAGGAAAGAAATGATAGATAAAAATTAAGAATTGTCGGGTAAAGGTGAGCGATACATGCTCCTAGGAGCCTCCAGTTGAAATTTCATCATAAGACTCTGATTAAGTCATTTTATTTTTAGTATAGCATTTTGAACTATTTAAACATTTATTGCTGTAGTATAATTCTGTGGGAAATATTTTACACTTTATAAGAAATTTTAAACTAATTTCACCGTCAAAATGATATCTTCCGAAATGGCGAATGTTGCCTTCTTAATACAAGTGGACACCTGAGAATGTTTGACTTCCTTGCAGACTATATTAGATAGTTCCGGTATAATCTGAAGGCTCTTGCTCTACATTGTAATTTGATGTATCGTTCTTTTGAGGCTTGCCGAAAACGCAAATGTTAACTAGTGATTCATTTTCTTCTAAACTTGATTAGCTTACCTCGTCCTAGCGAGAATGATGGGCGACATTATAATGCTCTGTCTGTTTTGAATTTTTGGAAAGGCGATTTGTGTTCCAGTGCAAACAGTCAATATTAAAAGTTAAACCCACCCACCCACAAATAAATATTTGCAATACTGCAGCTTGTATGTTTTATTTCAGTAGTAACATAGCGGACTACCTCGTTTTGGCTCGCATGGTCCGTTTGTGACCGAGATGTTATTGAATTATGTAAGATGCCTGAGCTTCTGTTTCCCACGACCAATCACGTGATAATCTGTTATTTCTTCATGATATTAATGATGATATGCTAAAGCAAATCATTTGCTTTAATTTATAATGTTAATCTTTATTATCCAGTATATCACGATCATGCTAATGTAATGTCTTGGACTTCCCCCTTCATATGACTATCCATCTTTTGTGAGCGTTTCCTCGGTGGTCGAGTGGTGAAGGTACTTAGCCATCTATTGATCACGTGGTCTGTAAACACTGGGATTGCTGGGTCAAGTCTCACTGCAGGCAGGGTGTTCTCCACTCCAATCTTAATTGACAAGGATTGCCAGTTCGGGGGTTTTCTCCTGATACTCAGGCTTCCTCCTCAATAAAAACTAGACGCCATTATGTAGCTCAAAAATGCTGAAAGTGGCGTTAAACACAATTAAAACAAACAATCTTTTGTGAGCCATGACTTTTATTTCGCCATTAAACACTTTAACTACTTTATTCTTTTAAATTATTAGGTTGCCATGGAAACCATACATAAATCAAAGCAAGAATAGGGTAAAGGTCATCTCTTGTCAGAACTTGTGTCACGTGTACATCGTTACATATGTAAAAGCGTGGTTAGGATTGTTTACTTAATACGTCCTGGTCATTCATTCATTCATTCATATCTTTATTTCCGCTATAGAAGCGATAATATAAATACAACATATAAACACAAATTATAATAAACACTATCAAATCATAAAAGTAGAAAAGACACAATAGAAATAAGCTTTAACACAAAGTTCGGACAGACATATTATACAAGTAGAAAAGACACAATAGAAATAAGCTTTAACACAAGGTTAGGACAGACATATTATACAAGTAGAAAAGACACAATAGAAATAAGCTTTAACACAAAGTTAGGACAGACATATTATACAAGTAGAAAAATGCTTTAATACAATGTTACGAAGGGAGATTCATATATAGAATTATTATATTGTATTAAGGCTGTCTGCCTACTGATGACATTGCATGTAAGGCCATGCTGCAGGATATCATAGTTTACTTTAATAGGCGATTGTATTCTAATGAGGAAGACACCAGGTGTATGTATGCTAACGAACGGAAATCGAAACTATCAGCTCCATCCACAGGTAATGCTTTCCCAAGGAGGATCTCGTACAAAGAGTTACTGTCTTTATTTGAAAGTTCAACATACAGATTCAAGTTAAAATTCTCAATCACTAGGTCAAAGAAGGCTTCTCTCAATTGGTTCAACGACCTACACTGACAACTTGCATGTACTAATAATTCAGTAAAGTAATTATTACATAGTTTACAGATTTTTCTTTCAAATTGTGGTACTGAGGTCATTAGTTTTGCAATGAAGAATGCTGTGCGGAGTTCTGATGTTGTCCTTGGGTACTTCCATATATTTGCTATGGAGATAGTGGTGTGAATTTTTGAAAAACGGCTAAAGTCAGTCTGAGAGTTCACACGTGTAATCCATTGTTCATGTTGAGTATTGTCGATTGCGAATATCACTCGTTTTTTCCACATCTGTTTTGTTGGAAACTGTCCTGTATCAATGAAAGTTAAGAGCGTCTCGAGAAGGTTGTACTTTCGTAAAATGTCCATAATGTTTGGTATGAAGCCGAGACGGTTTTCCATATCAGAAAGGCAAGTAAATAAACGGTGTAAGAATATCTTCTTGGGTAACACGTTAACTTCTAAGCTGCATAGCTTTCCGAAGAAAAATAATTTGCGTTTTTCAACTTCACACAGTATAGGTAACAGTCCCAGCATACTTTCGCACATGTCCGACCGAGTGCGAGTAGGAAGGCGCTGTATATGTTTCACAATAAAGTGTTGGAGTTTATTCAACTGGTCTAAGTCCTGTTGTTTCAAATCACACCACATTTCGCATCCAATAAGCATGTTGGTAGAACGACAGATTTATACAGTTTTTGTAATACAATTGGGTTTGTATTTTTCTCACGAATGTTCGAAATAGCGAAGTATGAATTTCTCCCCTTTTTACACATATTTCGAGTTCTATTAATAGATCTGAATTTGCTATTCAGTTCAACACCTAAGTGTGTATACGAGTCAGATTGTGGAATAACATCATTTTCTATTGTCCAATTATAATTTAACTTGAACGGTTGTTTCGAAAATATCATAATGCACGATTTCGACGCATTAAATTGGAACCTCCATTTATTTGAATAATTAGTACAAATATCTAACATGGACTGAAGTTTTGAGGGTGATATAGCCAGACATGCGATGTCATCCGCAAGACAGGGAGCACAGCACTGAATGTTTGCAATACCCATATTATTGTTACCGTTTTGTAATTCAATCAGTAAATCATTTATAAATACGGTATATAACAGACCCGATAAAACACCACCTTGTCTAACACCTTCGAAAACAGAAAAATATTTTGAACTACATTGGTTTATAACAACAGCACTTTCAGACTTTGAGTACAAGTCATTTAAAATACACCACAATTTACCATTTATATTTCAGTTAAATAACTTATACATTAGGGCCTTCCGCCACACAGTGTCGAACGCTTTACGACTGTCAAGGAACGCTACAAAGACATTACTATTAAGTTCTATATTATGGTAAATGGTTTCATGCAACATAAATGAGGCTGTCATACAACTAAGACCACTTTGAAAACCTTGTTGGAGGGGGCATGGAAATACATCTGGAGTCAGGACATGAGTTTGTATTCGGTTCAGGATAAGCCTCTCAAACACCTTGAGGATACATGATAACAAACAGACTGGTCGATAACTATCAGGTTCTGTTTTAGGTTTATTTCCGTTTTTATATATTGGTACAATAAGACCTTTTCTCCACTGCTCTGGGATTGAATTGTTTGCGATAATTGAATTAAAAAGGGAAGTCAAGCATTTTATTACGACTCTTCCACCATATGCTAAGTGTTCGTTCTGAACTTTATCTGGTCCACACGCTTTTCGTAACTTTAAGTTCTTAACTATTTCACTAATTTCCTCTTCGGATACGTGGCCTCCTGGTATAAGGTTATCATTCGAATTTCTACAATGTTCGAAAAACATAGAATGGTTAATTTCTATTTCACTGAAAAAGTCTTGATCAAAAGAATGAGTCACAGGCGATG
The DNA here is from genome assembly GCA_944474755.1 of Limnoperna fortunei. Taxonomy (NCBI): domain Eukaryota; kingdom Metazoa; phylum Mollusca; class Bivalvia; order Mytilida; family Modiolidae; genus Limnoperna; species Limnoperna fortunei. The sequence continues at coordinate 7,076,842 of OX104111.1, forward strand.
AGTACAAATGTTCAAAATATTCTGCAAATCCCTCAGAGATAGCTTGTGGGGTTTCAAAAACCTGACCGTTGAGTTTAATTTCCGGTACGAGTTTTCGTTGTTTTGGTTTTTGTCTGTTTATGAGTTTCCAAAATAGCCGAATGTCGCATTCTGCAGCTGTGTTTATATCATTAAATGTCTCTCCGATGTACTTGGTATATGCAGTATTTTGAGTATTTCGAAAGTGACTTTTAGCTCTTTTGTAGTCATAATAGGATTTGTACTGCATTCCTCTGGGTCGACCATCTGAAATCCACAGTTTTCTCATTTCCCGTTCCGTTTGGTGAGCTTTCTTTACATCAGAGTTCCAGTATGGTTTGGTATGCGGGTTAAATGAACACTTCGGTATTGTATGCAGTGCTGATTCTGTTAGTGTCTTTACTAAATTTGCACAAAATAAGTCAACATCAGATGAATTATTCTGGAATTCAGACAAGAGATCGTTTAAGGGGTCTTCTAATGCCATTTGGTATGCAAGTTTTGTTGCAGAGTCGATTCTATGCCACGAAGGCATTTTAGAATAAGAGTCTATCTTAACATACTGGTCATTTGGGATTCGTATCGAGCATACAACGGGAAGGTGATCGGAAGTGGTGCTGAACGATCCCTCATCAAGAATTTCATAGTGGTTTACCTGACTGACAAATGCCTCTTGAAAGAATACATAATCTAGCATAGTATTTTTTAAGGTAAATGTGAAGGGAGGACCATTAAACTTTATACGACCTTGATTGAAGGCATAAAACAAGGACTGATTATTGACAAATGTTTCTAATTCAACTGATTTAGCTACATTTATACGATCAGAGTCTGATTTCATACATGATGCATTAAAGTCACCTGCAATGATAATTCTACCATAATTACTATAGTGGTTACATAAAGTTTCTAAATAATAAATAACGTCCCTAAAATGATCTAGGTTTGACTCGGATGGGAGATATGCACCAAAAATAAAAATTGGTGTTGGGTCTGATTTAAGACGTATACCAATTATTCTATTACAATCAATATTTTCAATTTCAATTATGGAAAATTGTAAAGACTTTTTATACATAATACAAACACCCCCTATGCCATGTGTACAATGATATTGGTCATCAATAGGATCAGTCTTACATATAGACATATATCTACTATCTATATCTACTATCTATACTCTTCTAATGCCGAGGTTAATGTTGAAATCATTCAAAACGTTGGACGATATTCAGTTGGGTGAATTTGTGTAGATAATGAAGCTTCACCTAATATTCATAAGATATATTCAGAAAATGATCCGCTGATGGTTATTATTACATATGGATTTTACCTTAATCTATAATTAGCCTTAATATATAACGCAAAAAATCAAAAGTTTTTGCGTATATCATACGTACTTTAAGTGAGCATTTCACAAAATTTTAAAATACTAGTACTAAAAATACACATATCTTGTGACAATTAGAAACGGGTATATTTAGTTTTATTTAAAGCCAGTGTGTTTAGTGAAGCAAAATATTTCAAACGTATTTGAATGCTTAAGCAAGAGCGACCTATGTTACCGGTCCAATAGGTTATATTTTAATTTTGTGCTTGCAATCAAACTGTAAAAACGCAGTGGAAATCAAATCATTGAAAGAAATTTAATATATATAGAAATCCTATATGAATAAAGTATTAATTAGACCCACTTTTTACAATGAAACAAAAAATAACGTTGAAAACAATCTTAAAGACAGCAAAAGAGGAATAAATTAAAGAAAAAGTTTGGTTTGAGTTGCTTATAGAACATCCATTGAAAATATCTGTTCACCACACTCTTGTACGACCGACTCTATGTGGATCAGATATTTAGTATGTGGTCATATAACAAGTTGCAGATCATGTTTTTTTCATTTCATTCAGATTTAATTATTGTTGCTTCTAATGGTCATAGAACACTGCTCAAAATATCTTTACTAATTTCCATCTCTATAAGTAACAACTTTCTGTCCACGGCTTCTCGTAATGCTTTTTCCAAATTGCTTATCGGTTGGGGACACTGTATTGATTCTGTATTGTATATGTAATACTAGTCACACTTGTTTAATCTAATTGCTGCCGTCATATCAAGTCATCCGTAGAATGGACGACAAGACTTTTTTTTTATTAGAAACTGGTCACCTGCTATGAACTAAAAAGACATAATTATTTCTTATTCATCCACGTAAGTGATTGTTTTATGTAGCCCTGAAGGTTGAAGATGAATTTCCGAGCGATAAGGAGTGCAGACTATACGTCTAAAGACATAAGGGATGTCTGCTACATTGGGGTATAGGTAGGTATTGTACGTAGTTATGAAAATACACTGTGGTTTGTGAATTAAAGAATTTAATGCAAGGTATGCTAGACTGTAGCCGTGATTAACAGGCAAGAGCGAAGCAACCCGTACGCAAAAACGCAGATGTGTAAACATCGTGGTAGCAAAGAAATAGTAGAAATTCTTACTAATGAAAACTAGATTTCCACTGGCGAAAAATCATAAAATTTCTATCATTCGTGAAAGATCAACCGGTCTTTCCCAAAAGCCTATGAAAGAACCTATTATTGTTATATTTTGTGAAAATTTATTGTATAAAACATTATTTTTAATTAATAAAGATTTTGGCTGTTGAATTCTTTTGGATCCTTTCTAGTGATATATATTATTTTCGTTTATAGTGCCCGTACCTCTCGTAGCCAAGCTAGACCCCACCATAAGCATAAACACCAATACGGAACACGTAATCCACACAAACGTCCAAAAGTTCCAGTTCACGTCATAACATTTAGTGGTTCAAAATTACAATCATAACACATATCTATTAACCAGTCGCTATTTTAAACTTGTAATTAATGCGTTTTCTAAAATTCATATATAACGAGCCTATTTACTTTGCACTTGCTACACCTATCTATATTGATACCCGCGGAAAACTCAGTTGCCGAGCATACATCGTCATATTTAATTTTACAGAGAAAATTTTCTGGTATCACAGGCGACAACACAAAGAGACTTTGAACTAAGTAATAGTAGAATGTAAAGCATTCTGGAATTATCTGGTTACAAACAAAGTGTTTTTGTTTGTGTTGACAACAGTATAAATATGCCACGTCGGATATATTCAGATAAATAATTCCCTGGTGGTTATTATTAAACATGGATTTTACCTTTGATATTTCTATTATTAGCCCAAAAAGCATTTCTCCTTTAAGTGTGGTAAGTTTTAAACAACTTAAAAATACTTTTTATATTACTATTAAAACTCGGTTACCCTGTGTCTATAATTATCTATTGAAAATTTTAAAAATTGAAATGACATTGTTATGTAAATTACGTTTTCAGAATATCAAAAATATATGGCACTCGCCCAAAAAGATTAAACATGAAAATTTTCAGGTATACAATTTAAAAAAAAACCCCAAACATATAAAATGAAAAAACATGCTGGTTTCATTCACTAAAGAATACATTCAGATTGGAGAACCTGGCAAAATGTTTCCTATACGGATATACGTTATAGTAATGTGCGCTGTTTTAATAGATTATAATTTAACATTCGGAGGTGTTATAAGGTAAGAGACGACGGTTGGTTGCTTTAACACATGTGGTATTATTTATTATCCATTCCAGTTACTGTTCATGTAGCTTGTTTGCACTGCTCAACGTCATGTCAAGAAAATCTTATCACAATCGAAATCATATGATTTTTCAATACCGTAGAATATCGTTTCTATATGAGGTTTTGAAATTAAAAAAATTATTTCTTACATTATTATTCATAAATTCTATTTTTCCACCTGACAATGACACAGTTGTTTTCTCTCACTAAAATGCACATTGAAAGAGACGGAGAGTACATAGACCTCATGGGGAAAACAAAATACTTTCTCAAACGAATTACGCGTTATTATGAAAAGGCATGAATGAGGGGTGATATCAACGTTCGATTAGTGGAACTACTTTTAAATTTCTTATTTTAGTCTTTACAGTATCAACTTAGCGCGATAGGTTTATTACTTATACTTGTTCATGAAATGCATAGGTATGAAAATGTATATTTTTCCATATTAATGATATTTATATTGAATTGTCTTTTTTCAATGTACAGGAAAAGTGCAAATAAAGGATCTAATGAATTAGAACACATGAATTGGAAAGGGAGGTCGGACTCCAGTAAAGACACCAAAAGCTTAACAACACTACTCTTCAGACCACACAGTAAAGCAGCCGAGTTATTAAAAGAAAACAAATCTGATATCGATGGCCGCGAGACTACCACATCTAATGAACAAACGCAACACCATATAATTAAAAGAATGTTGAATGACACATATTTAGAAAAGTTTGATCGGCAACGATAATAAAAACAGAATAAAGTTAGACCGAGGTTTGAACTGGGAAATTAGCTGTCATTACATTTTGGCTCGGGATAGGATACTGACAGACAAGTAAACAGGACGAATCAAATGACTGACCACGGAATAACTTCGTTATCAAATCTGCTACAGAATGAAAAAGTTGTGAAATACGTTGTTTTAGAACTCTGCAAATTTATTGGTTTGTTTGATCAAGATGTTTCAATCCACAAAACACAAGGAAACAATATCTACAACAGCACTGAAATGAACGATGGCTGTTTCAGTGTGAGAAATAAATTTTGAATTATGAACTTGTCAACATAATTTAATTTCAGAACTGGTCGGAAGAAGAAACGTTAAAATCATTCTAACAGTAATACACGTTGAGGTTTTTACTGGAATAAGACAATAAATTGACTACATGTCTGTGTTAAACAAATGTACAATTATATATCGGTGATTTTGAAATACTAATTCCAGAATTATGATTGTAAACTGACTATTAATGCAATACTGAGTATTATATTTGTATAAATCGACGAATCAATATTTAACATTCATCCTTTTGAATGCAATTTGAGTACCGTGTGTAGCAATGAACGGTTTATATAGCTAGATTAAAATGTTAAAATCGAAAGAGGTAAAAGGAACAATAGTTTAGCATTTTATGTGACATGACTTATATAAATGTTTAATTTATTTCGTTAAACATAGAACGCTTATATGATGTTTTAGTAAACTTCATTTTGTTATTACATTTCACTTTCTGTTAACATAGCCATTTGTGGATTTTAAATTTTAATTTGTGATACACGCGCGTGAAATACATGTAAATTAGATTAATAGAGGTCTTCGTGTTGTGAAAGATCTATACAAAAAATTCGTGGCATTCATGTTGACTGGTGATCCATTTATGCGTATACTCTTTGGTTATATAACTAAGGTTATTTACTTTGTAAAAAATCGTGTCGACTGATTATTCCTGTAGAATAAATACCAACGGACAATTTCTTTTAGAAAATAGTGTATTTTTTGTTTGAATGGTGAATAGTGTATTTTTTGTTTGAATGGTGTTTTAACGCCACTTTCAGCAATTTTTCAGCTATATCGTGGTGTACAGCTTTTATATATTGGAGGAGGAAGCGGAGTACCAGAAGAGAACCCCCGACCTGCGGTAGAAAAACTAGCAATCCTTGTCAATTAAGATTGGAGTCATATATATATACATACATATATCTTGACATTTTTCAGAGTGTTACCATACACACAGAAATCTTATACTTAGTGAACTGTTAACCCAGTTGGTGGGTTTCGTTTTGCTGATGTTTAGTCCGAAAATCCTCTGCCGTCCAACGCTTTTTGGCGTGTGTCAAAGTCTAAAAACGCGTTGGACGGCAGAGAATTCTCGGAATAGCTGATGTTTAGCTTGTGCGTTTGTTGTTTCTTTTGGCTGTTGTTAAATGTAGTTTTTGGACCCGTAATTATCTTTCATTCTTTAGACATACTATTTTATCAAGTCTAGGTTTTTTAAGTATAGCACCTTTTCTTTTTATGAACGGGACCACATGTGCATTTTAATCAGTGTACAATGCCATTTTGTTTTGTAAACCAAACTTTATAGCTGACAACAACACGAAAATTATGAATAAAATTTAAAAAAAATTTATATACCTGCAATATTTTGTTTATTTTCCAAAACCAGGAATACTGGTAAAATTAACATACAGTTTGTCGATCAAGTCTTGAGCTGGGTTTATCGCATACAAAGCAAAGGATCTACCACAATCAACAAGCCCATGAAACAGCTCTAACGGAACATAGTTTTCTATACAAGCCCTGTAAACAAAGTTTACCCAGTTGATGGGTGAAGTGGTCGTTGATGAGGCAGAAGTACTGACAATACTGATATCCACAAAACTGAAGTAGTTGTCTCTGACATAGCTATAAATAAACAAAAAACAGTGATTGTCGATTTTTATAATCCAGATGAACACAATAATGTTGGGGGCCTTGGTGGTTGAGTGGTTAAGGTAGTTCGTCTACTATTGATCACGTGGTCTGTCAACACTGAGATTGCGGTTTTCGAGGCTCACTGCGGGCAGGGTACTCCACTCCAATCTTCATGATCTTGATTGACAAGGATTGTCAGTTTTCTTACCGAAGGTCGAGGGTTTCTCCGGGTATTCTGGCTTCCTCTCCAATACCAACTAGATGTCATAATATAGGTAAAAAATGCTAATAATGGCGTTAAACACCATTCAAACAAACAAAAACAAACACAACGTGCTGTGTACTTACTTAGCTGCACAACAATCATTTGTTAGGATACAATTTGAAGATCAACAGTATATGATAAAGATTATTTTTTGTGTGTTTTGGGGTTAGCATTGGCATTTGTCGAATTTATTTGATTGACTTGATTCATTTAGCGGGGTATTTACGTTATTTTTAGCCATTTTAAGGTACATGTATCTAGTCCAATCCAGGTAAAAATAAAAACAAAAATTCGAAAGATCAAACAAACAACTGATGAACCTTATGGAATAAATCAGACGATACCAAGGAGTAATGAAACGTTCAACACACGTACACAATTATAAAGCTATTGCTAACATACAACTCATGAACACAACAAGAAATAAATATTAAAACTCAACTAATATTCAGCATCCATCTGCACAAGGGTATTAAGCATATTCTGCATTTGTAATGGTATTCGTTGTGTATGGTGAAAATCGGTGAGAGGTCACGAAGGAGAGGAAAGAGCGGTTAGCCATCTAAGATATGGCAGCGATAAAATATACGTACGTACAACATAACTGTCAGTAGGTTTCGCGGCTCTTTTATTGAGCAAAAATACTCGATCCTGGAATGGCGCGCCTGCGAATAGATGCGAACGATAACTCAAATCGGCGTTAGATCTACACAGTGTAACCAGGTAAACACGACCTTTCTTAAACGAAATATATAATTATCGAAAGTGAAACAGGTGTCTTTTCATTAACAGTAAATATTGTAATAAGCGCAAGGTGAAACTCTAAATTTTAAGAAATCATACATTATGAGATTTAAGATGCGTATTTATTGTGGTACACACGGTTTTGTGCAAAACCAAAATGTAAATGGACAAATATTTCTGTGACAACTAGACTTACTGTGATAAATAAGGACAACCTCTATCAACAACATAAGACATTGGCCCCCTTTTCGTTATCCGTCTTTCATTTTTGATTGAAGTTTTGTGATTGTTAAGTACACTAAGAGCGACTGAAAAGAATATAACGAAAACAATATGTATAACTTGCAAACAAACCATTTCAATTGTAGGTGATAACAATGTGATAAGAAAGTCCTTACATGTAGATAAATTCTGTAAGTAATCTCCGTATAATGTAAACAAAAAATCCAATGCATTTCTTTCGTATATATTGCATATCTTGTGCATCCAAGATCAGCACGCTATAATATTTATACGATAATTAGTTGGTCGGAGTAAATATCGAAAACTAGTCCGAGAATCCTCTGCCGTCCAACGCTTTAAAAAAAAATTTTTGCGTGCGTCCCACGCAAAAAAAAAAAAAAAAAAAATTAAAAAAGCGTTGGACTTCAAAGGATTCTCGGACTAATCGAAAACGTGATCGGAAAATACATCGATTAAAAGATTGCGCGAAATGTGTTCCACGAACGAGTTTAATCTGATGCGTTTTGCGACACGAGTGATTATATTTTTTATAGTAACTCTGGCCAAATGATTATCTTTTATTAAATAGATCAAAATAATTTTCGTCAAACTTAAATGCTTAATCGTACAATCGATGAACTGTATGACATTTTGTTGGGAAAGAACCCAGGAGTGAAAATGAACGCTTATTTTTACACGTTATAAACCGTAATTCTTATAACGGTGAATTGTCATATTCCTTAATGACACTACGGACAGGTGTTCAAACAGACCATTCGTCCACTCTCTATAGATAACTATCTTTTATTTTTAGACACCAGTTAAAACACAAGCATATATGAACAACTAAGAACCTTATTCTTTTCTTTCTTTACCTGTCGGTAACAAAGGCATAGATGCTGTGGCAAAATTCCAGCAGGTTTCACAACTTATACGTTATTCTAGATCCTGCGATCGCTATTCCAATTTTCTCACTGCTATTGACTGCTAAACCACTCAAACATTGATGTGCCTAGGTTGAGGCTATCCCTTCAACAATTCTATGACTTAATTCATCGTTTTCTTAGACATGACAATCAGTAACTCAATGGGTGTCTAATTAGAGACCGGCACTGCTTACTCGTCCGGAGCACCTGAGTTTTATTGGGTTCGGGTTACACACTTTCTGGGGTTTTTTTTGTGTTTTTGCCTTTTGTTTTGCTTTTTCACTTAATTTTTATCAGTTATACTTTTAATAAGATATAAAGGTATAAAGTCGAAATCTTTTATATGTATATGCAGCTACTCATGCACATCTAGAAACATAAATAACATAAACGTTAATTGAAATATTTATAAATGTTAAAACTCTATTTTTCCACAATCAAATAAAACTGGCAAAAACAAATTGAGGTGACAAAATAAAACAACTGGATCTGCACTTTAGTTTGTAATCAGACAATTACTGTTAAATGAGTTTACGAATTCTTTGTGCAACCACAGAAGATGTCTTACTAATCCTGACTCTAATGGAAAATAAAACTCTTGGCATATGTATTGATGCGGATGTTTGTATTCACAAAGTAGAGGAAAAAGCGATCTAAAACGCTATTGATTGACCGAATGATTGTAATTGTTTCTGGTAATAAATTTTATACGTAACAAACCTTTCATAAATTATTGGCAATATAAATGTGTAAGCAATTCCTCCAATGATAACATAATAGCGATTGACAAAAAGACTATAAACTGAAAACGTTTGTGTGCATATGAGTACACACTTAGGACATTACATTGGCGATTATAATAGTGTTTAATCAGGGGCGGATACAGGATTTTCGAAAAGGGCGGCGTAAAAAGGGGATATCGGAAAAAGAAGGCAACGAACAATGTTTTTATAGTGTTCAGTAACCTTTATTCGGTACAGTATATACAACAGAGATATCATAATAAACGAATTAGTACCGTTAATGCAATAATTTATGGCGAGGACGAGCGGGGATTACATTTTTGCCTTGGCGATGGTTGTTAACACTCCCTGTTCTCTTTTTTTTTCCTTTCCTTTTTTAAAGGGGTACGCCCTTAACCCCCCCCCCCCCTGGATCCGCCACTGTTAATTACACCAGGATGATGTCGGGACATTTCAGTTCATCATTATATATGAAACTAGAATAATGGTTTATTAAATTTCTTTGGCGATTAGTGGGAAAACGGCCGGGGATGCTATTTGTAGGAAAACTAATACACTTACACAATATTGTAAAATTCTTAAATTGTTTAGAAAAAAGTTTTGTGTTTGTGTTTTGTTGGCCATTTGCGAACAGGTCGAAATCCTTTTGGCCTTATTAATAGGTTGCTATCCAAAATTGTCAGCTGTCGTGGGTTGTCAAGACAAACCAAGAAAGCTGACAATTCTGGATGTTCACCGATTAAGGAAGCCACCATTGTTTTATTAAACCGAGCAAATCAACATAGAGGAAACATCCTTTTGTAATGGCGTTATTTCTCTTAATTTTTTTTATACTTCGTCGCCACCAATTATTGCAAATTTAAATAATGCAAACTGTTTCCGATTGTCACTTAATTAAGTTTAAAGAATTAGATTCGGATTGACCAGGTCGAAGAAACGTACACATGTATTGTCACCCGTTTCCAGTTGCCGATCACTTGATTTCGAGAGTGACATAGTATCATCTCCCCGTTTCCATTTGCCGCTCACTTGATTTTGACATCTCCCCGTTTCCGGTACCGGTTTTACGGTTGCCACCCTCTGCAAGCAAAGTTTTGGTGTTAGCAAGACATAATAAAAGTCACAAGTATTCTGAGACAGTTAGTAAGTGTTTATTAAGTAATGTTTAATAAATTTCTTTTCGGACCCGAAAATTTTTCAGATATAAATTTAGGAAATGCAAAAATATCAAACAAATATGATGTTAAATTTCTATGTAGTTAGAACAATATCGTTTGATATAAGAAGGCGTTCTAAATGAATATATATTTCATCAATATGCTGCATAATTATCAATGGAAACTTGAGAGGAATTATAAGGCAACACACGACTATTTGTTTACTTCATTCATTATGCGGCTGCTGTTTATGTAGTTGTTCACAGTACCATGAAGTTGAAGCTATACAGATAATCGAGTCATTGCTGTTATGGTATGTTTTGTATTTCGAAGGGTTTTTCAGTACCTTATATTACAATAAACATAATAAAGTTTGTCTACTTTGTCAAAAATAACACTTTGTCGGATTCGGATGGCTGTAAAAACACATTTAATTTATTAAATTTTGACTGTTAACACAACTTGTAGAAATTTCCAGCTATTATTGCGCCGAACTGTACACTCAATGTAGAAAGGCGGATTAATCTGAAGGATCATCTGACTCAGAGCATTCAGCTGGTACGTTACCAGAACAGTTTTAAGGTCAAATATACCATCTATTTTCATCAAATATTGACTTAAATCTAGTTGACCGACTATTTAAAGAATTTTGCGTATAAATCGCTCTCATTTTTTTTATTCAAACAAATTTAGACAGTATTAATGTTTATTCTAAATTATCCAATAGTATGTTTGGTTTGATTTCCGTGCTTTTGTCTGTTTTTTGAAATTGAACTCAAAGCTATGTTAATCAGAGGCATTCTTTTATAATGACGATATTGATGAACCATGTTTTGTAATTTCTAGACAAAGTGCATTATGTTTTAAAAAATGAAACTTTAATGGAATAATTTGAATGGAAAGTCCAATTAGATACTTGCGGGAAAAAAGTCATTTATTAACAGCTACAGACATAATACAGTAATGATATCTTCACAATCAAGACCTTCGGATCGATGCCCTTAATCGCACTGGTTTGGTAAACAAATAAAGAACAAAGTGGCAATTCTGAAGAACTAATATACTATTAATATACTATTTTTATTAGGTACCTTCGTATTTATTGCTTTGTTAGAGCACAATGTGAAAGGTGGTACTAGCGGAAATTTTGTTTATTATTATATTGAATACATTAAATTATGGCAGTGTTTATGAATTTTAAAACACCTCAGAGCATAGTTTTAGAAAATGGTATAAATATTACAAACATTATAACATTTATTTATATTGATTGTCCTTATCCAAAACCTAAACCCCACCCTCGCAATTAATTAGGTATGTTAGTATATGTCTAATCACACAGGCATGTTTTAAAGAAACTATACTTTTATTCTAGATCATTCGTTTATTTAGGTGCAACTGTTATAAATTTAGGACAATATTTTAGCTTTAATTATTTGAATGTAATCCGTCTATTTTCCTGTTTAATTATTATATAACTATACACTGGTTATAAAATTCGACATTCGTTTTAAATTAAAACTCTATTTCTTTTTTAAACAGAGATTTCAGAGAATATAATCAAAATTTTTAAGCCCAAATAAAACTATAAAATTATTAACAGATACATTTAGAATAAAGTAGATAATTATTTATCCATATAAATATATTCACAGTGTGTTCAGTAGGAGATAACTGTAATGCATTTTAAAATTTGCCGGCATCAAATAACCAATAGATGCTGGCAAATCTTACAATACTTTACGGATCTCCATTCTAATGCTACGGCAATAAAAAACTAAATAAACTGACTAAAATGGGAGTTTCTAATTTTAAAATATTTTGAAATCATACAAAGTTTACATTTTTCGGGAAGTGTGGTAAAATGGCAACTTTTGCAAAGCTTAAATGGGAGTTTCTAATTTACTGGAAAAAAATGTCTGCGCTTATGTATACTTCAATCTGGAATTGATGCCATGAAATTATTCACGTCGTCCAATCAGAATTGACATTATATCAAAAATTGCATTAGAATATGTTTAATACGCAGAATGTTTACAAGCTGCTAGTTCTTCGTCTTCTAGATCATACTGCATTTCAACAGTTCAGCGGATAGTTCTGCTTAAGTAAGGCTGTTCAAATAAACCTAATTTGTATGAGCTATATACTTATAAAATCTTTCCATATAAGTTCTATACAGTCAACAACAGATTCGCAAATGCAAACTATTAATACTTTTTTAAAATACCGAAGCAAAAGTCGTCCAAAATCTCCATGGATAGTATTTCATTGAAATCAGTACATTAAAATATAGAAATAGCATTTCGTTGAAACCATACACAGTTTACATTTTGGGGGGAATGTGGTAAAATGGCCAATTTTACAAAATTGCAGCTTTCATGTCAATTGAACCAATGTATCAATTTCCATTGAAATCGCTTTAGCCATCCCAGAGATCCGAGACATGAACTTTAATGTTCAACAGTGGCGATCTTGACAAAAATGTTAAAGTTGATTGCACAACTTAAGGTAAGCCTACAACAATTTTGCGTGAACAATTTTAACTGTACTGTTTCAGTAGGGTTTTATGTGCAGTACTTAATTTTCATGGAGTCAAATTTCTCCATCCGCTTCATAATTTGTATTTTTTTTCAATTTCAATATCATTAAGTGGTTTCAATGGGACATTGACGCAATACTGCAAAAGAATTATCACAAATAACGTTTTTTGGCTATTGTTTTTGTCCACGACACTTTATGTGATGAAAACGAGCAACCAAGCAAGTTGATATGCAATATATTTTGCAGATTGATTGAACAGATAATTTGGATTGTGATCTTGGATATTGAAAAGTTCATCTTAAAGTACAAAAACATAAGAAAACCTCTTGGCGTAACTACAAGGTTAATAACTCTGAATACAAGAGAAAAACTCTAAAATTGTGTTATATGGTGGTACAGATGTAGTTGTTTAAGCCTTTTAAATTTCACCTTCCTGCTAATTTCGCTAATCATTTAGATAAATGTTTGTTTTAATGTAAAAAAAAACTTTATAGAGTTACTTGATTACAAGCCCTCCCTTCTTAACATAAAACAATAGTTGAAAACTTTCGTTTTCTATTTTATTGTATCATAATAATTTATTTGCATTAAGACTAAAATGGAACATGGAAAAACAATGAAACCGGAGATACATTTATTTGTTCGTTCATTTCCGGTAAGTTAATATTGTATTTAAATTGAAAATATTTAACAGATTCAACGAACTTTGAGAATTCACAAAGATGTTTTTTGTTTAATCATTTATTTGATTACCAATACACCTTAACTATTAATATCCAATTGAGAAACTTTTAAGCATACACACAAATTTGATGATAGTGTCATTTAGTGAAAATGTCTGATCGTATTTTACACATGGATTTCTAAAATTGATCAGTAATGTCATGGCGATGGTTATGGATCTTCTGGCGGAAGGAATATCATAAACTTCTGTATAACAGACTTTTGTCCGAGCAACTTAATAGTCAACAGTAGTGTCCGGTTTAAAAAAGAAATAAAATACCGACATCATTATCTACAATACCTTATATGTTTAAAATTAAAATATCCTAATGAATTTATTTCCCTTCCATTGCTTTAGTTTATTCCTAATAAACAAATATACAAAACATGTACGTCAGTAATTCTATTTTTATTGTGAAAATACAACGTCTATAGACATGTTTGAATGTATTGAGTTTACGTTGGCCACATGTGTAGGTATCACTCTTGCATCAATCACATGCAAATTTGACCAATCGCATTTTCATCGGAGTTGACAATCGGACATTATTTACCTAATGATTAATCAAACTGTCAAGTTAAAAAAAGTCTTACCGTTTTCAAAAAAGTTCCTTTCTTGTAAGTCTGTAAATGATAACAAATTAACTTTTTAAGCAGCCAAAAACCATATACGTGCACAATATGTATAGAAATCTAGATAAGAAGCAACGCCATAGACATACTACCTACAAAGTTGATCTCATAGTAGATCTCAAAACTTGAATAGGCAGAACAGATAACACAGAACTGACTATTCAATTTAATCTAGCAAATTCAAATTAAAGTGGATAGCATAAAACATTAAAATTAAATTGAGGTCATAAGGGGTAAGATAAATATTTTTAGATATTTTTTTCTATCAGTATCTTTGTTTTCAAGAATTTTACCAAAAACAAAATCATTAAAACAACTACCCCATGCACAGCAAGAGCTGCTAGCATGTTACATACGCAGATCCTTTGATTTACAAACTCGTCACTGATAAATCACCATTTATTTTAATGGACGATTTTAACAGCTACAATCTGGTATAGGAAATAAGCAATAAACTATACAGAGTTTATATGTCAAATGCTGGTGCATATTTAATAATGGATCAAATACATCCCGAAAACGGTTTAGTAAGCCACTAATTTTACAACATCATATCATTTTCTGCTGCTCAATATCTTGCACTTTTTTCTATAAGAAACCATCTATTTTTTTCTATATAGTACTATAAACAATTTATAGATACACAATTAATACGGCTAATTGTCTTTCTTTGAAAAAAAAACGGCTAGAGTAGGAGATATGTAACTGTGTGTCAGACCAAAGTTTAGATTAAATTAAATTCTTATCTAGAGTGATGATGAGACTTCTACCAAGACCTCGGCAAATCTTAAACATCTTACCAAACAATAGTTTGATGACGATTGTGCAGACGGGTATGACAAATTGTAGAAAAGCCAAACGATGATTCAGTAAATCTTTTCATAATTTTACAGCGAAAGCTAGGAGGGTAACGACTACACAAAGAAGATACAAATAAAATCCCTTTAAAAAGTCATTTCAACTTTCTGCAGCTGATCTTTCAAACCGCGTATAAAAATAAAAACACAAAAAGATTCCAAGGTTAATTTCTAAATTTAAGTTTAATAAATCATTTTCAGAAAAGCTAATTTTATTTTAATATAATACTTGGTTATATCATGTTGACGAGATGATGGTCATTAACAACTTCTAAACATCTGCTACAGTCGTTCCTAAATTGCCTTTTAAACCTGCTTAATACCGTTTGGGAATAGGATGAATTGCCATCTATTTGAACTATGTCTAACATTACTAAAGCCCGGATTTCAGCATGCTACCCATGTAAAAGGGTTTCTGAATAATAATAGTAAAAAAGACATAAGCCTAACATCAATCTTTTTTAAATAATAAATTACGGATCAAAGGGCGTTGAAATATTCGCTTCAGCCACTGTCTTCGAAGAGCAAAATTAAAAACAATCAATAACTCAGTTGGATATTTTGCATGCCATAAAACCTGGTTTAATCCAACATTTTATTTAAAATCCCTGTTCTAAGTTAGGACCATAGCTGAAGTTGCTTCCTTTTTGGTTGTCGGTTCTTGCGTTTTCCGATGTCTTGGACTTTGATATGTGTCTTTTTAGGCAGTTTCCCTTTGGTATTACCTTTATCATTAAGTTTATTTTAAGCACGTTTTGATTGATGTGTTTTTTTGACTTTGGTTTTATGCCACTTTAGGGGGAAATATTTTATTAGGACAATCTATTTCATTTAAAGTTAAAATCAAGCCTGACGTCAAGATTGAAATCTCAACTTTTTTGACATGCCAGTGATCATTATTAGATAATCTATAGCCTAGATTACTTATTAATTTTTAATTATGATGATATCACGACGTAACCAAAAACTCAAGATACCAATGTATTAGACTCTCAACAGAAGAAAACCAAAAACAGATACAAATCAAAATAATCAAAACAATTAATCGTAAAAAAACCAGGAGTAGAATAAAGAGGTCAACAATGGAAGCGCGTGCTGCATCACTAAGATTTCTTTGAGCCTTTTATCGGGGTAAATTTATTTTGGAACTGGGGAAAGACAAAACTATTACAGATAAAGTAGAAGAGGTAAACTTGTGATACATTCTCCTTGTATTATCAACAAGCTATGGTGTTGTTTGGGTTCGTCTAATTAAGACTCATTAGTGGCGCTAAAACCCAAACAATATATAAAATATTTAAAATAGTATTTTACTTTGAGAATATTATTACGTCAGTAGTAAGTCTAACCATCCATTTACTATGATTTTTTTCGAGTATAGTTTCTTTCAATAAAACGATCCAAGTTAGTAGCCGATCTATTACTGACGGTCGTATCTCTTATTTTAACTATGTGGAATAATGAAGTATCCAAAGTTACTTAATCTATTGTAAATAATTGACTACGAAGTCTTCTCTATATATATCAAATTGAACATACTACCTGGTAATATTTCTACCTTTTATACTAACATGGGATAAAAAATAATGTGTATTAAAGACGAATCTTCAAGGCAGGAGCAAAATTTTTTCCAACAGTGACGACAATTGTCAGTTAAACTATGCACAAATCAAATTTAACAAATATATTACTAGTATCGAATTCCTAGCAAAAATGTATATAATATATTTATTTACCATACTTCTTTAACATGTCAAATAGACGTCTGTTTGGGTATTAAGCTACACGTTAATCGCTTTCTATTCGGTTGATATCATCTATCTATAAAAACATAAAATACCGTTTATTTATCAATCACAAATTGCAGTGTGTTGCTTTCTTCTATAATGGTGATATATGATCATACAGGAAATTACATAAGAACCGATACAATTACACGGATACAGTTACCTTAAATTTTAAATGTATATTTGATTTCTAGTTTGTTCAACCATACAAAGAAGAAAGAAAATACAACCAAGCTAATATATTCTATTTCCTTTAAAGGTTATATAGCGATATATGTACAGTAATTGAGATGACCAAAGTAACCTACTTAGATATTAAAACATTTAAACTTGCATTGTGGGCAAAAGATATAAAAAAATACGATTTGCAGACATAACTCATAAACAATATTTCTATCAATTCACAAAGAGTGATGTCAGATTTTTTCATTTTATATGAAATATAACTTTATAGTATTAATTTTTCCCAAATAGAAAACGGTGTTTAAAGTACATATGATCCAGAAGATATTTGGTGGTTAAAGTACCTTTTGCAATAAGAAGTAACCTGTTAATAATAATTCTTTTTATAACAAAACAGACGTATCATTAACGCTTTCGTTTTTTTTGTACGAAACAGAGACGATTCTTTTATTATGTTAATCTTTTGTTACACTTAGGATTGTATCAGCTTACTTCTTGTCTCTTTCGATTACTCATCACTTAGTAAAGTAGTATTATCTTTCACATTCGTTTTCGAGCTCTTAAGGTTTACACATAGGAGAAGAAGGATTTGGCGTTTGGGAGCCAAAACCGCGGATGTACTCCACGACCATCACCAACACTGAAACAAGAAGTCAATACAAACATTAACAATTCTGACACCTATTAAAAATAAGTTTATTGTTAAGTAGTGTTTAATTTCTTACTTGTCGTTTCATCCTTTTGCATTTGTAAACTATGGTCCGTAAAAGATCTGTTGATACATGCTTAAAAACGGCAGTAAATTGGTATCTTAAGGTGTAAACATGGTGATTAAAGTGATTAACAACCCTTGGTTACAGACTCTTAGTTGAGTTAAAAGCAATTAAAAATTGCAGACCTATCTAATAAGTGACATAAAAGAAAAATGATAACTCAAATTATAAACATTATATAGATATAAATTGAAAATGAAAGATACAAAATTAATATCACACATTTAAACCAAATACATGAACATATTGGCATGTTATATTATATCCTCACAATCGAGCTGAAAACACATTAAATAATGCAAATATGCAAGTCATTTTCTGCTGTTCGCGGGTAGATAACGGTATCATGAATAAGCAAACAAATCTAGAATGTTCATTGAATTAACTGCATTTTTAAACCAAGCCAACAATGGTGTCAAAGTAATCATTTAATTAAAAAAATCATTTTAGCTTGAAATTTAAAGCAGATTTTTAGATGAGTGGAAATATTTTTGTTACACTTAGAAGAAAAATTCACACTAACAAATATTGGATATTAAACACCTGATAATTACATCACGTTGAAATCATCAACCAAACATTCGTTTATTATAATGCTGAGTTTTAATCAATCTGATGTAATGCGAATTATTGATTAAGGTCGTAATACCTGATAACAGGAATAATACCGCATGTGATTCTGCACAAACGGATAATGCTCTGAACAAGGTAAGAGGAGAGGTGGAGAGAAGGATACATTTGTTTAAAACATGTTGGTTTTGTTTTAAATATTTTTGCATAAAATTAAAAGAAATAAAATATTTTACGTAAATACATTATTGTTTTCACTATCAAGACTTTTTGTTTTTAACAGGTTTCTTTCATTCATTTGAAACATTTTTGGCGCCTGTCAGATTGGAGTCATTCCTGTCTGCAGAAGTGTTACAGTTTCAAAATTTATAATAAAGTAAGCTTAGTAATCATTTGTTTACACTTTACTGAAGCAATTTTCTATGTTTTGTGATAAAATGTGTATATTACCGGCTGAGCAAGACTTTATTATATTAGAATCAATCAATTCTTAAGGCCTTCAAACTTCGGCTAATTTTAAAACCATTAAATAAGATCCTAACTTTGACTAACTATGCTAGACTTAAACGGTTCTTTATTATCATAAAATAAGACTTACTCAAAGAGACACTATTGTTGTACAATTTACTAACTAGATGCGTTTTTCCTAATCAGTGCGCCCGATCTAAATATATTGTAATGGCAAAATATTAGCAAGTAATTGTTATCATTCAAAGTAAAAAAAAGCGATGCAAAATTCGTCCACGTCCAAAGCCATCTACTCCATACTAATAGGAAAAAACCTTCAAATATTAAAATTTTAAGAATTTAAGAGCACTAAATTTAGACAAAGAAATTCATTTATATTCATTTCAGCACCAAAGTGGGAATACTGTTTTTGGTGATATAATCTGGGACCAATAATACGCTAGAAGATTCATTAATGGCACAAACTATAACGGACGATATAAAGGTTATACAATTGACGAATTCAGACTCGCCTTTCTTCATTTTGTTTAATGCTTAAGCTTGTATAATCTAGGGTTAATATAATAATATATGATTTCTGTAGCCTTTTTATACTCTTGACACTTCCATTATGCCGTACACAAATGTTGTAATTATAATAAATTAATTTCGTTTATTTTATTTAAGATTTGCTTAAAATAAGAATTGTGTACAAGCTATGTGTCAGAATATCGCAGTCATAAAATTATAATTTTATATTTTCTCTAGGAATTCCAAATATTTTAAGGCTTCTGACTTTCTGATCTAAATTTACTGTAATAATAATAAAAATGATAAATGTTAAGATCTTTATTTCAACATTCGTTAAAAAAAATAAGCTAAAAAGAAGATTATAAAAGACGCATGACAAATGAATTTAAGTCCTAACTTCGGAAGTTCGACGGTAACAAAAAAATAAATCACAATAGAAAATTTATCTTACAGATTACTAGTATTTGTTTGTAATGTCTTAAAACGTTAAGTCACTTTTACCTCGCTTATTAATATTATTTATTCAGTTTTAAAATAAAAAATTGCTCTGAGAAACATATGGGAGGCAAATGTGGAGTAGGAACATGCTTACGTATCTACTTAACTAATAAAGATTCAAGTCAAAAAGTAACAAACAATTGATAAAATGAATATCAAACAAAAGGCATTATTTAAGTAAAGAAAATTACAAACATGGATTTCGCTATAAAACTCTAGAAGTTAAATGCAGTTTTTGTGCTAAAGTAAAAAACACAGATTATAATGGGTAATATGAGAAAAGTAGCCTTAAAACACGAAGCCCTATATACTCACTGGTTTGAAAAAAAATGATGTAAAAAGCAATATAGTCAACATATACATCACACAATCGAGATTGTTAGGTTTTTTCTTTGATTTAAAGTATACTTATCAGAAAATTAGTTTTAGTTTTGAGTTTTTATATTTTATTGATTTTGCAAATCCACTTTACCTTTCAGAGTATGGATTTGAGCCGAGTTATTCAGTTATTGCTGTTTTTATGTACCATTGAAGGTTTGTGAGATTTTCAATTAAACAGTTTTTCGTCATAAAACCATAAGTAATTGCTAATAAGAACAAAGTGTAAAATATATGACACACTTATCAGACAAACTTGTATACAAATGTATATATTTGTTATTTTAACAGTTCAAAATCACTTCTAGGGGATTCCAGTGCGTTTCTATAGACTATTACTATAAGGACAACGATTACAAACACACTCAATAAGTTAATTAACTATTTAATACTAAAAATAATTGCTTTTATTGTGTTTACGGAGAAAAAGATATTTTACGAGGTCAATTGTTAATGTTAAAATTTTCTTCAAAGTTGACGAGTCTTATGTTTTGATAAAATTTCATGTGCTGCCTTTACACTAGACACGAGCTAAAATATTTTTATTATTGCAGGTTACTTACAGGACTACTGTTACTACACATATGAACCTTTATTTGAAGCTAACCAGACCATTGTTAACTACCAAATTCTTGCCGAAACAAACAATACAAAGCTCAATATTAGCGTGAATGGTGGTAATATGGAGGAGCTATTGTTATGTAATAAAAGTGACTTTTGTTGTTGGACGTTATTTCAGTATTCTACAGACAATGCAACAGGGAATTATCGTCAGATATGCACAGAAACCGAAATTCAATTGTATGCAACGTCATTAAATGGTTCTACTTACCAATCACCACCAACAAAGCAACTTGGCAAGGATTATTTTGTCGCCTGTCCCTTTGATAAGTTTCAGTGCTCTTTTGTAATCGGTTTTGTTGAAGAAAACGCAAACGTGACCGTCAAGTTTTTAACTTCTATCCTGTCTTACATACCATTAATGAATGCAAATGAATCTATAACAACAAACGAAGTAAGCTTTATTCTTACCCAAGACCAGATGACTGTTGATTTCAGATGTGAATGTGATCTAACTGGTGTATCTGTTCACAGTAACGCAACGGTTACGGTTTTCTCGGTGGTACATCACAATCGTTATTCGATTACTATGTTTCCACTACCGCCTGTTGACCTATGGGATACCGAATATAGTATAGTAGCCATGGATGACACATACGTAGATGAAGCAATAATCATGGTCACATCGACAGTGAATACTTTTCTTAAGGTCGAAGGTCTGTCAACAGTTAATTTTCCATACGCCGGAAGTTTTTTCAGCGTTCCATTCAACAAAGTGGTGTTTCATGTTAAGGCATCCCGTCCGGTGTTAGTACTTCACGTGGGACGTTTCATCAATAAGAACGACAAAAATATCATAAACATTTATCCTCTACAGAATAACAGTCAGATGTGTCTTCATTTACAAGCTGCAACTACATCTTTATTTTTCATATCTCCAAACGACACCACCGAAAGTGTTTATGTTCAATGCAAAGAATCTGTTACAAATGATACAAATAGTACAACTACAGCCGTGCCACCTTTCTTAGAAAGAGAAACGTACATTGATATTGATGGAATAACATATATTGTAACAAAAATTGTGATTAATCCCAACGATATAGATTGCCAAGTATCAACTGCGGGTTCATCATACGGATATGCTGTGGTGCAAGAGGAAGACGGTATTAAACTTTTCTCGATTGGAAACTTTCACGTATGTATTTAGATTTGGAAATTTTCTTATTAATGGGTTCATGGTGGGAAGATTGAAGTCATCAATTAGAAAATGTTGCATTTATGAGCCAGAAGACAGTTACGGAATATCGTGTCACAAATGACACTTGATTTGTTCCGTTTGTCACTTTCATTCCTTACTGTATTATGACTTTACATAAGGAATACTATATCATGAAAGAAAAAACAAAAATGTTAAGATTGACTCGCAGAAACCTGAAAAACGTGTTTCAATGTTAACGAAAAATACGGTAAAGAATGCGAAAAAAAAAATCAATACATGAATACAAAAATGCATCATTTGCTTTTAGTATATTTTTTCGCTGTTTCGAAATGGACCAATGTTCATAAGATATTCATTTTCCTATTCATTATTTATTTTTATTTTGTAACCTTTTCAAATATGAAGATGGACCATTTTCAGTTTTGGGCATACATATTGCCTTTCGTTATTTCAACATTTATTCTCCCTACATTCGAAAACTTTTAGACACAATTTTTCCTGTTTGTAGGTTTGAGAGTATTCTTGGTTAGAGCTGAATTTTTAATAAGATTTAAGTGTCAAGCCCTCCGGTTGTAAGACATTCCAAAATATGTTTGACTAAAATGGGTGCTTGCGGATAAATGAGCGCGGATGTCGAAAAGAATCACTAAATTTTTTGTTATTTGTCAGAAACTAAGTATATAAAAATGTCATAATCATGGAAAATGTTTCAGCAAATAAAACAGCATGAATTATAAATATATGTTTTGAATATTTATGACTGTAGTATATAAGAACTAAGTTAGGATAATCATAAATACTTAATTTATTTGGTTATAGAAAATAATTTCAGACTTTGTAACTACCGTATTTGACCTCTAAGGATATCCAAACAAATAGAAACAGTTTTGATGATTTAAATCTGCAAAACATTGTAATCATGTGACAGTATATCTCCTTAGTTAAAGTTTTTAAATTGCATTCTTGTGAGATCCTTTGTTTATTTATGTTCTTATATATATATATTTATATATAACATTGCTTCAGTTTTTACTGGGGCCTGAAGCCATAGGACTCTAATTATAATATTGTTCAACTCACAATCCAAAGGCCCGGGGACGCGCTCGTTGGGCTGTTCTGTGGATCGAGCACTGGGAACCTCCGCAGTATAGTATTTAAAAAAACAAATGAAGCATTTCCTTAACAATAATGGTCCATTTTATTGGCTGTTCTGTAGGTCGAGCACTGGGAACCTCCGCAGTATAGTATTCAAAAAACAAATGAAGCATTTCCTTAACAATAATGGTCCATTTTATTGGCTGTTCTGTAGATCGAGCACTGGGAACCTCCGCAGTATAGTATTCAAAAAACAAATGAAGCATTTCCTTAACAATAATGGTCCATTTTATTTTTCTATTCGAATTTCGACTAGTAAAAATGAGAATGGTCCATTTTTCTATTAGAATGGCGTAGAAAATACGAAGGAAAATAGTAATATTGCGTATTCAAGTAGTAAATAATAACATGAATAACGAGAAGGAAAACAAATTTACTAAAGGAATGTCGTTCATGGTTTTTTGTGAATATTCAGTAGGAAAATAAAAGAAATGTCCTAAAGGAAAAGTGCCTATTTTTACACACGAATAGCGGATTTACGAATAGGGAAAACAAATGCCCAAATGGTCTGTTTTTAAAAAGCAAATAAGAAAAGTTGACCAGGCCTGTCAAGTCTCACGCAACTCGCGTGAGACTCACGCATCTAGTCCACAATTTGGCAGCAAATTTCTTTGATGTTTTTATTTTTTCCTTTGATCTTTCAATTTTTAGGCAAATCTCACGCGAGCAGCTCATCAAAACTTGACAGCCAAAAATATTAGTATTGGCACCCATAAGAATCATAAGACTTAGCCTTAAAACCAAATGTCTGAAATATTTTTAGATCTCCAAATAGTTGTATGAGATGGTTGAAATAAGTAACAATGTAAGCAACATATCAACAAGGGGCACAGCAGAGACATATTATAGCAGGAGAAGCCTTTCATTTAAATTTTTAAAACATGCTAACAAATAATTTGTTTGTAGAATGCGATAGAAATAGACTACAGTTTACCAAGTAGTTTGTACAACACCGACATCAAAGGTAAGTATGAGTGTTACGTTCCCGTAACATAGCTCAAGTTTAAATAATTCGTCAAAGTTCACAATTGATTTTGAAAATCATTTTTGTAAGTAAAAACATGGGCGATGCCGTTGCTTGCTTGATTACACAAAGAACAACAAGAAAATTAGGGTTGTAAGCAAAATATCAAATATCTAGAATATATATAGCTGAGATTTAACTTGAACTTCATTTTATATATAGCCGATTTATTTAAAGTTCTGCTGTTACTCTTTAAAAATGACTTTCTTATTTCTTCTGTTTTTTGTTTAATTGATAGATAATACGGCTGACAGCTTTGGAACATATTTTGTTGTCTGGCAACCTGAGAATAGTACACTGGTGTTGTTTATTTCCTGTTTAAATGTGACAAAGGTTACTGTGCGGCACGTGATGCAGCCCGCCAATAGCATGGAAGATCAGCTGTTTTTCTGCAACAACACCTCAATATCATATAGTGTTGATATTCATATTGTCAGTAACAACATTGAGAATTTAGCTGTTGAATCTGATTCAGAAATTTCTGTTTACGTTACTAGTTTTACAACCAAAGGAATATTTTCATACTTGGCACTACCCGTTAATATACTGGGTTATGAGTATATTGTGGTTTCGTACTTGAATGTAACAAATGTGACCTATAGTCAGCGGAGTTGTTGTTATATAACAGCCTTATATAATGGAACAAACATCAACATAGCATTTAGACCTGAAGTTAAGGCCGTCGTTTATTATGCCAATGACAACGATGCAAGTGAAAAGAGCGTACATTTAAATGAATACCAAACATTTCAATTTGAATCAAAATTTGATGATTTAACTGGAACTTATCTAAAAAGTAATAAACCAATAGCACTTTATTGTGGAGGAGACTCGAAAAGGTCAATATATTACGAGCAGCTGCTTCCAATTAATAC
This sequence comes from Limnoperna fortunei, assembly GCA_944474755.1. Classification (NCBI taxonomy): domain Eukaryota; kingdom Metazoa; phylum Mollusca; class Bivalvia; order Mytilida; family Modiolidae; genus Limnoperna; species Limnoperna fortunei. Next base: position 7,102,008 of record OX104111.1, read on the forward strand.
TTTGGGTTTAAAATTCACCTTAAAATACAAACCTAATTTAAATGTGTTTGCAAAATGCTTCTTTAGACTCGTTGCAACAGACATAGATTCAAAATTTGAATTGAATTCTACGGGGATCATTATAAGTCACAATGTTTCACGGGGTGAATATATGGATTTAAACGTTGAACAACTAGAGGTGACTTCAAATTTAGGTTTAATTGCTGCTCTTGTTTGTGTGGAGGAATATGGCGACATCTTGTTTTCACTCATACCTTCACAGGAACAACGTAGATATTCACCTGTCCTTCCAACAGACGACCGATATGAAATAATAAAGGGCTATAACACTGTTGTTTACAAGAACACATCGTCAATAGCAGCTCATGCGTCGGCAATGACAATTAAAACAATAGTACGTATTACTTTTATTACAATGTTGCCAGTGCGAGGCACACAGAGCTGCCCAGCGCGTGTCATGTGGGGAATGAGAAATGCCCTCTCAATAGGTGGTTTTCAGGTCATAATACAGAAAGCCTAGTCGAGAATCCTCTGCCGTCCAACGCTTTTTTTGCGTGGGACGTCAGAGAGCTCTCCTTAGACTCTGTCTGGGTCGGATAATTTCACAATCTTTCCGACATTTTACTGTAATTTTAAAACAAATATCACGTGATACGCAATTTTCCTTCCGCGCAATGAATCATGGTTGCTTATCTATACATTGACCTAGTAGCAAAAACAGTTTTGACGAATGGGTAAAATTACATTATCCTTAGCATTAATCAGCTCCCACAATGCTTTCGTATTACTGTCGGAAAGTAGGGGTAGTGAAGAAATGAGCTTTGAAACAGACTAAAATGATCTTGATTGGAGTTAAGGTGATTATTTTAATGGAAAAAAATATCTAGAGAAGCGATTTATATATAGTTGACCCACACAAAAATTTTTTTACAACATCGTGAGATTGTGAAATGTGCAAACCCAGACCTGACGTCTCACACAAAAAAAAAAACGTTGGACGGCAGAGGATTCTTGGACTTGGGAAAGCTTGGCCGCGAAATCTACAAAAGGCGTCTATAGTTTGTGACGTGTTTTGGGGGCGGCACGTACCTTGTACCATTATTGAATTCGAAACAGAGTAGGCTTATTGTAGCCGCTACAAAAGCATAATACATCGTGCTTTTCCAGTGGCAGTTAAATTTTTGTTCGGGTTAGACCATTCCATTTCCAAGCTGATTTATTTTATGGAAGCGTCTATAATATATCTGCAATATTGCTCCCTTCACGTATTAGTATCCCACAACCCTAAAATAGTATTTCGTTTGAAAAAATAATTGTATATTGATATAAACAAATTGTTTTCTACTATTTGGCCGCAATATGTATATGCATGGGAATTGCAACATTACGTGAATGCAGATAATAAATAAAACATTTTTTATTCGTAATCGGACTCGTAATGTTATATATATATAGATTGATTGATTGATTAATGGTGTTTAACGCCCGAGCAGCATTATTTCAGCTATATTCAGGCGATGAACATGAAATGGATGATAAAATGAACATGAAATGATGAATGAAAATGGGATGGGACACAAGGAAAAATAGGGGTAACGGATTTTATATTGCCACTGGCAAATGGGAGGATGGATAGGGTCGGGCAATTCAGCCTCCTGTAGCGGGATCGAAATCCCTACTAATAGCGAATACTACAGCAGCGTTCTTTAACGTGCGAGGAACGTGGCATTTTTCCCAACACGGTGCACTAATATGGTTTGCGGTCAGGTTTTCCGTATAATGGCCTGACAACCCCAGCTTGCCAGGGATACCCCATTCAACCACCTGGGGCACACATCCCAGTCGGTCTTTAGGCAAACCGACCTGACACGCCCGTCAGGGTACTGGGCGCTATTTAGTCGCATTTTACGACAAGCTAGCGCGACTGCGGTCTATTCTTTTGGCCACCCGGATCCCGCACGGGGCTGTTATATATAGAAAATATAACAATTGTTAACTAGATCCTTGGATCGTTTCCATTTTAATTTCTTGTACTTTATTTTGAAAGGCATGCCCGTTTGACAAAACAAGAACAGGCACTTTAGATACAAGTGGTTGTTTCAATACTGGTGGTGGTGGTGGTGGTGTAAGAGGCGGCAGTGTAGGTGGTGTTGGTGTGAGTACTAGTGCTACAAATACAGGTGAGCTTGAGTTCTACTACAATTGGCGCTCAATAGTATTGGCGAGTCTCTGCTACATCACACCTGTCAAGGGGTTATAGTGGCCAAGACGGAGAAGCGGGGTCTAGGATCCCCACCCAGTAAGGTTTTTTTCAGAGAAGCAAAATCCTGCATTCTGAGCGTATTTTGGTCAGCATAAACGAATATTTATTGGTACTTATAAGTACCAATAATGGTTAAAAAAGCAGCATAAAAAGATGGACTTGAGAAACCTGCAGACATACTAACGAACATTCACAGTCTTATAACAATATGAATTATACCAATATGAAGAAGGTTAAATGATACCAGAGAAATAAATTGCAATGGTATTAGAATTTTTAATAATTAAATATAAAATAAGCGTGAGATTTACGGTGTTGAGCGTGAGGGGTGATTTCATGCTTAAAAGCGTGATTCTCACGTTCCTAAGGGTGAGACTTGACAGGTATGTTACATTGTCCGGCAATTCAGTTGTTAAAGGGATGTAGGTCATGTAGGACATCATCCGCCATTTTTTCTGGAAATCTCAAAAAGATATCACATTTATGGTAAAATTTATAATAGATTCTTTCATTTAAATCTCTTTTCCTTAAAATTAGAACTAATAATGAAAGTCTTGTACCTATAGTAATGCTACAATCTATTATTGGTAGAAATGCTAAATTCTCGCATAAACGAGTGCGTTAATTGCAAAAGTAATGATAATGGAATTTTTAACAAGGAAGATAGTTTTGAAAACATACCAGTTTTTAGTACTTTTTTACAATTTGTTTCAAAATAGACAAAAATATTAACTCCACAGAATTTTCTAAAATGTAAACCAGTTGACATTAAGAAAAGTTCAAATTTTGTAATTTTTTTCTCTTCTCTGTATAACTTATTAGAAATTGCGTAATTTCAGTGATCAGCGCCTCGAAAATAAGCTCTTAAACACCTATTATCTACAAATGGAAGACAAATAAAATCAGCAATCCTATTCATGTTTGTATATAATTTACTTACTGTGACTGTATGACAAGTAACTTTGTCATCCAATATAATATATACAAAAATGCTGAATTAGATTACTGCCAAAATAATATGTATTGGCTACGAAAATTCCATCGTCACACGCTAGTACACATGTGCTATGTCTATGTCTACGATTCACCCCGGTTAATGAAGTTATATTTTATAGCGGATTTGGCCGAGGGGTCTAGACCGCTGGACATAGTGCAGGCGATTTGGTGCCACAGTGTCACAACGGTGTGAGTTCGAATCCCGCTGAGGGAAAAACAAAAATTTGTTAAAAATCTAATTCAAACAGTGTTGGGCTTAATTTGTAGAAGTATATATATATATATGTATATACAATGATAAACATCATACATTCAAGCATTTCAACAATATATTTTGTATATGAAGACGTGAATTTTCAAAAACATAATAATATTATTATACAAATAGAATAATAAAACAAGAAAAATACGAAAGACTGCCAGTAAAATAGTATAAATTTTATTTAGGTTGACCTGTCAACAGACATAAACATAGTCCATTTAATAGTGCATGCTATAAGCACTTTTCTTCTATTGTGGTATAAAACATTGACATATTTTGAAACTCAACCTTTGACTTGTGAAAAAACACAGTTCATACCCTACCAGATAATAAATAAAAAAACCTCATCCTGACTACTAAACGTGTCAAGTTTGATCATTCTATATAATTTGTACACTGACTGCATGTCTTTCTTTCTTTTGAACAGGTTGTTTATGTATCTGCGTGACAACTCTGTCCAATGTGACGTTAGCGGAAAGGCTAGAGATATTGGCGAAAGAACTGACAATAGACAAAACGACATTATCAAGTTATCGAAACGCCAGAATGTCGGCTCCCGACGACAGGCCTAGTTCTCGTGGTATCGGGTCTCTCGCTGCTGCCCTAATAGCCACATTGATATTCGTCATAGTGATGTCCGATGTCTCATTGCTAATTCTCCATCTGAAATTATTGAAGAACAACTTATGTGGTAGATTTCCTCGGAAGTAAATATTATGAATGAATACAAGCACATGTTTATAAATTTTACTTTTTATACGTGTTGCTAATCTTTAAAATTTATTCCATCAAGTTAGCTTTCGTTTTAGTTAAGATGTAGACTGCATTAACTGTACAACACGGGTACGATGATTGTACTCTAACACGATTATTGATGCTCATATATTGTACTAAGTTACATTTCGTTCAAGCCAGTTTGCGGAAGTTAGCACAGTTTTTTTATGTTGTGTGCACATGAACAATTTAGTACAACTTTAAATGAAATCGAGGTCTAACTTTTTATTGACTTCACATTCTGAAATAATTTACTTCATTTCTTAGAACGAAACATGTTAAACATACTCTCCTTATTTGCATAATGTTCTGTTTAAGTAATAGTAACATCACGCAAATTTTGACAGAAAATTCATTCAATGTTTTTTAAAAATTTCCTATCCCTTTTTTGAAAACTGTTATGTATGGAAACTGGCATCAAGAAATCATACAAACCAGAATAATACCAGATTAGACGTCAATGTCTTGTCTGTTCTTTGATAAATAAATTATTTCTCCAAGTTAAATATTTTCTTCCCTGTCATGCTGAAGTACAGGATTAAACGCTTATTTTCGGTTATTTATCGATGTTTGAACGAGATTGACTCACGTTGGCCGTTTATTTGTTTGTGAGTGAGTCGACTTCGTTCATAAGCGCATTAGCAAAACTAAGTATAGACATGGAATGTATTTGCATAAACCTTTATTTCATTAAGACGTGTGTTGTGTAATCTACTATTATAATACTGTTTAGAAATACAGTGAGAATTTTGACTTTTTTACAGACGCATGTTCATTATTATCAATGGAGGTAACTAAGATCATGCAATATTATTAAATATTATTATCTTGTTTTTTCTGTGCATATAATTTTGTATGACACCCTTACATAATCAAGAATTATGTATAGCTGACAGTTTGATAACAATCTCGCACCATATAATTTCCACTGTAATTATGTTAGAATTTTGCGTGTTTTTGATTGGTCTAAAACAACTTTCGGATTACGATAAATCGCAACAGTACTAAAATTACATAAAAATATGGAAATTTTCTGCACGATTCCTCTGCATAGTAGTCAAGCGGAATCCAATATTGATCTGGTTTTGACCAGCTTTCATGACTGTTGAAACAAAACTTTACATTTTAATTTTAGTGGTCATTGAATCATCTGTACTTATAAAATTTAAAAATGTAAGAATAAACTTATTGATTTATGTATACTCTTTTAATATTTGAAATGTGATGAAACGGAAATTTCAGGATTATCAGGAAATGCAGTTTAAACAGAAAATATTACGGGTAACCAGCACAACAACAATTACAAAAAATGTAAGCATCCTCTGTTTTTCGGATGAAGGAAGATGGTGATTTTACTCATGTAATAAAACAATTACTGACTTTTTTATACGGTCGCTATCAGGATTTATCAGCCTGCAGGAATGTATATAACACTTTTACAAATGACCTATTACAATTCAGAACAGGTCCCAATTGACAAGGTTTGCCAGTTTTCTTACCGAAGGTCAGGGTTTTCTTCTGGTACTTCGTGTCTTCCTCCCTCAATAAAAACTGGATGCCATGATATAGCTGAGAAATTGTTGAAAGTGCGTTAAATAACATTCAAACAAACAAACGTATAATAAGTTTAAGATATACAAAACTACCTACAATTTTAATATTTTTATTGTTTAATAAAAAGCATTGTAAATTTTTAACTTTTCTTTTACTAAAAATAACAATTTTTCTCTTTGAACAATTTATAGATTTCCATTCCATTCATCAGATTAATTACAAAATATGTAAAACTTTCTGAATTCTTTTGCAGTTTCAGCTAATATAATTGTATCATAAAAAATAACTCAACTTTATTCTCTTTTAATTTACACACGCATTCCGGCAGATTTTCGCCCAATTAAACATTGGAAAATATAAGATAGTTTCCCTAAACTCCTTACACGAGTCATACCTTTGGAGTTATATGGATCATTTCGTTCTCCCTTATTTTTGTATATTGGTTGTATAATACCAATAGACCAGCTTCTAGAACGACTCTATTAAATACAATATTAAATAAAGTACAATTAATTGAAATAAGTCTAGGGTTTTACATTTTCAAATATTAATTAACAATCAGATCAAAAATTTGAAGCTTAATTATTTTTCAATAATTTAATGTTCTAGTCTTCAACCTTTTATTCATTGATTTCAGAATTTAATATTGCTTCACATTCATCGCTCAATTTTAAAGGTTTGGCTTAAACTTGATAATCGTCCAGGTAATTATAGCCAGCATTTAAGTTCTTAAAATATTCATAAATGTTTCAATGTTAGCTAATTTAATTTCAATATCACGTATACTTGTATCATTGTCAATCAATAACGGTGTTTAAGTCACACTTTAATGGGTTCTAAGTTATACGCGAGTGGATTCGATTTATTTATTAGGAGTTATAAAATGGGATGAAAAATGAATTCAGTTTTGTACTTTGGAAATAATCGGATTAAATTCTTAAATATAAAAATCTGAGATTAATGGAAAAAGATGGGATGACAAAAACCCTAATGTCTTTACATATAATTTGCCAATGCCATGATCATGTTCGATTTTAGAATTAGCCTTGTACAATGAACAATTCTGGCAAAGCTCAGTCAGTTTATGTTCATATATGTTTGGACGATTTTTAATTTCAGAACATCTTTTCACATGAGCAATATTCTTAAAATTATCAAAACTACATAATTCTGTTATCAGGAGATCTTCACATAATCCGGTTATTATTTTGGCGTCTTCGAGTTGCAAACGTTCATTGCGTGTCGCGTAAGTAATACCAAACGTCACAACTATATTATAAACGGTTAGAAAGGTTATTTCAAATAAGTATATATTTAAACTTTCTCAACATATTAAGATATTTAGTTACGTTTTTGATCAGTAATATGGGATAACCACTTAACATTTTGTGATAGTGTTATTCCAAGATGTTTGTGGCATTTCTTAACAGGTATTAACTATTTCATTAGAGAAAATACAATTTCATTTCCTCATTCTGTGTTAATCACAAAAAAGAAGAAAAAAAGAAAATCATAATTTCTGTCTTTCTGGATTAAATTTCACCTTCCCAACAAATCGTCTAAAAATTTTGAATTATTATTAGATATGGTACATATCATCAGCAAATATTCTCGATAGACACCAGATAATCGCATTTATTATTGATATTGAAGAAAATAATAGAGGACCTAAAACAGAACATTGAGGTACCCAGACTTTAATAATGGCAAGCGTTGGCAGGAAAGATTTGCAAATCACTTTCTGTTTTCTATTATAATCTTATCAATATTTTTCTCAAAGTTTTCTTTCACAATTGTTTTCATATAATTAACTTTGTTTTTTTGTTTTTCCTCCAATCAAGTCTTGTTTGCGATTGCATTTCAGTATAGGTCCATCTCGTTTACGAATTTCCTTTCGAATAGTGTTATTAAACCGTGGTTTATAGTACGCGCGTGGTGTTACGATCTATGTGGGGATTGGTTATATTCAAAAGATAATGTTCAAATTCGATGCACATCTCATCAATATTATGCTTTGACAATAAAAGAATTTCCAAATCATTCAGACATTCGATTATTTAGAAGATCGATATCTATGATTTTATATAGCAAACCATGTCGAGCGAAATAATTAAATGCTGAAATTGTGGCATCGATAAATTTCAAAGTCCTAAAAAATCGGCAAACCTTAGAACCAACAACCAAAAATGTTACTATAACATGCATTTCACAAAAGAAAATAATGGTGGGTTAAAACAGGTTTTGTGGCATGCCAAACGTCCCCCTTAAAAATAGGCTGTACAAAAGACCCATTACCACCCTTTATTCTTTGACTGTATTACCTATTATTAACAACAGAGAGGTTACACAGTTAGTCGGGTCAAAATATATGCAATCCAAAATGAGTCAATAAGGCATAATGAAGCTTGCCTGACTGACTTAATAATACGGATATGAATTCGGTTAAATTATGACAATTTTCACTTGTTCTTTACATATGTTTTTGGCAATGCTGTCAGTGTCAACTGTATGCGTTGGTCAACCCTTTTCATTTACTGGTACCTTTGCATTGTGAAATCTCCGACTGGTGGGTCTGGAGTACTGCTCGCCCGTGGTGTTCAATGAGATTTTCGAAATGTGATGTCTTGCAATATATTATTGTTTATTTATTGTTCGTACTTCTCGCATCTGTTAACTAACTGTTGTTAATTCTTTATTCAATCAAGTAATATTAATCATTGGTTTTTTAATTGTCCTATTCTGGTCAGCTAATTGTTTTATATGTGTTCTATTTTCTGCATTATTGGTTTTATTTGCTGCTCAAAGCACATCTCCATTGTGCTTAGACAATGCTACCAATTGTGTTACTGTGATATTAAGGCAAAAACGCAAAAATTCGTAAATCCGGAACAAACAATATTTGTTTTTCGCGTGTTAAAACAATTTTTCAAAGTATGCTTAATACTTAATTATATTTGTATCATTACAATCTTTTACAATTGTTTAAATACCAACCACATTATCTATAATAGATATTTGTTCAAGAAGAATTAGAAGGTCTTTTCTACATTCCTGTGAGTAAAACTAATTTAACTATTTTAATAATTATTTCAACTATTTATAAAACTAATATTTAAACTGAAGTGACGTTTCAAAACGTAAAGTTCATGTGTGTAGATAGGAAATGTGGTCATGAATCCAAAAACATGATTGCTAGGGATTTGGGTCAACTGGACATAAGGGTGACATTTCAAATACGAAAGTAAATAACCTTCAACAGTAAATACTGTCCTGAATTTGAAAATATATGGTTGCTAGGATCATTATAAACTGGAAATGACTTTTGTTTAAAATCCGGAAGTTATTAACAAAGCCAAAGGTTGATATTTCAGGTAAAGTGATCAGAAAAACATAGGTGTGTACGACTTATGGTTTTTGAGTTTTTACATTAACGTAGTCTTCAAACAATGCGATGGGAGTGTCTCATCAGTTGTTTAACATTTTGCAACTATTTGTTATTATTTTCTTAAGATTTCGTGTTAACAAGATTTTCAATGTTTGAGGGTGATGGATAGTTCTGTAAGGAAATGTGTTTATGGTTCGCAATGTGGATTTTGTAAAATCTTAAGTACCCAATACTTGTCACGAAAAATGATATGTCGCGTATATCTACGGCATGAAAACATGTTAAACTAATTGCAGTTAGAAAAGGATGGGAATGAACTGTTGAACGGAATTTGCCGTTTTGCGTCAAAATTAGTTTCCAATATATGATGACCTTGTGACATTTGTCATTATTTTGTTCCCTGAGAACCACTGAGGAAGAGTCTAAGTGTTTACTGCTTACGAATTGTGAGTTTTAACCAATAGCCGTAACAAGGTTTTTTTGTTATTTGGGGAGATAACTAAGAAATTGTTTTGGTTTCACATGGTAAATTTCGAATAGACTTTGAGCGCCGAACACTTTTCGCCGAAGACCAAAATGACATGTTGCGTACTTTTTAAACTGTTGGTTATGAAAGATGAAGAAAAATAATCAGCAAAAGCAAGACGGTCTTCCCAATGGATTTCGGAGACTCTTTAATAAATTTCTTTGTTAGCTGTTCGTTATTTCAAATATATGTGATACGGAAATGTAAGGTAGTAAATGAGCATAACCCAAATGTGTTTGTTTGTTTGAATGTTTTTTTTTCGTCATTTCAATTTTTTTATCTATATCATGGTGTCCAGTTTTTACTGCCGGAGGAATCCAGAGTAAGCCGGAAAAAAACCGAGCTTCGGTAGAAAAACTCTCGATCCTTATTCTTTAAGATTGAAGTCTAGCATACCCTGCTACCCTGCTCCAACTACGACTCGAACTTGGAACCTCTGTGTTGACAGGCACGTGATCAATGTAAGACTACCTAAACCACTCGTCTACCGAAACCCCCTTAAAATGTTCGTTGTCAAATAAAATATGTTATTGTATTTAATGGAAAGGGAAAGAACATTTAGCCATGTAAAGTTCCACATGCTTACCAGTCATCAAGAGATTTTTTGTGTGAATTTTAACATGCTAAGATAGGGGCACTATCACAATAAGAGCTTTTGCAGAAATTCCACTTCGGTCGACGTCGTTTGTACATCCAGCAAAAGGAATCATAGGCCAACATTTACGCTATCATTTTACAGATGACATCCGGTCCTTAATTCACGATTCAGTGATGTTCGCATATGAAACTGAAATGAACTATATGAACTAAATCCGATTAAAACTTGGACCCTCGACTGAAAATTGATGATGAAGACCAATTGATATAATGCCAATTTCAAGACAACGAAACGACCTTATACTATTCTATTGTAAACTTTCGCATTTCTGACCTAGAAATGGAGTTTGATGTATTCATCTCAATACGGTGTTACAAGAGCGTGTGCACCATACCGTGATTTTCAGAACAGAATTGGTGCTACAAAGGACACTGCAGTAAGGGCTTCCTTGACGGTTTGATTAACGTGGTCAGTTCTACGTAGTCATTCTGATTGTTTGAACGATACTGAGAGCATTTCTTACATAAAAATATTATAAATTGTTTATTTTGGTCATGTGTTTGTCATCTTATACATCTGCTTCTCTACTAATTTTGGAAATATGTTTTTATAAATAACTTATTGTAAATTTTATTTTACATTCAAATATTGTTTAGAAAATAGAAACATGAAAATACTTTTCTCGATTGATTGATTGATTGAATGATCAGAAAAGCAGTATTTAACTATATTGAGAACAAGTTAACAATTTATCATTTTGGAATAAATCAGCAGATGTATACAGTACAATGTCCACATCCGTGTGTGAATTCTGTAGGTCAACTAAACGTTGGAAACTAATTTTACCATATTAGGTAATTTATTTGTATTCAACCTTAACCTTTTTATTTGTACTGTATCGCGTTATATTTTGTTTCAATCTTTGCACTTATTTTTTTTCAGAACTATAGACAAGAAAGTTCAATACACAATGTTCCGTTTAGTTTTCGCAATTTTCTTTATCTTTATTCGTGATCATGGTTCTTGTGATCGAATGCGGGCAATAAAAAGAACACTTGACAAAGATCAAAACCGGAGAGTTAAGCGTTCCTCAGAACCACTTTGTGTCGACAGAGAAAATGGTTGTTTTTGTCCTGGTCACGATAACACATGCCGTTTATGTATAAGTGGGAAATGTTGTTATTGTGACGAATATTGCGTAACAGCTTACGACTGCTGCTCCGATTTTACGACACTGTGTACGAAAGGTAAGTTTCTTAGGTAATACATAGCCTGTATCGCTCACCTGATTTATATATAGGCGATGAAGATAGCATTTCTCTGAGGTTAAACTGGCATAAATTACATTATCTTTCTAGACCAATGAATATTGCTGTTTGGTTTCAACTGGCTCAAAGTTTCAGATAGGAAGCCATTTTAACATTTTCCCATAGGTTTCAAATTAAATTAATTCCTACAATTTCAGTATTCTTTTTGTATGTACATTTTTATTGGATGGTTCTTTCCAAAGGTTATGCTTGCTTATTTGATCAAACATCCATCTTTGCATTTTAGAAAAGATGACAGATGAAAATTATAAGAGTCGTCTGTTAAACTTTGTAATGGTAATGGTGGACATATGAACCGTCTTATTGGCATGAAAAAAAATTGTAGGGGACCTTCTGCTAAATAGTCCTATAATAACTTGTTTTCATAGGTTAACAGTTTAAGTCCGGCGGAAGTGACAATTTCGAATTTCGATCGGCATCAAAAACAGAAGTTTCGATTGGTTTACCAGTTTCAGAAAAGAATCCATTTAAACCTAAACTTAATGGTCCTATGTTAAACTATGTCCTGCGGAGTGGCTTTTTATTAATTTTCAGCTTGGTATAAAAACATAAACGTTATATGGGTCATCTAAAAAGTTGCGTCAAGTGTGGAGTTCAACAATCTTTCACATACTCATCCTCCTTTCTGTGGAATTCAGTGCGTAATTTCTTTTAGTACTAATATCTACATACTAGTATTAGGTTTTTCAAACCAACAGGACAATAATCTTTAAGTTATTACATGTAATTTTCTATTCTATCTATATGCTTACAGTTTTATAATTTAATTTGAATTCCTATTGTGATAAAATATAATATTCTCTGTGCTGTAGATGACATCAAATTAAATTACCTGAACCTCAAAAAGTAAGTTTTTGTTCACTTTTAGTATTGCAGAATAACCATAGACCAATGCAGAACAAACAGAAGACATCATTATTTCCGAAAAAAACTGCATAAAACTTTGATACAAATACCGGGCGTGCAAATCAACAACAATTTTATGAAGTATTTTTAACATCTCATTTATAGCAAGTAGAGAAGTAAAAAAAAAATATCTAACTTCTTTCTATTTCAGGCTGTGGTGAAGTAACGTGTGAAAATGGTGGTGTTTGCTATGAAAAAAACAGCGTGTTTTATTGTGAATGTTTAAGGGGGTATTCTGGAGCATTTTGTCAAATTGGTACGATATAGACATGGTATAAATAGCGGATAAATATTTCACTACTATGGAATCATGCATAAAATGTTTTTAATTCATTCCTAAAAAACAGCAAGACTCGAGTATATGACACGCGACAGTCACAAGCGGTTACTAGGTTTATCAAGAAAATCTAGTTTCAACAGGTTACATACTGAGTTTATCAGTCAAACACGACTGTTTCATAAAAATTTGTACACAGTGGGAAAAATATAGTTAAATGCTTTTAAAAATGCTATGTTTGAGCTAAAATTAATTTGGCGCTGTTTGAGATTTTGCCTGTTTTTGTATCGTGTCTTGTGATTGGTTCGGGCATCACAGTTGTAGAAAGGGAACCTTTAATCAAATATTTGCCATTATCTACGCGAAAGTGGACCCAACCTAAATAAAATCATAAAACTACTCGAGAAGTAAACGAATAGTCAAATTGCAATCTTACTCAATAAAATGTAAGCACCAGTTATGGTAGTCCTATTTTTCTGTTAAAATATTGATAATTAACCTTTGTTTGCTAGTTATATTATATACAATCCTTTATAGTCATTGCATCACATTTCCAATATGCTATTTGGTTTTACTTTCAGATAAATGTGAACCGTTCCCTAGTGACGTAGTATTTCTATTTGATGGTTCTGCCAGTCTTAGACATACATACAATAAAAACAAACATATAGGATCATTTTTCAAAGATTTGAAACTAGATAAAAAGTATTTTGAGACGGCTATCGTTTCCTTCACTGGCAAGGCAACTGTACATCATGAATTTGGCACTATTGCTAATAAAACCGATCTAGAACAGAAAGTAGAAAACTTAAAATTCACTGGAGAAATATCGGAAATTGTCTTAGGTTTGGAAAAAGCAAAAGAGTTGTTATTATTGAGGCAAAATCTTCAACGAAAGAAATTTATTGTAATATTTTCTGACGGTCTACCATCAACTCCAAGCTCGTTTGTTTCCAATTATTACAGCCTTATACCTATCTACGCAGTGGCCGTTGGAGAAGATGTATCGCACTACTTTTTGACAAAGATAACATCCAACGTGTCTAGAATGTTTCCATCCAATACAGATAATCTATGGAACCACATTCTATCAGAAACAGTTGATGCTGAATGTAATTGTAAGTTTGTGTTAACACCGTCAACTTCTAACTTCACAATAGAAAAACGTTTTTATAATTCTCCGTTCTATACAGTTATTCTCCAGACACTCGTGATCCTTCACCATATCTCTTTGAAAAAAAACAAAGAAAACGGCAAAACACTGTATAACAACACAGCCAACCAATAAAAAGGTGATTTTAATAGGCATGTAGGGTCTGTTTTTAATAATTGGGGATACTATTTTCTTTATGTATAATTGGCATGGGGAAAAATTCGAGAGTAGGTTTTTTATTTTACACACATAGATTAAAAAATATATTGTGAAAATGGATGTTTTCCATCTAAGCTTTGCATTTAAATCGCTGTTATAGTTTTTGTGTGTTATAGCTTGCAGCACAACGACAGACGCTGACATAGTTTTAGCTGTTGATACATCATCTAGCATGCTGAATGAAGATATTCTGGTTACAGTACCAAATCTGCTGAATAAGATTCTCTTAAAAGTTAGCAATAAAGCAACAAACAGTCAACTGTTGCTAGTTACATTTAGCCAGAAAACCAGCATACTTTTTAACTTTACGGAGGTAACAAATGAAAACAAAAGAATGCTGCAGTTAAAACTATCTTCTTTTGAGTCAGTCAAATCTACCGAAACCAATTTAATGGAACTTTTTTCAGAGGTTCATATGCTATTAAATGATACCAAAAGAGGCGCAAAGTCTTCCGCTAAGAAGATAGTTTTAATTATTTCACGGTTTCTAAACGACGTTGACGACAAGGTCATTGCACTTTCAACAAATCTGACGAATCAGGATATTGAAATATTTACTATCGGGCTCAGTAATGAAGAATTGTCGTTCAGTAATATGGCTTCTATCGCGCCAACTGCATATCATATTGGAACAGTAGCTAATATTTTCCAAAATGAACTGGATTATTTTCTTGATGCTTTTGTTGAACAGCTTCTAGACATTAGGTGCGTGTAACCATTTTCCATGTACAGAGATATTTCGATCATAGTAGCTATCCACGCTTAATGATTGTTAACATAGAGCCAATAAATAATGGTTACCTATCAAAGGTTCTCGTTTACATTTTGATTATATTGATTGAACACATAGATAAATTGAACAGTTGGTCTACATCATCTTACAGTTAAAAATATTCTCGAAATTTTACGGCAAAACTCAACTAGATCAATATTTCATGTCAATTCTCTCATTGACTACCATTCCACCGGTAGAGAACAATACTTCATATAGTATTTTTGTCAATCTGTTATCCTGCGTCAAACAAGAGCCAGTTTATCCTATTATTTTCTCCTCTGACAAAGGGTAAGTCACGGGCAAAAAGAAGTGGCCATTTTGATTTGCCTAATATCTTAATAATTTAGAACAGTTTTCGTAAAGAAATAATTTAATGGTTTGAATTGTGTTTATGTAACTACAATTTTTATGCATACCGGCTATAATGTCGATTCATATGGTAAAATGTGAATTATTGCCTGTCATCATATCCACGGTTTATGATATCAGACATTACCGCAAGCGCAGATATAATTTCGTTTAAAAATACTTTTATTTTGTCAGTTGTCAGATTTTTATTGTCGTTGTATGCAAAAAAGAGCACTGTAATTAAAAGATTTGGTGTTTTGATGGTTGCAAATATCCATTGACTGGTTGCCTCTAAATGTGTTGCCAGTATACACAATCTCTTCTTTAACACAAATAGGTTTCTTCCGGAATGTACACATCATTTGTTATCTGCTAGAGGCTCTTAATCTCTGAATTTTTGGATTAAAAATGATCTAATCGTCTTTCAGATAAAAATGAAATAAATTCGATCCCCTTTATTCTTTTTAAATAAAACTGCCCTGCCCTCCTTTTTCAAAAATGAAAACTGTTGAAAAACACAAATAACTCATACAGTAAACTTTATTTAATGTGGAATCCAACACATATAACATTTTTGCTTCAAGTAAGAAGTCTTTTACAAGTCCTTCCTCGTCGTTAACAGCAAAGGAAATAACTTAAAATAGCTATTCAAGTATGTCCTAACTGAAGCATCCAGCATATTTTGTGCGGAGAGAGTATTTAAATGCTTTAAACAACATGTTATACCTCATCACGCCTTACATTCCTAAACAGGTCGGCAACATGTCAACATTTAAGGATTAAGTTCAAGCTTAGTTTGCAAATCAAAGGAAGAGGTTTATGACATACAGGGATATGAACCATTCAAGCTTTCAAGCTTTTTGTCAAATAAATAACAAGTATAACGAATGTAAAAAGTTTAATTGTTTAAGTGTTATAAAATCTGTTTCTTTGTTTGTTTAAATATGGTTTAACGCCACTTTCAGCAATTTTCCAGCTATATCATGGCGTCCAACTATTCTTGGGGAGGAAACCGCAGTACCCGGAGAAAATCCCGACCTGCGGTATCAAAACTGACAAATATTTCATTCGCCAAAAACGCTATAAATCAAACATTGATTTCAGGAAAACGTCCTTCCAATTGCAAAATGCAGACATCAAGGCAAGTATCTGTTTTACCGCTTTATAAAAACTGCTATCACATAATCGGCATTTGAGAATACAAAAACCATTGGCCTTAATGTTATTTTCCCTTTGCAGGTACCCCTATTCTATTAATTATTCGTTGGAAGACGTTAAATTAAGAGAGATTACCTATGCTAAAGAATAGGTGGTTCATTTGCTGTTATTAAAAATATAGGTTCACATTGCTGTTCTGACTGAAAAATGAGGGTCAAAAGGGGTTAGTATCATTTTTTCAAATTTCCTCGAGGTGCCCTGCGTATACGAAATTTGATTTCTTCCTCTAATATGTGTTTAAAACTTCTTTTTTGTCTATTTTCATACCAAAGATTGCATTTCTTTCCTTAATATATTTACTTTGACCAATCGCGTTTAACCTGACAGTTTTTTCACGGTTTTTTACTTTGTGCTCATAAAATGGCCGCACCAATACCGTTATGTATTAGTACATTGATACCTTTATGTCTCTTCTTCGGCGTCCATTAAATAATCTTTTCCGATCTTTTATCTAAAAATACTTTGTAATATTTCCTTGTAATAAGATCTGCAGGTAATTTCTTGTAAGAAGGTGATCTAATAACGACGTAAAACACATGCTCTATATATCATTGAATTACCATCTGTCGAATGGTAACAGTACATAAAAGAAACTAGAAACAGAAGCCTAAACGCTGAACAAATCTTGCCTAGATTTTTCAAAACAACCTACGGTGATATCTGAGTTTTTTTCTCAAGTATCATAACAACTTTGCTTGTAATGGCTAAAACTGAGATAAAGTTATAATAACACCATCAAATTTTATCAGCAGAAGAGAAACTGGCATCATCATTGTAGAAAATAAGAAACATTTTATAATAGTTTAATAATGACATTTTATTTTAGTGTCATTTTATCTCCAATGATACATTATAAAATATCAAAGACCTTATTTATAGCAAGTAAATAAATCAAGAACGACCTAAAGCCAAAGCAAAAATTCTTATCTGGATGTATAGTCATGGTTCAATTTCCAGGCCAAGCCAGATATCAATTACTGATCATGTATATTCTGTTGCAAGATACGTGCATATTCTTTGGTCTGTGTTTTAACGATATTAACAGATAAAATTTTAATGATGTAATTGTAGAAACGAAATGCTTCATTTCCAGTGATTTGGCAATGCGTGTTTCCAGATAAATGTAATAGAAACCTTATATAATGGAAATAAAAAATGTAATTAACATCAGATCTATGATCCATTAACCAAATTTCCATAAAAATAACATTTGTTTGTTATTTTACCACACAAACATTTTTCACTTTATTTATCAAAATCAGAATGAAAAAAAAAACGTATTTTTTCAATTGATAAGTAGGAAAGACACTAATTAACTGATTTAAAGGGTTCGGAAATTACAATTAAATTACGTTTAACATGAAAGCGATAATTTTAAATTACCATGATTAATAAAACAGTTCTACAATTTAATTTAGTGAGTAGAACAATTAGGTGGGGTTCGAATTGTTGTCATTAGTACTTAATAATCATTGTCCGAGTTAAACACGATCGTTAAATGTCTCTCGCATATTTTAGAAGAGATACATGCTTTACATGAATTATATAAAGCGAGGTTTGTAGGTAGCGACAGGAGTGATATGCATAATCGTCAAGAGTTCTAGCTACCGTGAGAAGGAACAAAACCAAACAAAATTTACGAACGGTGCATCCCGGTGAGAGTAGGAGGCGTAACATATGAGGCTAAGGCTACCTGGGTGTCACTAGAAGAAAGTCAGCTCGATATTATTTGTCCGGAATTAATCCAAAATCTACGCGATCAGGAATTGTATCGTACTTGGAAAAAAGAAATGAACACGTTACTTATGTAAGACTATTTAAACCATCTAATAGAAGCGTGCGACATTTAACAGCTAAACTCAATGTTATTGAGGGGTGTGCTGAAACTGTAGAATCTGGTAGTATATGGCCTGAAGGTGTTCGATGCAAGAAGTGGTACAGAAACAACGAATGGAGTCAGAAATGGACAGAAGAAAAAAATAATTGTTCCGCGCACGACTCTAACTTTAATCATGATTAGTTGCAATAAACCTTCATATATATAAACGTCTAAAGAGTCTACCAACCAGTAAAGCTTATTAAGTATCGGATCGACAAACATGACGATACAGCATAAACAAAAAATAATATACAAGTCTAGAAGATTATGCAACGATACAAAGCACGGTGTTTCTTGTCAAAACTTTAGACAAAGACTGACCAACGAATGGCCTTAGTCATTGAATGTCAATATAAATAAATGACGTAAACAAGTCATAACATATTAATCTTAAACTTTCTCATTTATAACTTAACCCAAAATAGTTGCTTTTCAAGTCCGCCAGCCTCAGACGTGCCGTGCTGTTACTTGGCTTTCCTCAAATATTCCAACAAGATGTAATCAAAATTACCAAGGTGACAAATTCATTACGCCAGACGCGCGTTTCGTCTACTTAAGACTCATCAGTGGCGTTTAACTCTAAATGTTTAAAATATTCTTCATTGGGAGATGGAATAATATTTTTTTCATTGGGAGATGGAATAATATAAGTCCACTGGGATCGTGTAAATACACAATACAGGCAGTTCAAAATATTATATAAAATGTCTAAAAGAATGCTGCTAAACCAGTACACTTATTTAGTATCGGATCGACAAACATGACGATACAGCATAAACAAAAAATAATAATATACAAGTCTAGAAGATTATGCAACGATACAAATGACGGTGTTTCTTGTCATAAATTTAGACCCAGACTGACCAACGAATAACCTTAGTTATTGAGTGCAAATATAAATAAATATCTTAAACAATCATAACATATTGATCTTAAACTTTCTCATTTTAACTGACCCCAAAACTTTTGTATAGTTGCTTCTCAGTCCGCTAACCGGGGACGTGCCGTGCTGTTACTTGGCTTTGCTCAAATATTCCAACAAGATGTATAATCAAAATTGTCAAGGTGACAATTCTTTTCGCCAGACGCGCGTTTCGTCTACTTAAGACTCATCAGTGGCGTTTAACCCTAAATGTTTAAAATATTCTTCATTGGGAGATGGAATAATATTTTTTTCATTGAGAGATGGAATAATACAAGTCCACTGGGATCGTGTAAATACACAATACAGGCAGTTCAAAATATTATATAAAGTGTCTAAAAGAATGCTGCTAAACCAGTACACTTATTTAGTATCGGATCGACAAACATGACGATACAGCATAAACAAAAAATAATAATATACAAGTCTAGAAGATTATGCAACGATACAAATTACGGTGTTTCTTGTCATAAATTTAGACCCAGACTGACCAACGAATAACCTTAGTTATTGAGTGTAAATATAAATAAATATCTTAAACAATCATAACATATTGATCTTAAACTTTCTCATTTTAACTGACCCCAAAACTTTTTTTATAGTTGCTTCTCAGTCCGCTAACCGGGGACGTGCCGTGCTGTTACTTGGCTTTGCGCAAATATTCCAACAAGATGTATAATCAAAATTGTCAAGGTGACAATTCATTACGCCAGACGCGTGTTTCGTCTACTTAAGACTCATCAGTGGCGTTTAACCCTAAATGTTTAAAATATTCTTCATTGGGAGATGGAATAATATAAGTCCACTGGGATCGTGTAAATACACAATACAGGCAGTTCAAAATATTATATAAAGTGTCTAAAAGAATGCTGCTAAACCAGTACACTTATTTAGTATCGGATTGAAAAACATGACGATACAGCATAAACAAAAAATAATAATATACAAGTCTAGAAGATTATGCAACGATACAAATGACGGTGTTTCTTGTCATAAATTTAGACCCAGACTGACCAACGAATGGCCTTAGTCATTGAGGGTAAATATAAATAAATTTCGTAAACAATCATAACATATTGATCTTAAACTTTCTCATTTTAACTGAACCCAAAACTATATATATATGAGGGAAAATAAAATAGAAAATAAGCTAACAAAAAAAAAAAACACTGAAACCATGTTATTGTTTTTTTTTTCTTTTTCTCGAATAAAACTGGCTCTCGAAATCCGCTGGATAGATATATTATATGGTTGGCACAATACTTAGACGTTTGTATATACATTGTAATTTACTTACTGTGACTGTATGACAAGTAACTTTGTCATCCTATATAATATATACAAAAATGCTGAATTAGATTACTGTCAAATTAATACGTATTGGTTACGAAAATTCCATCGTCACACGCTAGTACACATGTACTATGTCTAATGTCTACGATTCACCCCGGTTAATGAAGCTATATTTTTATATAGCGGATTTGGCCGAGGGGTCTAGACCGCTGGACATAGTGCAGGCGAATTGGTGCGACCAGTGTCACAACGGTGTGAGTTCGAATGCCGCTGAGGGTAAACTAAAATTTGACAGTGTTAAAAATCTAATTGTAACAGTGTTGGGCTTAATTTGCAGACCTTTATATATATATATATATATATATATATATATATATATACGTCTACAAATTAAGCCCAACACTGTTTGAATTAGATTTTTAACACTGTCAAATTTTTGCTTTCCCTCAGCGGGATTCGAACTCACACCGTTGTGACACTGTGGCACCAATTCGCCTGCACTATGTCCAGCGGTCTAGACCCCTCGGCCAAATCCGCTATATAAAATATAGCTTCATTAACCGGGGTGAATCTTAGACATAGACATAGTACATGTGTACTAGCGTGTGACGATGGAATTTTCGTAACCAATACGTATTAATCTGACAGTAATCTAATTCAGCATTTTTGTATATATTATATAGGATGACAAAGTTACTTGTCATGCAGTCACAGTAAGTAAATTATATACAAACGTCTAAGTATTGTGACAACCATATAATATATCCAGCGGATAGATATATTATATGGTTGTCACAATACTTAGACGTTTGTATATATATATATATATATATATATATATATATATATCAACGATCAAAGCGACCAATTGAGGCATATTAGTAAGAGAAAGAGGGCATTCATTGCTGCTATGTTTAGATATCGTGCATCTATCACACGCATAAACATAGTTTCTGATATGTCTATAAATAATACGCCACCATTATTTTTATTGCAATGATGCCTTAAATTTGTCAGGAAATAGATAATCATCTACAGCTTAGATATCATGAAAAATGTACGAAAGAACTGCATCATTGCAACACTTTTGGAAATGTTATTTGATGCAATAATCGGAAATAAGTTTTGATATGGGCTGCTTGTGCGCTAAAAGAAATGAACCAGAACACCATCAACAATTTTATAGTGTTGTGTTTTTCAAATTAAAGAATTCCGATCATGTTTATCCTCTGGAAATATGCTAAACTGTATCGAATCAAGTAAAGACTTGAAGTCAAAACTCTCCATTAGTAACTACGACAAACCAGATTTGATATGGGACACACATAGACATACACAATATTTTATTTTTCGGACATGTAACAAAATAAAGTTTTCTATGTTTAGTCTCAATTAGTTTGTTCCTCTGGTTTTTCGACAAATATTAGAGCCATCAATTGTGGTTCTTCACCTTCATAATACATGTATAACGTAGCAATTGTGTAGTCCTCTGATTACTTTGTTGCCTGATGGTTTAATGAAGACCTGACTCTGAAAATGCATTTATGTTCTCTTGTTGACCTGTAATTAAGGTGTTGAAGTAAGGTGTCTCCAACGTTAATTGTTTTTGCCTATCACACTTGAAGTTAATGTTTCTTGGTAGGACTATGTGTTGGTGTTACTGTAACAAAGCAAATATTGTCACTGATATCACACGAATCAGGATTGTAATCATGTTGTGCATCTGCTAAATAAAAATTCATCCTGGCTTGTGCACTATTTTACATCTTTTCTTTTGTATATGGACAAACCGCGTGTAGTTATCTTGTGTTAAAGATCGTATAACCAACCAATTTATTCGCGGTTATTGTAAACCGTAATTCAGAACAACAGGCAAATATGGAGAATACGCTTCAAATCCATACACTTCCTTTTCTGTAGTGGGATATTTATAAGAGAGCTACCTCTGTAAGCAATGTCGTCTTTGCCTTTCTGGCCAAGAACATAACCGATATCCTTGTCAGAGCGTTAGAATAAAAGGTTTGGATGACCGTGGGAGCAGAAAGCAAGCCTCTGAGTGTCAAATGCCAACTGGGCTTTATCAGTCCAGATTACTTATAGTCAACGGTCTTTTTAAACCTGAAAAGAGGTGTTAGAAGTGATATTGATCAATTCAGTTAAATAAACATATACTAAAATATATAAATATTTAATTAATAGATTGAATGAATAATTAATTGATTGATTGATTGATTGACGTCCATTAAGCAATATTTTAGCCATATTTATGGCGTTTTGAATAGCTGGATTTACATACAAGGGACATATTTATTAATATAAATCCCAGAGACTCATACGGCCAACGGCGATTAACATATTTTTATGATCGTAATATTTTAATAGAAAACTGATACACTATTATTTTGTGTAAATAACAGACTTTTTCAAAAAAAGGTAGGGGCTTATTGAATATGTAGGAAGTTCCTACTCAAGAACCGCTGTTGTTTACGATCTAGAGTTTATGCATTGAACGATGGCGTATGCACATCTAGTTTAAACATATTTTATTTGCAAAACAGTCAGCAAAATGGATAAGACACAAGGTAAACAAACTTATGAAGTCTTCTCCGACAATCGCAAATATTTTATAATAATATATATTGAGCATGCTAAAAAAAGTATCAGTATATACATTTTTAAAAGGTAGGAATTAAGTAACGAAAGCATAAACATAAACATATTGTAAACATATTGTGTGTGTTTGTGGATTATACTATTATGAATCTTTTTGACCCTTTAATAAATGTTAACACGTTCCTAAATATGTCTTTATTTTCTTGTAATGAAAATATATGTCTGTTCCTGACACCAATAAGCGTAGATCTATAATGCGTCTACTGTGGACCCAATGAAGATTTTGCATTAGTATTTGTCTTTGGTTTATGTAGCGAGGACATTCAAAGAAATAATGGAAGGCATTTTCTACTGAGGCTCCACATTGACATGAGGGGTCGGTGATTATGTTGACTCTGTATAAGTCATAATTAAAAAAAGACGCACAAAATCGCAGTTGTGTAATAATAATATTTAACTCTCTAGGGCCGTATGAAAAGTAATTTGGAATTGATAAATCGTTTGAATATGACATTTGAAGTTCGCATTTAAATTTTGATGCTGAACTTGATTGTCTCAATTCAAGTTCAAGATTGTTCCAAAGCCTTATGGTTGATGGTATGTAGGAGTTCATGGTTAGGGATAGTCTACAATAAGGAATAATAAAGTCATTCCCGTTTCGTAAAGGGTATGTTGTTGTACTTTGAATTTTTGGAGGAATAAGTTTGTACATAAAATCCCGTTTCTGTTCCTTTTGGATATTATAAAACATATTTAATTTCCGTTTTTCCCGTCTTATATTTAGTTTTACCCATCCAAGTTCAATATAGACTTTGCTTGCCCTAGAAAAGACTGGGAGTCCTGTAACAATTCTGCAACAAGAGTTCCACAGTTATCCCATACTTCGCAAGCATATTCAAGCATAGGTCTTATAGGACTATGTGTAACTTCTCTAAATTGGCGCGACTTAATTGGTATTTTAACTTTCTCAAAACATTAATCTGTTTTTTTGCAGATGATACAATATTATCAACATGTATATTCCATTTACCGTCAGTCTGAAATGTTATACCCAAATGCTTATGTGATGTAGTTATTGGTATCGGTTGATTATTAAATGAAAAGCTAAGATGCGGATTCTGTATACTTGAGAATAGCATGATCTCAGTTTTATTAGGGTTGAAAGACATAAGCCATTTATTGGACCAATTTTGCGAGTTCACTTATGTCGTGGTCAATTAAATTTTGTATTTTTCCTGGATCTTTCTCCGAATAGTTGAACGACGTCTCATCTGCAAAAAGTCTACAAAGGGATTTCAGCTTATCTGCAATGTCGTTTATATAGATAATAAAAAGTAAGGGTCCGAGAACGGATCCTTGGGGTACTCCAGCAGTTAATGATTTTAATTCAGATTGTGCATTATTAGTTATTCAGATTGTGCATTATTAGTTACTACTCTTTGTTTTCTTTCATTTAGATAGCTAGAGAACCAGGTTAAGATATTTCCAGAAATTCCATAAGATCCCATTTTATGAAGTAACCCATTATGCCAGACTTTATCAAATGCTTTTGAGAAGTCACATAAAACGAAGCAATTAATTTTTTTTTGTTCCATGGAATCAACAATATTATACATTTCAATTAGCTGATGAACTGTTGAATGTTTGGGAAGAAAACCAGATTGGTCTTCGTAAATTAACTATTTTGATGTAGATGATTGAATACCTATTTATATATTATACGTTCCATTACTTTTCATACACAGCTGATTAAGGAAATCGGTCTATAGTTTGACGGAAGCGAGTTATCTCCTTTTTTAAATATTGCTATAACATTATATATGTTCCACAGCGATGGGAATTTACGCTGTTCTAGGGATTTGTTGAAATTTATATCGTTGTCGTTTATATTTGTTAATGTCTGGCAATATTTTTGTACGACATGCTGTTTTTCTTAATCGATCGCGTTTTCTTATCTCTCGTTTGTGAACCAGGGCTTGTCGTTTTTCCTTACAGTAATCATTTTACTTGGTTTGCATGCTCTGGCCATTTTAAAAAATTTTTTTGTGAATTCCTCACACATTTCACTTACATTTTCAAATCTTAATAAATACGATTCCCAATCAAATAACCCTATACTGTCTGCAAATTTCTCTTTTACTATTCGATCATATAACCATATTTCGCGCTTGAATGACTCACACTTAGAATTATGACATTTAAGATAGACGAATGATGCTTGGTGATCGCTGATCTCGATCGGTATAGAATACACATCAGAATTTAATGTATCGCTTAAGATTATTGGATCTAAAAGGGTGCTACTTCGTTCTGTTATTCTTGTTGGTTTCTCAATTACATTTTTAAAATTAAATAAGCCAATTAAGTCGAGCAGTTTATTATTATTCAGTTTAAACAAATCACAGTTCATGTCGCCAGTCAATACAATGTTTGGATTAATTTGATAAACCATATATATTGCATGTTTTAATCGTGCCCAGTAATCATTGTCTGTCCACTCCGGGCGATACGTGTTACACAATAGAATTGACTGACCTTTACCACGTATTTCTAGCCACACCATTTCATCTTGACTCTCAAGGTCTTGTCTACGTACAGCAGAGAATTCATCTTTAATGAAGACGAGAACACCGCACCGAAGTTATTTCTGTCTTTACGGATTATGTTTTTTGAGAAAAACTCTAGTTCTATGTCGTTGTCTAATATTTCTGGACATAAGTGACTTTCCGTTATTGCTAATATATCAAATTCTTAGGTAAAATAATTTAGAAATGATAGCTTGTTTCGGACACTTCGAATATTTAAATTACAAAGTGAAATAAGATTTTGAGTCAGGACCAGAATTTTGCTCTATGTTGCCAATTAATAATATATAATGTAAGACAAGAATCAGGAATACAATGTTGATTTTTGGATTTATACTCTGAAGGATGCTTAATGAGACGACAAGAAGTGTACAACGAATATTGGTAAGTAAGATATTAACATAGGAATCAGGTATGGAAGATGTCAGTGTTGAATACATTGGGTCACTTACTCTATATTTGCAATTATAAGACCCCGTTTACACTAGACGGAAAGATCGATCTTTTTTGAATCGATGCAAAAAAGATCGATCTTTTTGTCAGTGTAAACGATAAAGATCGATCTTTATTTGAATCGATTCAAAAAGAACCGGACTTAAAGTCCTGCTTTAGACCTAGACTTAAAAAGATCGATCTTTTTTGAATCGATCTTTCTTGTAGTGTAAACGCACGAATCGTACAATCCATTGGTGCCCAGTTTCTAATGTCATTGAAAACATCGACAAATTTAACGCCAGTATAAACGCATATGACTTAAAAAGATCGATTGCAATCGATCTTTCGTGCTATTTCACAAGTGTGTGTGTAAATGCAAACCAGTCTTTTTAAGATCGATTCAAAAAAGATCGATGTATTTTTTTTCATAGTGTAAACGGGGTCTAAAAGAGACCTATTGCTGCCCTATAGCCCTGGAGACTATTATCCATCGGAGTTAGCAAGGACAATAATTGAGCTGTTTGGGCAAGCAAGAGGTATTCTCAATTTGTATCCACAAACACACACACATTTAGAAACATATGTACAAGCAACATAGACAGAGGTAAGCACCAAAAACGAGGAAAGAAATGCATATATAAACAAACAAATCTCACAACTGACTGCGAACATTATTTTTCGTCTATATAAACATAAAATGGGTATATATAGATAATTAAATATTGTTGGTTTAATTATTTATATATACGAGGTATTAATGTGAAGAGAAACATATATAATATATTATATTACATGTATCATGATTAAGAAGATTACAATTCTTCTATTTCACTATTCATTTTGATTATTAGTTCAATACAGGAATAAAATGCTATAGCTGTATGCAGCTATTGGTGGCACGATTGGTCATCCTTAGAATCAATAGCGAAGACCAACAGTTTGCGATCAATGGCCTCGTGCAGTTTAAGCGTTGTCTGGCGCCATAGTCACTCATTGGCTGAATAATTTAAATCAATTCAGTATATAAAATAATATATACAAGAACATTATGAACACCATTACTAGGGGAGACCCTAATCTGCGGAAGGGTGGAAAAACCGGAAGGGTTTTTTGGTATATTTTTGCCTATAACTTTCGAACGGATAAATATATCGATGTAATTTAAACGGATTCTGAAAGATATTAACAATTTCTACATAATAAATATAAAATAATTTAAATTATCTTGATTTAAATTATTTAAAACTTGACCGGAAGGGTTTTTTCTCTACTGAAATTGATTACAATTTTTCAACTTTGGACTCAATTTGTAAAAACATGCAAAACTCCGGTCAAAATTGGTTAATATATTCCTCTAGTAAATTTTATAGCAAATCTATTGATATATAACTCACTTTTATTCATGAAAGGGAAAGTTGTCAAAAGTTGACCGGAAGGGTGGTCCGTTGGAGTATTGCGTACAGTGAAATTTCAACTTTGGACTCAAATTGTAAAAACATGCAATACTCCGGTCAAAATTGGTTAATATATTCCTCTAGTAAATTTTATAGCAAATCCATTGATAAATAAGTCAGCTGTATTTATAAAAGAGAAAGTTTCAAAAGTTGACCGGAAGGGGGATTGCGTAGAGTGAAATTTCAAATTTGGACTTAATTTGTAAAAACATGCAATACTCCGGTCAAAATTAGTTAATATATTCCTCTAGTAAATTTTATAAAAAATCCATTGATATAACTTAATTTTATTCATGAAAGGGAAAGTTGTCAAAAGTTGACCGGAACGGTGGTCCATTGGAGTATTGCGTAGGCGATTGTTATGTTTCTCCCGTTGTTTTATTTGAGCAATCTCTTTTAATACCTTTTTTAAATCATGAGAGAAAACATGCCAAATTGCACGAGAGTTTGTTAAATTTTCTTAAATTAAAAATACTTAGGCTTGACAAAAAGAAAATTCCTTTCGTTCTTGTTTCCCAAATTGTCCAATTATGTTTTGTTGGAATCATTTAAAAGAAGACTTCAAATTTTGACTGAAAAAGGGCGAGTGGTGTCCGACAACATAAAAGTGTTCATAAAATGCTTCACTTCGAGAGCGAAGATGAGTTTTCTTATTTAAAGATTAAATATAATACTTCCAAGTGCCCCCCTCCCCCCCCCGAAGTTTTAGAACATTATGATTGATTGATTAATGGTGTTTAACGCCCGAGCAGCAATATTTCAGCTATATTCAGGCGATAGAACATTATGAAAAACAAATATCCCAGGCTATAATTAATCACTCAGGCAGATGGCTTATTGAAAAATATCCGGGCATGTATGATCCTTATTCGGGAATAACTAATAATCTTTCAGAAAGTATGAATGCTGTTTTAAAAAGAGAAAACGATTGGAAAGAACTTCCTGTAGATCTTTTAGCCTTAGGACTTTATTACATACAAAACCTTTAAAATTTTGAAATATTAAGAGGACGGTCTGGAGGTGGTAACTATCACTTGAAAAACAGGGCTTTTATCGAACTATCTGATTGTATTTTCCCTAAAAGAATAGTTTCGGACGAAATCATTGAATATATCAAAAGTGAGAAGCCTGTGCCATCAAAAGGAGAACTATTAATTAATTATGACGAAATTAACGAAATAACAGTAAGCCAACAGGTAATTAACAAACTGCCTGATGACACGGTATTTGACGAGGCTTATCAACACTCTAATCAACCTGTAATTCAATTTCCTTCCTTTGATGTGAATTGAAGTAGTTCGTTTTATTATTGACAATAATTAAATAACTTTAGTTCCTCAACAAGGGGCATTTATTGTCCACGGTAGAAAGGGAAAATTGTGTGCGAATCCACTACTAAATATGTTACCACATTTTGGCGGCAAAGATGAGCAGAGGATTAGAACCAGTAGAAAAAAACAGAGTTATTAATTTAAGGGCATTGTGCCACCATTCATTGTCTAAAAAGTGTAAAAAGAAAATTGATAACAAATCCGGTAGGAAACATCCAAGATTCAATGATAACGAAATTGAATTCAAACCAGCTCCAGATTCGACCTTTTCGTTAAACACTCCTCTCAAAAGTGAGATTAAAATCAAAACACCCTCAACAGTAGAAAGCTCGAAATCTTTAAAAACTCCTCAAAAATCAAAACTCGTTCTCCCCCGTAAATCGAACAGACAAATAAATTTAAGTTTAATAAAAGAAGAAACAGCATGTAATAATGTAGAGCTCCAAAATATGTTTCAAGAAACAAAGATGCCGTTGAACAAAATAAAAACCTGCCCGTAAAAAACACAAAAAAGAAGATATTTTGTAGAGAAAACTAACTTTATTAATGAACCTATTTCGGATTTGTCAGATTCTACAACATTAACTTGCGTAGGAATTTGTAAACAACATCATATAAACAATCAATATATTAACTAACGAACCTTTATGATCAGACTTAATCATAACTGCTCAAAATATACTAAAATCCCATTACCCAGAAATAAACGCGTTTCAAAATTCCACATTAGCACCAGTTAAAATTTAGGACAGGCGGGTAAGTAACTGTTTTAAATTTCAAAAATCACCATCATGTCAAATTCACCATAACGGTCGAGTGGAGATCATTGGGTTTTGTCATTGCAAAATTATAAAAATGAAATTTATATTTTGGACAATTTATCATTAAAAATTACCGCATGTTTGGAATATCAGTTAGCTCAAATTTACGGCAAAGAGCAGAATCAACTTGCTAAAATGCCTGAAACGAAGAGGCAGAACGGAAACGTTGATGCGGTCTGTTTGCAATTGCTAGTGCCTTGTTTAACGGGGTTTATAGTTGATAAATAAATAAATAAATGAATAAATGAATGAATGAATGAATGAATAAATAAAAAAATAAAAAAACAAATAAATAAATAAATAAATAAATAAATAAATAAATAAATAAATAAATAAATAAATAAATAAATAAATAAATAAATAAATAAATAAATAGTTTTTGAATTTGTATTAAAAAACTAGCATAGCGGGGAAATCTGTAGCATTATGCAAGAAATGAAAATAATAATTTGTTGCACAATGATTCCACCGCCTGATGAGATCTGTTGAGGGATCGAAATGATTGTTGTAATGTTAGACATTAAAACATTATTTCAAAGTAGAATACATTTCAACATTTCATATTTTGCAAAATTTCGTTTCATATATAATATATTGAATTATATATCTTTGTAATTCAATATTTTGAAGCTGTAGACAATTAATGGCTAATTAATTAATAGCTGACCTGACATATGAATTCAAAACATCGTGGAAAAGAAATTCCAACAAATGTTACTAGAGGAATATATTAACCAATTTTGACCGGAGTATTACATGTTTTTACAAATTAAGTCCAAATTTGAAATTTCACTCTACGCAATACTCCAACGGACCACCCTTCCGGTCAACTTTTGACAACTTTCCCTTTCATGAATAAAAGTGAGTTATATATCAATAGATTTGCTATAAAATTTACTAGAGGAATATATTAACCAATTTTGACCGGAGTTTTGCATGTTTTTACAAATTGAGTCCAAAGTTGAAAAATCGTTCTGTAAATAAACAATAAAAGCGGACCTCGACGAAGACACCAGTAAATGAATAAAGGTAAACAATACAAACTTTCGAGAAAAATTGGACTGTTGGTGTTTTCATTTATTTAGATTTAGAACTATTTATTGAGTTAAATTTATTATTAGAAAATATTTGGTATAGTTATTTATGAGAAAGTGAGCATGAATTTTTTTAATGAACAGGTTAACTGTTCACGCTTGAAGAGTTCTGAATATACACAATAAGAAGCGGACCTATACAAATACAAATACAAATACAAATACAAAAGCTTTATTTTAATTCGGCACATACAAAACAGTACAACACAAGCTCTGATGAGCTTTTTACCGAATACAGACAAACATAACATACATGCATGCATACAAATTAAAATGAGTGACAGTACAATAAAATAAATAACATCAAAAGCACTAGCACATGCATAAAGCAACATACAGTTAAAAAAAAAAGTAAGATCAAAAGCACTAGCCTAAGCAACAGCAACATACAGTTGAAGCATAGCATAACAGCACCTAAAACTGAAGGCAACTAAAAATAACTAAGCAGTTTTAAAAACTGAAGACAACTAAAAATAACTAAGCAGTTTTAAAAACTGAAGACAACTAAAAATAACTAAGCAGTTTAAAGCTAAGACTGAGGACAACTAAAAAATAACTAAGCAGTTTAAAGCAGAAGATAAAAAACAATTACTTGCAAGCAGAACAGTGACATTCAGATCCATTCCAGGACTGAATGAGGCTTTTAAACTGATAAAAACTGCCCTCAGTCCTGAAATGGTCTGGAAGGCTGTTCCACATTACAGCTGCAGCAAATTTAAAACTTTTCTTACCATAAGTTGATGTTTTTACTCGTGGTACATCCAAAATATTGTTATATCTGAAAGAATATTTAGATTCTTTAACATTTAAGAGATTTTGTAGACAAACAGGTGCAATTTTATTTACAATTTTATATGTTTCCAGAGCCATAGTTCGTTGGCGTCTTATATGTAAGGAAGGCATCAAGGCTTTTTCTAATAACATTTCGTATGTGCTGGAGTAGTCATCATATACAAAACGGAGTGCTCGTTCCTGCACTTTTTCAATTTTTTTAGAATTTTTCTCTGTGCAGAAGTGCCAAGCCAAAGGGCAAAAGTTAAAATTACTGAGGATAAAAGTATGAAATATAGTTAGTTTACTAAGTCTATCCAAACAATGTCCCAAACGCTTTAAAATATTTAATTGCTGTGATGCCTTCCTGCAGATGTTGCTAATATGTACATCAAAGTTTAGCTGATAATCAATATCTATACCTAGTAATTTTACAGTAGATTCACACGAGATATTCGAGCCTTGAATGTCTATACAGGGATATTTAGAAAAAGTTTTTTTACCAATTGCTAAAAATTGAAATTTATCAGGATTTGCCTGCATTTTGTTTATCTTAAACCATTTAATAAGTTCTATTGAATCACTTTGCAAGGCACTTATTAAATTATCATAATTCGGGCTACAAAAAGACAAAGTGTTGTCGTCTGCATAATTGTACAAGGTACCAGATTTCACAACTGAAAAAATATCATTAATAAACACGTTGAACAATAGAGGTCCAAGTATTGAGCCTTGTGGGACTCCTTTATGGATGTCAGCCCAGCTGCTGAGGATGCTGTTCAGTTTAATTTGCTGTTTCCGGTTTGTTAAATATGATTTTAGGAGGGAGACCGAATTTGGTAAAACGCCATATGCTGACAATTTGTCAAGCAAAATATCATGGGGAAGGCAGTCAAATGCCTTAGAGAGATCCATGAGAACTGCTGCAACATATTGATTATTGTCCAGAGCAGTACGCCAATCTTCAATCAACCTCAGCAAGGTGGTCTGACATCCATGTCCCTTTCTAAATGCACACAAATATGGGTTAAAAATAGTATCAAAATAATCTGAAAGTTGGATTTCCATTACTTTTTCAAAAATCTTAGAAAATATTGGTAATACACTTACTGGTCTATAATTTGACTTTTCTAGTGGATTATTTTTCTTAAATAATGGAGTAACCTGGGCTTGTTTGAGTCTGTCTGGAAAAATACTACATTCTACAGATAAACAGATAAATTAATTAGTGTTGTTAACTGTGGTACAATAACCTCTTTACAATTTTTTACAATTTTAGCTGGGATACTGTCAAATCCTGTAGCCTTCTTAATATTAATATTGTTTACAATTTTTACAACATTGTTTTCTGTAACCTTTTGAAATACAAAACTTTTTTCAGGCTTTAATTCCATTGTTTTCTTAATATTTACAATACTTGGATGACTTTCTGGATTATACAATATACCTTTTCCAATATCATTTGCTACAGTTGAAAAAAAATTGTTAAAACATTCAGTGACTTCTTTGCTGTTATTTATAATTTTGCTATTTTCACACAACACAATTTTCTGCTCACCTTTGTCGGTTTTTTTAGAGAAAAAAGGTTTCATAGTTGACCAAAAATTGTTGTTTTTACAACCACCAGTACAACGTTCAAGAAAATAGTTTTTCATGGATTTTTTCTTCAGTTTTGTTACCAAGTTTCTTTGTCTACGATATCTGTCCCATGTTTTATCATTTTTATACTTTGTATACTGGGAGTACAGCATGTGTTTTTTATTAATGGCTGATCTTAAATCACTGTTCATACATGGGAGGGGTTTTTTCCTTGGTTTGCGAGATTTGATAGGTGCATGTTTGTCTAAGACACTAATAAACTCTGTTTCATAGTTTTCATACATATTATTTATTTGTTGTTCTTCATTTGAGCATGTTTCCAGTGTTGGTTTATGTATTATAATTTTTGATATGTCTTCATTAAAATTGGTGATTTCAAAGTTTTTGTAGCTGCGGTATCTTATGTACTCTTGTTTAGGTCTGTTAACATGACCTTTTAATGTGACCGAGATAAGATTGTGACAGTCACTTATACCTGTTGGTGTATTCAGCACATTAAAACAAAATTTTTTCTGATTTGTCAGTATTACATCAACTAAGGATGGTTTACAACCTTTCATAAAACAAGTTGGTTTACTTACTATTTGTGATAAGTTGAAGACATCACACAAATCGTTAAGAGTTGTACACTTTTTACCATCAAGCATATCAAAATTCAGATCTCCTAAGACAAGAATATTTTCATAATTAATAAAACATTTATCTACTGATTTCAAAAACATATTTGAAAAATCACTGTCATTTATAGATGGAGGTTTATAAAGCCCTATAACGAGCCATTTTCTGTCATTTATATAAACTTCAATTGATAACATTTCTAAATTTTTACACTCCATATCTGTTTTTCTACTAAAAGGAAAGTCAGAGTTCATCAGTGCCATAATACCACCTCCTCTACTGTTTCGGTCTCTTCTGAGAAGTTTGTACCCATCAACTGTAAACAAGTTGTCGTTAAAAGTATGGTCTAGTTTTGTTTCTGATATGAATAATATATCAACAATTTTATTGTCTAAAAGCTCCCTCATTTCAATAAATTTGTGTCTTACACTGTTGATATTAATATGTGCTGCCATAAAGTTCCGTGGGTTAGATTTCCTAGCTTCTTGAAGTGACTCAAAAACTGAATTTGTATTACTCTCTTGGGTTGCATGTGATATGTTGAGTCTGTCATGTATACTATTTTCAAAGAATGAGTCAGTAAAATTGGGTAAAATGCACCCTTTACAATACCAGTAATCTTCCGACTGTGATAGATGTACATACTCATGAGATTGTAATTCAGTACATTTAAGATGATACCAGAATTCACATTCATCGCACATGATTCCTTTCTGATTGGATTTAACTGGTTTTTTACAATCCCCACAGGGGTATTTTACAGGCCCTGGATTCATTTCGATATCCCCACTAATTATGAGGATTATTAACTGTCTGTAATAAAGATGAGACAATTCTAGTGCTTTCATCGGAAAAGGAGGTCTCGAGTATTATATGTGATACAAAATCATAGTGCAAGTCCCAATGTCTCGGTCACTGCCAAGTACTATGTTGTACGATTTAGTTAAAACCATATTTACATCAGTTTGGTTCGGTAAAAATTTAAAATTATGATCAAACCTTGGTGTTTCGACATCATCCTGTAGTTGTTGACGATGAACGTTTGTAAGCAATAATAGACAAATACGAAAAAGTTGGTACAGCATGCTTGTTGAGTGTTTTGTTTATACCGGAAACGGAGATACTGAAGGATGGTAGTGGCGAGTATCTGTTTATACCGGAAACGGAGAAAGCGAATGAATGAAATGGTAGTGGCGAGTAAGTTTTTTCTTCACAAAATTACAACGCTGTGTAAACTGTTCTATGATCTGATTAATTGATTTTGCCGGATCCCAAAATCGTCATAAATTGAACCTTTCACTCAAGCAGGTTGTTATAGTTTCCAAAATATGTGATTTAAGTTGAAGTTTCTCAGCTGTTTGAATTTGCTGCCTACTTCTCCGCGCATGCTCTGAAGCTCGACGAAGACACCTGTTAAATGAATGATAGTGATCAACACGTTAAATTAAAGTCAATATCACAGATTTACGAGGAGAATATGACTTGATAACTTTTTTAGTTAGATGACGACTAAATATTGAGTGTAATTAATTAGGGGGAAATAAACGCACGGTTTATATACAGTAACAGGCTACCTGTTTATTTGTTGCACGTTTGGACCGATCAGAAGCGATCCTCGGTGGTCGGTATTTCGGGTAGCCCGAACCCCGAACCCGAGACAAAATCCCCGAGACAGAAATCGACATTAATGGTTTTCTTGATTATCAGACAGAATATTTACAAAATATTTGGAAGATATAACAAGATTATGATATTGAATTATTAAGTTTCAGTCAAAGTGTAAAAAAACGTATATTTATGAAAATATTGCAATTTTTTGTCCCGAAGGTCGGTATTTCGGGTATGCCGAGATGTGAATGGAGGTAATACAGGTCCGGCAACTTAATTATTTGACAAGTCATAGTAATTATTATTGTGTAAAAATAAATAAATAAAAAGTAAATAAATAAATAAATAAATAAATAAATAAATAAATAAATAAATAAAAATAATGCCGCTGTGTCTTTTCCTCCACTTGTAAATGAGGTACACATTGTTTAAGACCAAAGTACGTCACAACGTGCCCTTGCTATTGCGACAATTGAAGAAAAAAGAGTTATTCATGTTCCTGAAGCAAAGTAATTTCTCGTGGAAGGTTCGACTGCTGAGAAATATGCTGTCCAACTGTACCTCAAGAAAAATGTCAATGTCCGTCCATAGGTACATGTTTCCACATAATTTGCTGCCAAGATGAGCATCGGGCTCGCGATTCTGACGTAAAACGCATTTTGAACTTGTCGCAACTTCGGAAAAATGACAGAAAACAAACAAGAGAGAGGGTAGAACGTAACCTAGACCATGTGTTCCAGCTCCAGACTATCAAGAATTAATTTATATTTTCGACCCCAACCTGTATAAAAGCGGATGAAATAATTCCAACTTCAATTATGAAAAAGCGAAATACCAGCAAAACATCACCGGTCCCCAAGAAAAAAATTAAATTTGACAAAAAAAAAGAACTCTCAGTAAATGCAGAAGAAAGATTTTGCATTGACTTATCGTATCTTTTGTTTTCCTATAGCTTTGTAAGATCTGGTGTTCCTGAAACCAATCAATACATGTTTCGCCTGAAACCAGCCCCTGCAAATTTTAGCCACAAATTAAGAATTTCTATCCATTGAAAACCACCGAAAACTAAAAAAAAGTCGCAAACTCTATTAAAATTCATGTTTCACGTGTTAATGGACAGGGGAAAAATATTATTAATATAAAAAACCGAAAGTACAGCAAAAAGACAATGTCCTGGATTGCAGTGTATTTGCGCTAGTTTTCGCTACCGAGTTTTGCTTCTTTGCTTCTTTGGCTATAATCACGCCGGGTATTCGGACACACAGAACAGGGTGGAACACACAAGAACGGGTGAGGTGGATGAAAACATCGTGTTCAGGTGGGTGTGTTATTTTCATTCTGAACGTATTGAAATAGGATAAAAGACAGAAATAAGTTCATGCAGCCTTTTGTATGTCCCTGAACTACTAGTACACCAAGTATTGTCTGTTTTTACTGGAGAAATAATCCACAGGAACGTCATGAACACGAAAATTACTTCGGAAAAAGTAGACTTCCAACTTTCGTTGATTGTAACTTCTCGCGAAATGCAAGTTACAAAGTATTTTTGGTCGATATAGATACCCCAATGCATACTTGATTATCTGTGAAAAGTTGAACTTCTAACTCGACGTATTAAGCACAGTATTCTTCATTATCCAAACATAGCTAGCGAAATTTTGACACAACGGACCGCGGGTGATTCGAGATGAAGACCACTAAGAACGCGGGTGTTGGACACACAGAACAGGGCGTTAACTAGCAATGACCTGGTATTAAAGAAGTGTCTAATCATTGTTTTATTTAGTTTTCTGTGTCCAACTGTTGTAGAACACCAGTTTAAGTCATGTTAGTCCTATATCTTTGTTATAGAATAAATTTATGTGCACTTACGTATACTAAGTTAACCTCATACTAGTATATTACGGTGGTTACATCGACA
Organism: Limnoperna fortunei; assembly: GCA_944474755.1. Classification (NCBI taxonomy): domain Eukaryota; kingdom Metazoa; phylum Mollusca; class Bivalvia; order Mytilida; family Modiolidae; genus Limnoperna; species Limnoperna fortunei. Next base: position 7,139,534 of record OX104111.1, read on the forward strand.
TATTCTCTGTAGTTAATATATGTGTTTTGTCAAATTCGGGAATAACTTACTGCTTATATATTATTTTATAAATATAGTATTATTCAGGCAACATTTGACTCGAACACTTAGAACGCGGGTGTTGCACAAACAGAACAGGGTATATGTAAGACCGTCCTGAACAGTTTATCCACTTTTTTTTAGTTTAGATGGAACGACTCCTTCGTGTATTTTAGTTTGATATCTTTTTTGTTTCCCATTGGTTCATGCAATGTAAGTTGTCTGTATTTAAGCGTTTTGGTGCCATGATCAGATGAACAATGGTCTATAATTGTTTCTAAGCAAGTTTCTTTTACGCCAATAAAAGCATATATATATATGTCCTTATATTGTGTTTATGTCAAGTCAATATACTAATATTATGTTTATCCTGCAAGCTATCCTAAAATATTTCCCTCTAAAAATTTTTTTAATTGTATCCTTATTAAGCCTATACACATAGTGCGCAGTATTTTGGTAATCAACATGATTGACGTAAATTGAATGATGTTTCAAGAACGATTTCTGCTTTTCAAGGTGAATTATGAATACAAAAGTAATGCACGTAACAAGTTTAGTAAAACATTATCAACAGAAATAACAACAAGATACTATTTTCAATATCACATAAGTTGTACTGTATTACGAAACTCGTCGATTCGGCGTACAAACTTTTCCTGTATGTTTAATGGCGTTCGCACATATATACAATATTCGTTCATTGTCATATATTATACAGTTTATTTGTACTAGCCTTAGAAACAGGTAGGAATTCGAGGTTCTATCAAGAATTTCTTACCTGTTTTGCGGCGAGTACAAATAAACTTTATATTTTCCGACAATGTACGAATATTGTTTTAATTCTGCAACCAAAAAATCCATTTTATACTAATGAAAAGAATTCCGTCGTCATATCAAAATAGCAATCGGAACATCTCTCGGCCATTTCCGTCAAGGGTCGGGAAATAACCGAGGAGATCCGATTTTTGAAAATAGCAAAAAATCCGACCGAACAAGAGCCAAAAGTCAAGAGACAGTGACAAACGCAATACAAAAACCATAAACACAAAAAACAGAAAGAGAGTAACCCGAACTCAATAAAAACCATAGGTGCACTCAGGTGTTCTGGATCAGTAATCAGTCTCTGCCTCTAATTAGACACCCGTCAAGTTACTCATTGTCATGTCTAGGGAAAAGTCAAATCCAGGAATAGGAAACACTATGACGCAGCGAAAATGTCAGATCGTATTTGAGACACTGATTTCCCATAAGGATCAATTAAGTCATTGTGACGACCATAGAACTTCTGAACGGTTAACACCAACCTAGGTACAACAAACCCTTGTTTGAGTAGTTTAGCAGTCAACAGCAGTGATCGGTCAAGAAAATCGGAATACCTATCCCAGGATCTAGAATAACGTATAAGTTGTGAAATGTACATACGCTGGAGCTGCTGGAATGTTGCTATCAATAAACGGGAAGTTGAAAATAAGAAAGTTGAAGTCATCACGTTTGTATGGTAGCGTCTAGTTTGTAGTTTTTCTGAGTCTATTTCAGAAAAAGAGGCTGACCTTAGTGTATTGATGGTATCTTTAATGTCAAGCTCGCAGGGTAAATAGAATTTAAATAGTCACCAAATTTAGCATTGTTGAGTGACAAAACATCAGCAATATAACGGAATGTTAAATTAAAGGTCTGGGCCAGTGTCTTTTCTTTCTTCTCCAGTAGGCCTTCTGGGAACTCAGCCTCATAAGAGTACAAAAACGGGTCGGCGAGGAGACGAGCACAATTAGTACCCATTGGAATACCAACAGTCTGTTGAAAAACATGTCAACCAAAAATGACGAATATGTTGTCGATCAGAAAATCTGACATATGACAGATTTGGTCTTCAGTATTATATTTAGAGTAATTTATGACGAAGTGAGTTCTGTCATATATGATCAAACACATTGAAATTTTGTTAAGATTTCTCAATATTTGTTTTCTTAAAAGGTAATTATATTCAATAAAATGACGAGAATATATGTGTATGTCAATTTTATTTGCTTTAACATACTGCTGTGGTATATCTCTTATTAGTTTCAAAAAACAAAATTACCACTGAAAGCGTCCTCTTAGAGCCGCTGCGAAATTTTAACTCATTTGTTATACATATTACAATTGAAATCGATTATTGCAATTGGTATCTATGCGAATTAGAACATGGTCAGACCTTATATTTTTCATCATTTTATACCTCGCTGACAAATATATGTTCTGACAATGTTCTAATTCGCAATAATCTATTTCTTAAATAAAGCTTTGCTTTATTCGTAGTGTCGTATTTGTATAGTTGAACCGGCAGTTGCTAAATAAATAGACATTCATGGTCTGGATTTGCAGGGTTGCGCCATAATACTTTGAATTTAGCCTGTTGGAAGTGTTTGTTGGAGAAGAGAAAAAACCAACACAGATGAAAATAATATATTTATTTATGGATTAAAACAAAAACACGTATTTGCGCGATTGCAACATTCCGATTTGTTTACATTTGGCAAGAAAGGTCAAACAAGTACATTACTGCAATACACAAAAGTAGTTCTTAAAGTGGGCGTGGCTAAAACTCGTTTCATAGCTAGTGGCAGTGAAACACATACAAAATTTTAAGCTGCTCTAATCGGAGGATTGCAGGATAAACATTGTTCCTCCTCTATTCCTGAAAAGAAAATATGCGGTTGCTCATTACAATAATAGAAAGGGGACGAAACAGTTTAAATAAAAAATATAAGCATTTTCACCCGGTTCGTTGTGTTCTCTAAGGAGCACACACCCGCGTTCCACAGTGTCCTCACCCGCGGTCCGTTGTGTCAAAATTCCGCCCAGTATGTTTGGATAATGAAGAATACTGTGCTTAATACGTCGAATTAGAAGTTCAACTTTTCAAAGATAATCAAGTATGCATTGGGGTATCTATATTGACCATAAAAACTTTGTAACTTGCTCTTCGCGAGGAGTTACAATCAACGAAAGTTGGAAATCTACTTTTTCCGAAGTAATTTCCGTGTTCATGACGTTCCTGTGGATTATTTCTCCAGTAAAAACAGACAATACTTGGTGTACTAGTAGTTAAGGGACATACAAACGGCGTTATAAACTTATTTCTGTCTTTAATCCTATTTCAATACGTTCAGAATGAAAATAACACACTTACCTGAACACGATGTTTTCATCCACCTCACCCGTTCTTGTGTGTTCCACCCTGTTCTGTGTGTCCGAATACCCGGCGTGATAATGGACGGAGTGGGGTCGTCCTCGACAATCACAGCATGCGTGTGCATTTGTTCGAACACTTAGTATATAATAAGTTTGTAATCACCATTTCCAAAAAGAAAAGTTTAACATCAAAATTATAGTAAGCAGATATCAACAATACCCATAGAGCTAGACTGCAAAGCTAATTGTCGTCTACCGAATTTGTACGATGATATGGCAAGTGCGACACAAGTGCATGAGATTTTATTTCCATTTGCGCTGTGACAGCCTGCTTGAATTTTCCTTCAACAACAGTAACCCGTTTCTTTGCCCGTCATGCATCAACAAGTGTTAAAAATATTAACATTAATTTACACAGATCTGTTAAGGATGTATTGGTTTTAATTGTTAAGATTTAATTTTTGCAATAGTTATGAAACCTAAACGTTGCGGCTTTTTCTTAGATTTACACAAGACAAAAGACAAAAAGCTTTTTTCATCATCAGTAGCAATGTTTAAATAAGGAACACAAGCTCTGCCAACGTATGTAATAAAAACAGATATGTAAAACTCAAAACAAAGGATAACAATAGAATGAATTTTAAGGTAATAATCATAAATGTATTATTAATATTATTATTATTATTATTATTATTATTATTATTATTATTATTATTATAAATCTGTTCGTTTAGCAAATGCTTAACTCCATGTTTTACCGGACAATAGTTACCTCCCTTCAAATCTCGGCATACCCGAAATACCGACCTACGGGACAAAAAATTGCAATATTTTCATAAATATACGTTTTATTACATTTTTACTTAAACATAATAATTCAATATCAGAACCTTATTATATCTTTCAAATATTTTGTGAAAATGTTGTCAAATAACTAAGTAATTAATTAAAATCGATTTCTGTCCTAACATCCATGCACAAAAAGGGTCACATTGATAAAGACACCCTTGAATATCTACAACCGGAAAATCCAAGAGCTGGTCGTTTTTATCTCCTGCCTAAAATCCATAAGGAGAATAACCCCGGTAGACCCATAGTTTCAGCCAACGGACATCCTACAGAGAAAATATCAGTGTTTATAGAACAGAACAGAACAGATTTTTATTTACCAATTAAAGGTGCCCGTTAGAGGCAGAATCAATTACAATTTAATCAAAGAAAGAAACAAAATCACAAATCCTAATAAATAAACAAAAGTTTCATTTTAACATAATTGTATTCATTATAAGAACATAGATATATAAATGTAATAAGGTTATCCAGTAAGAACTGAGCAAGGGGAGACAACTCTATCATCTTAGCTGATTAATACATTACGCTTTTCTTTCAATTCAACGACTAATTTCAATAAAAGTTTTATAACAAATGTATCTTCATTGCTCATTAACCACAAGAATTTATTATCAATACAAAGGTTTTTAAAATTACAATATTTATCATTTATTTCTTCAATAAAAGGTTTTCTAATTTCTTTAAGATTTGGACAATTTAATAAAAAATGTTTCTCATCCTCCACTTCATTTTTACACATGTAACATATTCTTTGGTGTATTTCTAAGTTGGTATATCTACCTCTTTTTATATTTAAATCATGGTCACTGAGTCTTAATTTTGTTAGATATTTTCTTTGATTTTCAGAACCAATATTTAGATATGGTTCAAGTTGATATATATATTTAAATTTTCTGTAAGTTCTCAACTTATTTCCTACTTTAGCTTTACTTTTAATATCATTATTTATATCTTTAAACCAAATATCAATAAGCTTCATCTTTAGTTTATGTCTAATTTTATTAATAATATATGTACGTTTATAACTGGTTGCATTTAAATACAAATGTTCAATGTTTAAAAATTTGAATATTGTTTGAATACAATTTAACCAAGATTCTTGGTTATTATTTGCCATCTTTTCTGATTCTTTAAAGGCTGCATTTAATATTGTATGATTTTCCCTTTTCTTATTATAAGTGTTGTTATAACTTATCTCATGGAGTCTTAACCAATATTTAACCATGTTTATGTACACATCAAAAATTAGTGGTAGGCATCCAAGCTCTCCTCTCATGCCATTTTTTGAAGTTTTGGAGCTTACTCCTAAAGCATATTGACAAAATTTCAAATTAATCTTCTCCTGTTTGAGTTTTTCTATATTTTTTGCCAAAAAATTTTCACTTTCTTTTTGGGTAGTTTTTACTGAAAACTCTCCCCAAATTTCTGAACCATAAAGTAATACTGGTTTTACTGTATGATTAAAAATATGAATTAAAGTAGATATTCTTGGTTTTCCTGAAGAAAATATTTTCTTCAGCTTATAAAATGCTTTTAAACCTTTATTATGAATGTCAAAATTTATTCCTAAATAAGTGTATCTTTGTACTTGCTCAATTACCACATTATTGTATGTAAAGAAAATATTTTTTCTTATTCTGCCAGCCTTATTAAATATCAAGACTTTAGTTTTAGAGGTATTAATTTCTAATTGCCACTCTTTAGAAAATGTTGATAGTTTATTAATAGCATTTTGTAAACCAGTTTTACTAGATGATAATAGAACTAAATCATCTGCATATAGTAAGCAACTTAGGTTTGTATTATTTAATACAACGGGATCACAAGATGAATTAAAATGTGATGGTAAATCACTGAGATACAAGTTAAACAAATTTGGGCTTAGATTGTCACCTTGTCTTACGCCTATGGAGGATTGAAAGAAATCTGTTCTTCTATTTCCAATTTTAACACATACTTTTATATTACTGTAAAGGGACTTTACAATGTTATAAAATTTTGTACCAACTCCTGCTTGTTTAAGCTTATAAAATAGGCCTGTATGTGGCACTGAATCAAAGGCCTTGCTAAAATCAACAAAACAGGTATATAGGGCCTTAGAATTGTTGCAGGTATATTTGTTTATCAAAGTTTTTAATACAAACTGTGATCTGAAGTTCGTTTACCAGTAGAAAAACCTATCTGTTCGTCGCAAATTGTTTTTTGTTTATCAAAATATTTTGTTAATCTTGTATCTAAAATCTTGTTAAACAATTTACTAACATTATCACTTATGGTGATACCACGGTAGTTAGATGGGTCATCTATTGGCCCCTTTTTATGAATAGGTGCGATATAACTTTTTGACCATGACTGTGGATATTTTCCTTGTGAGAAAATTTCATTAAAAATTTTTGTTATAAGTGGACATAATATATGAGATCCATATTTTAACATTTCGTTAAGTATATTGCTGAATCCACATGCCTTCCCATTTTTTAGTGTTTTTAAAGCTGTTAAGACTTCAGTTGCAGAAATCTTATAATCTAGTTCATTAAATATAACTTGTTTTTCTGCTTCAGTTAATTTAAGTGCCAAGTAGGAGTTATCTTTATTATTTGGTACCTTATTTAAGTTTTCAAAATGGTCTCTCCATTGTTCCATATCAATCATGGACTCCTTTTTAAAACTATTACCATCACTTTTCAATTTTTCAACTAACTCCCGGTATTCTTTTGGGTTGTTACTTTGTAAATTATCTAGTTTTGTTAAAAGATCTTTTCTGTAAGTTTTCATAACAGTTTTTCTGGTCTTACGATACAGTTTTAAGCATTTAAAGAAGTTTCCTCTTATATAAGGGTCATTACTATTCTTTTTAAATTTTTCACACTTATAGTCTAACTCTAATTTAATTTTTTTAGGTCCCCATTAAACCAAAGTTTATTTTTAATAATTTTGGTTTTAATTTTATTTTTTGATGAGTTTTTCTTTACTTTTAAGGACAGATCAGCAGATTTCATAACAATGGAATTGAAATCTTTAATCAAGTTATCAACATCATGTGACTTTGAGTCACTTAGATTATTAATTAAACTTCTTATTTCTGCTGTATTTAGAGCAGTTTGAAATTTTACTTGTGATTCAATGTCCCATATATATTTATCAGGCATTAAGAAATCATCATCTTTTTTGACTTTTATACTTTTAAATTTACATTGGATCATACATGAAATTTGACAATGATCAGACAAAAGGGGTTTAATTTCATGGACTTTAAAGTATGTAATATCTTTTAGAACGTCTTCAGATGTTAACATGTAATCAACTACACTACTACCAATTGGCTGGTGACATGTTAAATCACCATTTATATCACCATTCAAAATTCTTAAACCTGAGGAAATACACAATGTTAAAAGTTGTCTATCCCTTGCACAGATAAATGTGTCTTTACTTCTCCTGTTAAGTAATGAATTGTCAAATCTATAAGAATTAAATAAAGGTATATGATGATCTGAATCATTTGGGATAAAATCTAAGTTTTCAGCTACTCTTGCATTTATATCACCAGCAAGAATAATTTTTCCAACTTTTGAGTATTTTACTATATCTTTTTCTATTAGGTCTAAGATGTTATAATCTAATCTTTTGGTATATGTTGAACTTTCTGGTGGATCATATAGAAAGCAAATGAATATATCTTCTATAGTATTAAAAAAGTTCTTGCTTAGTTTGAGCCAAATAAAGTCATTTGTACAATGATCTAAAAATTTGACACCAGATCTTATTTCATCTTTGACATAAACTGATAAACCTCCAGACTTTTTGCCTTTATTTCTAAATTTTGGTCTAATGAGATGTACTGGGTTAGAAAATCCAGAAATATGAAAACTATCATCCATACTACAATGGGTTTCTTGTATGCAAAATATGTCCTGATCTAAAAAACATGATATAAATTCTTTATCGTTAAATTTGTTATAACCTTTGCACATGTGACCATTTATGTTCCAGCTGGATATCCTCAAAGAATTATGACATGTATATTTTGGCATATTTATCATAATACTACAAGATACTATGAGAGCACACAACCCAAAAAATGATTGAATTACATGTAATATAATTAAAGAAAAAGTATACTGCTGTATATATCTATACACAAACATTTTACACAAATAATATTCATGACATGTACATAATACAGTAGTAGTGAAATGCTCACAATAACTGCAATGACATAATGCTCACTACCTTAACACTTAAGTCTTAAAAGTAATAAAAATGTTCTACCTTTGTTTCATTTATTTATTTAATATTTGTGTTTTCTCCTTTTCTAGTTTTTCAAACTTCAATTTATGGTCTTAGTTCTATACCGAAGACATGTAATAAGTGTCATGATGTTCTTTCTTCAAAATTAACATCATTTCAATATATATATATATATATATATATATATATATATATATATATATATATATATATATATATTGAAATGATGTTAATGATATATATATACATGTACATATACATATATATATATATAAACACATAGACACATACACATACATACATATACCGTATAACTGGTAATTTTTGCGGTAAGTTAATTTTTGCGTTATTTCGCGGTTGACACTCGACCGCAAAATTTAAAATCGCATAAAAAAGTATGAAGTATTCCTATCCGTAAATAACGGTAAAGTTTCACAAACTTGTGTCGATCGATATTTTGTTACCTTTCGGGATATTAATTATATTAATTATCTCGGTGGTAAATAAAAATCATCGAAGCGAAGTGAATAGTTTTCTCGTTTTCGGATATTTAATAAAATATTCACTATAAAAAAACTAATAAATTTTTCCTGTATTGTTCTTGTCCATCATATAGATACAAAGTAAAGGATGTTTTTACAAGAAACAAGAACACCAAAAATTTTTCCTTTATTGCTATTGTCTACCGGTATAAAACAAAGGATGTTTATACAAGAAACTGTGATTAATCCGTTATTTAACCGTTATTATTACCTGTAAATATCGATTTCCAATTAAAACATCTACCTGTCATTTGTCCGCATTTATTAACCAAGTTCTATCAGAAATTGATTGTCAATGCCATCCCAATTAATAAAATACTCACTTTATTTTACCTGTTTTGCCGATTTTTTTCTGCACTTTTTTTTCATTATTTTAGGTACACTTACAGGTGAATTTATTCCACCACAAGTCATATATCAGGGAACAACAGAAGCTTATCATGCTCAATATGATTTTCCTTTAGCGTGGAACCTAACTCATGACCCAAATCACTGGGCTTATCAGGATACACAACAAAAATAAAAACACGACTTTTTTTGTTAAAGATGTAAAACCGCAAAAATTAAAATCAGCAAAACTAAAATATCAGAATTTCAATCCCAATCCGCAAAAATTTCACACCGCAAAAATTACCGGTTATACGGTATATACATACACACACATACATACATCTACATATACATATACATATATATACAAACACACACATACATATATATACATATATACACACATACACATACATATATATACATATATACATGCATGCACATACATACATACATACATATATATACATATACATACATATACACACATACACACACATATAAACATACATATACACACACATACATACATATATACACATACACATATATATATATATACATATATGCACATATACATATACACATACACATATATACATATACACACACATACCATGAAATATGTGTCTATATATTTAAATTTTGTAATTTGATACTGGTAATATTTGCATTCTTCCTTAGCCTAAGTAAATACATTACAAAGCTATGTTTCAAATAAACATAACTAACATAATTTAATGTGTACAGATTTGGATTTAAATTCAGATTTTAATCTAAAATTAAGAAGTATACTTTTACAACAAATTTTTAATGATTATCTACATTGGTCCTCCATACCTTGGACCTGTATCATATCTATACCTTTGACCATGATTGTACTCGTATCTTTCTTGTTTTGGACTATATCCATATTGACCTCTACTATAACCATAATCTCTGTAATACCCTTTTGACCTATAATCACCCTGATTGTAATGTTTTCTATCTTGACCTTCACTTCTATTATAGTCCTTAGAATAACTTGTAGAATTATTTTGCCCCTTGTATGGCTTTCTGTCCATATCATACATGTATGCACTTTGCCTACCATTTTCCGACATGTACCGTGGAGCTTTAATGTTTAATGCTTTTCTGATAGATTTTTTAAGGTTCACTACAAAAAGCTTTAACCCATTGTTGTTTAAATGAACATTGTCTCTTTGGAGAAGTTTGGGATTTGGTTCATCTAAGATACCAAGTGTACTGTTGTTACAAACAATTACATTTTCATCATGCAAATACCTGTGTAATAATCTTATGTTACATTCAGTTATTTTCTTGTTCAATTCTTGTGAATCACCTCTTTGTATACCAGTAGATATAACAATTTTGATTTTAGACCATTTCTCTTGGATTTTAACTACAAGGCTTTCTATGTTTTGTTTGACCTCAGATGCTGAACTTTGTTTCAAGTCATTTGAAAACAAATGTAAAACCATACAATCTAAATTTTCTATAGCAATTTTATCTACAAACTTTTCAGCTTCATCAATTGTATAGGAAATATTTTTATATACAAAACAACCGGAGATAAAATTAGATAATCTAATATTCTTTAAATGAGAGTTTCCAATCATATACACTTTCTTTATCGGTTTTGCTGTTCCAGTTCGTACCGATTCTTCCTTTTTTGGACTGGAGCCATCCTTTTGAACAGTACCAGATTCTCCTTTATTCGAATTCTCCTGTGCAAGGGCTTCATATGTATTTGACACTTTGCAATTGTCTCCTTTATTCGAATTCTCCTGTGCAAGGGCTTCATATGTATTTGACACTTTGCAATTGTATGACACTTTTTGTTTTGTTTGATCAAGATATTCTTTAATTTGGTAGATTCCGTCGAGACATTTTGTCATATTTTCTGTTGTATTATTGTTCAGATCTACAACAATGTCTTTCTGTGTCTTTCTCATAGCCACAACATTATTCTGCACTACTTCAGATAGGATCTGTTCTCTTTGTGTGTGTTCTTTAGATCGAATATCATTTCTAAGTTTGACAATTTCATTGTTGATTTGGGCCGTTCTTGCTTGCACAGTATCTGTTAACTTAGTTTTCATTTCATCTTGGTTTTCATTCCAAGCTTTAATATGATCTTCAAATTTGATCATTTCGTTTATGACAACATCACATTTACATTCTTGACGGTCTTTAAAGTACGTGTCAAATGACTGAGTTAAAGTTTGTTGAAATCTGTTTACAACTGTTTCGATGTACTTAGTAATACATGCATCGTCATTTGTTGATTTCATTTGTTTATTCTCTGCTATTACCTCATCAGTAGGTTTATCAATAACGACTTCTGTATGTATTTTATAGTCATTTTCAAATTGTTCTGGGACTTGAGCACATATCTGGCATGTATACCTGCGGGATGAAGTGGAGAGGATATATAACATATAAGTTGGTAGTTGTGAACAACCATAATGAATAAATTTTTTACAATTGTTGCATTGAAGCATTTGTTTCGAGTCCACTTTTGAGCAATTGGGTAGTAAGCATTCTTTGGGTTCAATAACTGTTTTTTCTATGGTCTCGTCCTCCTCATCAGTATTATATTCTTTCGCTTCTGTGTAATCTGCAATCGAGTTGTCACTACATGTACTTTCATCATCAGATGAATGTGTAGTTATGTCATTAATTGTTACAGGTGAAGAATTTGGGTCACCACAATCTATACATGAGTGATTAAAGTCTTGTGCTGTTCTCAAATTACCATCATTATCATATACCGGGACAGTTTTATAGATTTCCACTTAAGACCACACGTGGAAACTTTACCATCTTACATAAAAGACACAACCGACTACCTGCGTAAAATGGAATCCATGAATCCACTTCCACCGGACACAATCCTCGTCTCCATGGATGTAACATCATTGTACACCAATATACCACACGACGACGGCATAACAGCATGCAAGGAGGTCTGGGAACAACGCGACATCAAAGAGGGTCACCCTGAGTTTATTAAAAATTTCAGCTATTGCAGTGCCGTGCGTACGTAGGTGCCTATTAAGGGGTAAGTTGGGTTTGCATCTTGTGTCGCTTCTGTGCCCGTTCATTCGTTTGCTGAATCGTTGCACAGACTCACCAACATACTGGAGATTGCATATACCACACTGCAAAAGGTATATGATGTTCTCACTTTTGCAATTCAAATTGACATGGATGTCAAATTGTTTGCCATTTGATGTGCTAGTGAAGTGTTGGGTGTGTTGCATGTGATCACATGTCATACAACGACCGTCACAACAGATGCAACATTGTCCCGAATGGCGGCTACGTGACGACATTTCTGCTCTGACTAACTGATCTTTTAAACTTTTGGGTTTTCTAAAGGCCATTACAGGAGGTTCTGGAAATATTTTTGAAAGTTGATGATGTTTTTCAATTGTTGTCCATCGTTCGCGGATAGTACGTGCGATGTCTTTAAATGCTGGGTGGTATGTTAGGACAAACGTTAGTTTTCTTTTCTCTGTACTGCAGAAGCTGCTCCCTACTGATGTTGTTGGCTTTATTAAAATCTATTGATATGTTTTTGTTATTGTATCCTCTCTGCTTTAGATGGCATCGAAGCTCTCCAAGACGCTGCTTAGTTTTAGCCTCCGTAGAACAGATGCGTTTAACTCGCAGAGCTTGGCTGAAAGGAATACTTTTGCTGCAATGTTTAGGATGGCAGCTGTTTGGTGAGAGGTACTGATGTTTATCTGTGGGTTTACAGTACATATTGGTTGACATAATTCCATCTATTACGGTGGAAGTGGTATCTAAGAATGAGATTTTAGATGTGGACATTTCATGTGTGAATTTGATAGAAGGATGTATACTGTTAGCGTGGTCAAAGAACTGTTTAAGGTTTTCTTCGCTTTCAATCCATTTCATGTCAACATCATCAATGAACATAAACCATGAGAGTGGATGGTGGAGAGAAGAGTTTAAAAGTTGTTTCTCGAGTTTTCCCATAAAGTTGTTAGCATAGGATGGTGCCATTTTGGTTCCCATGGCTGTTCCGTTAATTTGTATTCATTACTGTAGTAAATGTGTTATGTATGTGCGATTCCTAAATGATTTTATTGGTAAATTGGTAAGTTAAGGAAATATTTTCAATATTTTCTTTTAGTTTTCAGAAACGACCCCAGGAAAATTTTTTGTTTATATTATTGCTATCCAGTTTTTACATTCACTATCCTATCCAATGACTTGAAAACCCACGTACTCACATATACTTTACATGCATACATCACATTTCGTTCAAACACTTACGAACTTGACAGCAAAAATTGTGTAAATATTACATGCGAAATGGTGTTGATATTCTACCAGAATAAAATCTCAGATAATTATTGTTTAGTGTGTTTGTTTGATTTTTTTTTTTGTTTGTTTGAATGGTGTTTTAACGCCACTTTCAGCAATTTTTCAGCTATTTCATGGCGTCCAGTTTTTATTGGGGGAGGAAGCCGGAGTACCCGGAGAGAACCCCCGACCTGCGGTAGGAAAACTGGCAATCCTTGTCAATTAAGATTGGAGTCGAGTACACCCTGCCTGCAGTGAGAATCGAACCCGCAATCCCAGTGTTGACAGACCACGTGATCAATAGTAGACGAACTACCTTGACCACTCGGCCACCGAGTTTGAGGTTTCAGTTACTTTCATTCCTTTTAAGCTTTATTATGGTGATAAAGTAAAAAAAGCAAATTACATTTAAAAATAGTGTGCTTTAGCCGAAAAAAATTCATTAATGCAGATATATAAGTGGTTTTTGTGTACAGCCGTGAAAACAAATTAAGTATAAACAAAATAAGTAAAACTGATGTTTCCTAAAAACTTTATGATAATTTTTCTAGAATTCTATCATTTTCTAGAATTACATGATCGTAAGGGCAATTTACTTAGAAAACCATAAAATGTTTTACCGGTGTGTCATTATAAATATAAATTATTTCCTTGAAACTGTTGAACTAATTTGAACCATTCTTAGCTAGTTGTGTCTACTGCAGCGATCGTATTGCAGATTGAACACGTCAAGAATAAAATATTATTCTGATATGACAGGTTATATTACCCTGTACTAAAACAATGACTAGGTGCAATACATGGATGACTCGGTGCAATATATGGGGTCTCGGATTAAGCACCTTTTCATGTTTTTGGTTGTGAATGCGATAAAAGATAAGTCAAAAATATTTATTACCGCTTCCGAGTTAGGCTGTGACTAGAAATATGTGTGCGATACATGTCTGACCTTGTCATACTCGTTTGCAATATAGATTTGAGACTATACAACCTGTAATATCTCAGTCCAAGTAAGCGAGCAACAAATACAAGTAATAAAATTCATAAATGTAGATATGTATATTATTTAAGTTTTTTCAGATTGGAAATTTCATTAAAATGAGGATTTCCTTTTTGTTGAGTAAACAATTTATTTTTATTGGATTTAAAAATTTTTTAATGTTCATCTGTACAAATCAATTAACAAATCCTCAACTACTTGTAGTGTACTTATATTCATAATTGTTCATGCTAAAGGAAGATTTTGTTAAGTGGTCTGTACTAAAAGCTATTTTAATAATAGTGGTGAGCTTATACCTTTCTGAAATTGTACTTACATAGTCTTCCAATATGAATTTGACAAAGTTAAATTACAATTTAACATATCTTTATATTTCAGCACCGAATTGTGACTACTGGGCTTGTGATTCCTTCAGGGACTAACAATCCACCAGCAGAGTCACAGACCCAGTGGTTGCATCAACGATACCCAGCTTAATATAATTTACTACGCCAATTTTGTAAATTTTCAAATGTTCTGGGATTCATCATTGCTTTCCTCTTTTGATACAACGCTTATTAATTTTGCGCCTACTGCAATGTTTTTACAGGAAGTGATAAGTAATATATTAACTTTATCCTATTTGACATCGTATCAAGAATACCTGCGGGGTTAAGATATCTTTAGCAGAAAGGTGTATAATACACGACTCATTTTTGGAATCCGTCCGTATCGGGAGACGATGAAACTCTGCGCTATAGTTTAGTCTATTGTTGTTTCAGCAGCGATCTTTGATCTGAAGGCTCTTTTGCAGTTGCTATGAAGTGCCAGGATACAAAACATCAGAGCTAAATTGGCGCAAGTTGCTGGAAGCTGCTGGAAAAATGTTGTAGACTACAACATCTCGGCTTGTGTTTTTGGTTTTTGATTCTAGATTTACTGCCACAGCCTATTTTACTCTTACAGATATCCATAACTTAGTGGCGACACGGTCTAATGCTGGGTAACACGTGACAATTAACGTTCTTAATCTGCCATGGCTTGTGACCTGTATCGAAGAGGTTCATAGACCAGTAGTGCCGTGTAAACATCACCACGCACATGGTTCAGCCCTCCAGCTGAGGCTGACCACATTTTTCACTTTTCGTATTAAGGTGAATCGTACTTTAGTTAGTTCACCATACAATCTGGAATATTTTCGGTTGGTGATCATCATTGACTGTAGAGTGCAAAATTACAGTCATCTCAGAATCTTCTGGACTAATTTGAAAACAATGTTTAGAATAAATGTTTTTCAATGTTTCCTCAAATAAACCATCAGTTGTTCATTAAATTTGAACAGTTATCAATTTACATCGATCGATAATATTGTTACCCCTGTTTGCTTACTGTTAACTTAAAATGGCGACCGATCATGTGACCTCTATGATTTATTTAACGTGACTATCTGTACAGAAACGCATAACCTCTGCTCTCAAATCTGACAACTGTACTGAAATTGAGATGAACCCAATATCCACACCTATCACATTGTTCTAACTTAACAATAATCAGACTCACACTCTTTATCAAAGCATCAGGAGAAAACATTTTACAAACATAACACAACTCTTATCTGTTCCCACACCTTCGTCAGTCAAATTAACTAATATCATCAGAGTAAGAAAAAGATATACGACTTAGATCCTACCTGCTGTAAATCAACTGTCTTTTTCAACACTTTTATTTTACATGCTATTTCACTTTATCTATCAAGTCGCTCCTAGTAATCATCAGCTACACAATCGTCCTTACTGCCTTTGCTTACTTTCTCGCTCTTCACTTTTTTCACAGCCTTTAATCTACAATCCAGGAATTTTCATTTTGCCTCTCGCCACTTCTCCCTCTTCCTTTATTTCTCTATCTTCCATCGCAGCTTGTATCTGGCTATCCTGGCCTTTACCATCCTCTCAATTGTACTCTCTATACTCTCTACCACATCAAGTTCTCTCTGATTCTAATAATTACATACTTCATAAATTGCAAAGTTTCTAACCAGAATATATGTCTTTAGACCGTGGAAAAATCACTGTCTTCTTGAATGCAGACTGTAAGCTATCAAGTGTGGCAGATTACAGATATGAAGAACCACAGCATCATCTTTAGATTCTCGACCATCTAATAATAGTAAAATATGTCATCTTTACCAGGTACAGGTGGAAGAAAAGGATTATTCGAATACTTGATGACAGTTTGTGAATTAGACCAGCCTTTAAGAGAAACATTGCATTCAGTCCATGTGTAACATTTTTCAGCCATCTAATCTTCTTACCATTGAATTCTATATATGACAGAATTGTGGAATTGCATACCCTTCAACATTTACACAGTCAAGAATAGTGAATGTTTTAAATTTACCAGCAGTTATTGCAGGAGGCTGATATCCGGCATCGCCAACTATACTTGGAGGATTGTGGTTAAGTTACACACCTTTCTCATCAACATTAAATATTAACTGTTTGTAGGTATACATTTACTTTTGCTTTTAATACTAAGCTGTAGGCTTTAATACCTTCAGATCAGGCCACTTTCTTATAAATAAGTAAAACTACTTCATATTAAATGGGTTGTCAGTGGTTCTTAACTCTGAATGCCTTGCATACTCAAAGGCTAAATCACCACTTCCGGGCATATGTATTCTTAACCAAAGGAGGCCATATCCTTCAAATGGGAAACAATCTTGTTTCTTGTTTCCGGTTTAATATTATATATCTCCCCCATCAAAACTTAAAGGCTTTATAGAACAAGAGTATCAAAATTTATAAATTTTTTATCCAAAAAAGTAATGAAAAAAACCCAAGTATATTTATGTTTCAAACAATGAACAGAGATAGGCCTCTTGTTCAAAGTATGTTTTTCCCGGAAAATACTACATTTTAATTTTCACACCGACAGAGGTTGACATTTTCATTTTCAGAAAATATCAGTTTGTTTTGGCCTGAAATTCCAACAGTCCAGAGTCACTTATTTGTGCAAATGTCAATTTGAAGGAACATATGGTACACAAGGTATAAATATCATAAGAATGTTAATTAAAATGTATATAGGAGTTTCCAGTTTTTGTAAAAGACTGTAGTAGATGTAGGAACATAATAAGTCGAATTTTCAATCTTTTTCCTGATAAAAATAGATAAATGTACCATGAAGTAATTAAAAATAATGTTTTATCACAAATAAATGAAACGTAATACGAAGGTTAAGATCAAATGTGCCAATGTAATGATGCCACTTAAGATTTAATTACAATAAGATTATGAAAAATATAATTGATTGAATGGTTGTTTAGGTCTAGCTTTATATGTAGGACGAGAAGAAGTTAAACAATAAACTGAGAAAAAAGGGAAAGTCCAATGTAAAGAAAACTTAAATTTACACTAAGAATTATAGAGAATTGTGTAGGGAAAGAAAATATTTTTGTGTTAAAAATACACATATTCTTATGATTCTTCAAACATATTACGTACTATAATCCAATTTCATAATATGTTTTAAGCAACGAAAAGATCTCTAATATCCACCACCCAGGCCATCAATGTGGATTGGAATTGTGGATTATAGAGACAGAAGTGAACTATCGTTTGTGTTTGAGTTGGGTTTAACGATACTTTAACATCATTTTTTCAGCTATATCATGGCGTCAAGGTGTTCCTGTCAAGAAAATAACGGAGTTTCGGGTATTGGCTTCATGACACTCGACCAGTAAGGCTCGAACACTCAACTTCATTGTAGATGACTAACTAAAACCCTTAACTCACCCTAGCGAATGTGAATAATAATTATGTGAATTGAAAACTTTACAGGAAATGCTAATCCCAATCCGATGAAGCTTTATTGAAATGTTGTTTAGTATGGTCAGATCTGCATTTTTCTGCAAAAAGTGCCATTATCATAAAAATGATAGAGATAAAACACTTTCATTTAAAAAATAAAGAATTACTAATAGTTATAACATATAAAAGCAGAAACTACCCCAGTAAATCAATCTTTAGATCTTTTGGATGGCCTTGATTTGTTTTAGAACTTACTAAATCTTGCAAAAATATATGGGTGTATCAATAATTTTCAGGTGTAACTGATTGTGTATATATTGATTTGAATATTATTTTACATCGTTATTTCTTATTTTCATGTAATTGTGACTAAGACCAGTTCATCTTTAGGTTATGTTTAAAATCATAAACGATTGAAAGGACCAGTAAGTTACTCCGTTGCCTCCTGTTTGACAGACTATATAATAATAACCATTTCATGACGGACGACCTCACTCAGGCGTCATACATCCTTGATAAAGTACGCACCACTCTTCTGCCCAGAAAACCGCTGTACAATTTGCAGGCCCGATAATATTTTATAAGATATTCAAATCGTTTACTTTTTACTTTTAACTGTCTTTGACTGATAGATATAAATATAATTACAAAAAAGACTTGAAGCTGTAATGTTAATTTTAAGCTCATATTTATCAATATCTGCGATTCAAAAATTCTTCAACGACGATTGTGATACGCACAAAGAAAGCCAGTTATTCGTCATTTTTATGTAACAAGATCCTTATCCAGATTAATTATAACTCAAGTGAGGAAATTAAAAGTAGAAAACCATCTATTGTCGTGTTTACAAACACTACAGACGCTACAAAAAGTAAAAACAAAACACATATTGTTTTCACTTCCGCGGGGTTTTAAGAATTATATACTTGTTATAGTTGAAGAAAATTATAAATACATGTATAACAATGCTGAGAATCAATCGCCTCGTGAAAATGGGCGGCTATTAGAGCTCTCCTGTATAGGTATATTGATATTCTGAGCAAAAATGGCAGGTAAGTATTTTCAGTTAAAAAATCATACACATCTATAAAATGACAATTTTCTTGTTTTTACTAACATGTGGTTAAGATTTATATTGGTGAGCACGGGAAATTTGTACATGCGCATCATTTCGAAAATTGTCAAAGGACTAGCGTCAATAACAAGCCGATTATTATACTGTCTGTTAAGCAGGTGATCAAATCACACGGATACATAAATTACATAATTTAATTTTTTCTGAAATATACCTGGGGTTAAAGAACTGTATTTAATTCAAACAGGACAAGGGCAGCTTCCTCTTGCATTAATAAATAAGTTATACAAACGAGTACATCAACATGTTTGAGGGGTAAATTGGTTTTTAAGGGACACTTTTAGAGAAATTTCCATGTATTACGATAAATGTCCATGTATTATGATGTTTTGCTAGGTTTTTAAAAGACACGAAAAAATCCTACGTGTATTCGTTTGACACAACACAAACAAGAGATAATTAATTGCCTATATTCCAGTGATATTTTCACCGAAATATATATTGATATATGTCTTATTGCTCAAAAACTGTATATTACGTACACATGTAGGTTAGTTTCCGACATAATATTCAGCATGAATTTTAATATGAAAATACAATCCGAAAGATGATATACCGGGAACCGGACTGTATATTACCTAACGTTTTACATCGTGTATGTCACTCAGAGATAAAAAAATTAAAACGATAATAGCTGTTCAGCTTCTTAGGTTGATCTTTTATTTGAAATTGACACATATCGAAAGTTGCAAACTTCTGACAAGGTATCCTCGCCCTTAGCCTTTTTAGACTGTATTGTCAGTTTTCAGTTTTCAAACATATAGTTTTATGATAGAGAGAAAAAGAGAGAATGTCAAACAACACATCACCAAATTTTTATATTCATTTTCATTTGCTGTGTAAATTGTAATAATAAGTTGTTTACGTTTATCTTTTTTCTAACAGCATCGACCAATGGAATGTCCCAAGCTTTGTTTAACTATATGTGTAAGCATATCGTCGGGACGCAAAAATCTGTAAAGATGAAGAGGCAGATAATTACGGTTAAAAGCCATATGGATTACCCTAAGAGTTTCCGACTAATTGTAAGCGGTAGTGTGGGAGAAGGATTACAAATGAAGGGAAGTGATACGGATATTATGTATGTAGATTGGAAAAGGCCAGTGTTTGAGTATAAAACTGCAATACAGTTTAATCCAGCTTACACAAAATCTGTGTATGTTATGGAAGATACTAAAGGTGTATTTACTAAGTTAAGATTAATACAAACTTATGTTCCTGAAGACATTGAATTATGCAAAGAAGTTGATGGAGTTTTGTATCTATCTAGTGAACTTTACAAATTGTTTCAGAAGAGCAATCCAATGAACCCATGGAATTTATGTAGACTAAGTAAATACTTGGAAGTTGTTCACGGCCCTTGTCTATCCGACTTTCACGGAAATGTTGACAATGCATATTGTCTACATTGTAAATCCTGGATAAGCGAAGCAAATCAATGGATAACAAGACAACGCGGGATGTGGCCTGATGTTGATGTCATGTCAAAAGTTGTTGATCATGGTGTATTATTTGTTCCTGTTGGATGTAAAGGATCACCAAACGAAGACATAGAATGGAGAATTTCGTTCTCCATTGGTGAAAAGCTACTGATATTTTCTTTCACGCATACCCAGTTAGTGTGTTATGCTCTGATGAAAATTCTTTTAAAAGACGTCATCAACCGCGACGTAAGATGTGCAGATGTACTTTGTTCATATTTCATAAAAACTATTATATTCTGGGTATCAGAAGAGTTACCAGTATCTTTGTGGAGACCAGAAAACCTTATCCCATGTTTCATGCAATGCTTGAAAAGATTGATATATTGCGTAAAATATACTATGTGTCCTCATTTTTTCATGCAGGACCATAACTTGTTTGAGAGCAAAATTGAAGGCGAAAGGCGTACTCATTTGCTTGAAAATCTAAACATTTTAATTAGCCTGGAATGGCGCTGTATTTTTCTTTCAGAACAATTACAGAAATTCCACACTGAAAATAATGTATTTAGTTACAACTACCTGTCCTTTGCAAATGTCGTTGAAAATACTTTGTTGACGACAGACAATAATATGTTCTATGTGAACGCATTAGAAAACGGTGTTGAAAGATTGTTTCAGAATATAACTCTTCTGAACTCTTCACGATTAAAACTGATATTTCTGTTCTGGTATTCGCTTGAAAATACTCACAGAGCGCAATTTTTTAACCATTCCAAAGATGGAAACAAAGCAATATATATACGTTATAAAACATCATTATGCTGTAATTTACAGGGTTTATACCACGATTCCGTGTCGGGTTGGCTTTTGCTAGCCTCTTTGTTCTATAACATGAAGCAATATAATATAGCCATTTATGTTCTTTCACATGCATTGAAAAAGTGTTCGGCAGAAAAGGTCTTAGTTGGATGTAATCTAAGTAAGTTTTTATCAGTCAAACTGCATCAAATACTAAAATTAAATTGCTGGGAGGAAATTGGAGTCCGACGTGCTTGTACTAAGCTGGGTCTTAATAAAATGTTTTTGCTTTATGGTGGTTTTCTAATTCCAAACGAGCTAAACGGAATAAAACATGAATTCGGTCAACATCTATTAGCACCACCGGTAGTCTACGCACATTTTCTTAGTTTTTTGTGTCATTACCATCGAATGGATGTCAGCCAATGTTATAACTCACTCAGGCATTTGGAGGTTACTATTGCTCTGAATTATTTTATTGACGACGAATGTACAGAGCAAAAGGTAACATCAAACCTTATATATTCTATGGCTTTAGCACTAGTTGGGGAAAACGAAGCTGCAAAACGTATTTTGCATGAAGCGGTGTTAATTGGCAATCAGGTATGCAGCTGTGGTAAAAACTATGTAACCATCCATATGAAATGAATATTTTATGTTTTAAACGAATTTTACGATTTCTCCTTTGGGTGTATGAATGATGTAAATAGATAAAACAGTAGGGGGGATTATTTACTTTTCAAAAACAAATTTACTCATAAATCAAATCATACGGATGAAATTAAGGCATTTTGTTTTTGATCTGCGTTTAAATACGCCATGAGACCCAATGTAGTTTGGTTTGGTCCATTGTAGATAGCCAATCAGATTTCAGCGTGCAAATCAAATTTACGTATGTTTTTGTATCAAATAAATATATTTCAAATGAATTGCGAATTTTATTTTAACCATACACTATATACTTCCTTTACATCTATATTATGGTTGCATAGTATCTATTAATATAAGATTAGTCAGCCATAACTAGAGTAAGCTGAGTTTTAATTTTCTTAGCTGGTCCCCAATGTATATCTTACGCAGCAGTAATAACAAATTATTGAACGCTGTACCCTAAAAACTAAGACTGAAAACTTTCAAACTAAAAACTTATGGTGAAAAAGTACACAGGCTAGAATTTTTATCAAGTACGACACCAAATCAACTTCACATGTGACTAAGCTGATAACTCAACGTTATGAGATATGTATTTAACAACCATCAAAAAACAATTATAGTTCTAATTGTGTCATGTCTATGTCTATTGTTTATTTATTTGAGGTTTTACGACACCTCGAGAAAATTTTTAGCTAAACGTGCATAATTTTGTCATGTTTTATTAGGATATAGGAATCTTGGACCCCTTGATACCCATACTCCCCGAAACTGTTAATAAAAGATCAGAGTCTATCACAACTTGTCAGAAGTCCATATTTAGGTATATCATGACGGTTATTGATTGAGCCTGAGTACCAGGTAAAAAACCCAAAACGTCGTTACAACAACTGGCAATCCTTGTCAATTAAGGTAGGATTCGAGCAGACCATGTCCGTAGCACGGATCGAGTTGTTATTAATTCCGAGGTCTACATACAAAAATGTAATCGTATCATCATCAAAAAGTTAATCAATCTTCTTTTTTTGTCCCATCAGTTGTGTTTTTGCCAAATTTTACAAGCATGTGTGTGCTGCATTGAAACATATTTTTGACGAATCTGCATTTCGTTATAGTATATCGATAATATCGTCAGAAGATGCTTTATAATAGTTTCTATTTAAAGTTTTTATCCTTGAACATCCTTGATCGATCTGTATTCCAAAACAAGAACACACTATAGCTAAACATGATGTGTACTCGTTTGCCTTATACTAGTCTAAAACATTCTTATAATAATGATGTAAGACAAAAAATTATTTTTCGAAACCTAACAAATTCACTGTGTATATTTCGTCGTTGAACACACTATGCCCCAAAACGGGCATATTATTCATGGCAACCCCGGTGTTGACACGACAAGTTGATGAGCAATACGTACGTCTTACTCATTACTTAAAATGTTAACTATTTCAACATGTTTAAAGGGAAGTGTTCCAAATTTTTAATATATGAAATTGTATTGTTTTTGAAGTTCATGCTATGGAAACACTATAATATATTTAATTTTCTAATACACATTTAGATTTGCAGGTAAACTCCATTGTTTATTGATTAGTTACCAAAATATATTATCACTCTATGTCAAAAAATTATTACTTCAATTAAGTTTTTTTTTACTATAATATACATAATTAGTGCTGAATGTGATTGCAAGCAAGTCACAAAAAGTCACACTCACATAAATATCATATTCTCATCATGTACCAATTTTCGTGAAAAACCATACACTTTTGAATTAAGAATTTTAATTTTGATTTTTTCATATTCAAAATGGCAGCCATTTCGAGATGGTTGGCATAATCAAATTATTTTTTTTACGGCTTACATCTATTCGTACTATCTTAATCTATCTGAATACCAAGTTTCGTGCAAATTGAAGAATTTAGAATTTTTGGCACCCATTTTGGATTAGAAATGGCTGCCACAGACAGTCAACATGGTGTGTATAACATACTCCACTTATTAGAATTTTTAGTACCCATCTTGGATTCGAAATGGCCGCCACAGACAGTAAACATAGTCTGGTATAGCGTAGTCCACTTACATACCAACTTTCATTAAAATCAATACACTTTTTGATTTTTAAGGACTTTTTTCGTTTTACAAACGGCGGCCATTTTAAGAAATTTTATTAGTAACTTCCATCGCAACATCTTTATCTACCTGAAAACCATGTTTAGGTGCAAATCGGAGCAAATTGAATTTTAGGCAGCCATCTTTGATTCAAAATGGCTTCCATAGAAATTTCAACACGTGCGTCATATGGCGCGGTATATTATACTCATCTTTTCATAGCAATTTTTATCAAAATCCATAAACTTTTAGATTTTTAAGGATGTATTTCACTTTCAAAATTTTACACTATCGTGAACCACTTAAAGTCATTGTCTTTTTTGGATGAAGTTTCAAATTGAACCAATTAATGGTCACCGAGAAAACTGTCGTAGTAAATTTGGGCGGAAAGTTTGAAGACAATTAAAAAGGAGGAGACAGAGCAAAAACAATATTTCTCCGCATACTTCGTTTGGGAGCCATAATAAGCTGTTACTTTGCTTTGCTCAAATATTCCAACAAGATGTAATCAAAATTACCAAGGTGACAAATTCATTACGCCAGACGCGCGTTTCGTCTACACACAAAGTAACAGCACGGCACGTCCGCGGCTGGCGGACTTGTGAAGCAACTATTTTGGGTTAAGTTGGAAATGAGAGAAATTTCAAGATCAATATGTTATGACTTGTTTACGTCATTTATTTTTATTGACATTCAATGACTAAGGCCATTCGTTGGTCAGTCTTTGTCTAAATTTTTGACAAGAAACACCGTCATTTGTATCGTTGCATAATCTTCTAGACTTGTATATTATTTTTTGTTTATGCTGTATCGTCATGTTTGTCGATCCGATACTTAATAAGCTTGCTGGTTGGTAGACTCTTTAGACTTTTATATATATATATATAATATATATATACAAGTCTAGAAGATTATGCAACGATACACATGACGGTGTTTCTTGTCAAATATTTAGACAAAGACTGACCAACGAATGGCCTTAGTCATTGAATGCCAATATAAATAAATGACGTAAACAAGTCGAAACATATTGATCTTGAAATTTCTCATTTCCAACTTAACCCAAAATAGTTGCTTCCCAAGTCCGCCAGCCGGGGATGTGCCGTGCTGTTACTTTGCTTTGCTCAAATATTCCAACAAGATGTAATTAAAATTACCAAGTTGACAAATTCTTTACGCCAGACGCGCGTTTCGTCTACTTAAGACTCATCAGTGGCGTTTAACTCTAAATGCTTAAAGTATTTTTTCATTCGGTGATGGAATAATATAAGTCCACTGGGATCGTGTAAAAACACAATACAGGTAGTTCAAAATATATAATATATATATATATATATACTTCTACAAATTTAGCCCAACACTGTTTGAATTAGATTTTTAACACTGTCAAATTTTTGTTTACCCTCAGCGGGATTCGAACGCACACCGTTGTGACACTGTGGCACCAAATCGCCTGCACTATGTCCAGCGGTCTAGACCCCTCGGCCAAATCCGCTATATAAAAATATAGCTTCATTAACCGGGGTGAATCGTAGACATAGACATAGTACATGTGTACTAGCGTGTGACGATGGAATTTTCGTAACCAATACATATTAATTTGACAGTAATCTTATTCAGCATTTTTGTATATATTATATAGGATGACAAGTCTAAAAGAAGCTACCAACCAATACACTTACTAAGTATCGGATCGCCAATATGACGATACAGCATAAACAAAAAATAATATATAGGTCTAGAGAATTATGCAACGATACAAATTTAAAGATGTTTCTACTATAAAAAATTATATTAATAAATTTGACAAAATTTTCGACCAACTGATGGCCTTCTTCAGTGTCAATATCAATCTATAATAAACGATAACATTTGGATATTGGTACATCAGCATCCGGTGGTGATGTGATCGGATCATGATTTTATTGATCTTGAACTTTCTCGAATCACATCTATATATATATATATATATATATATATATTGTATACTGTGTATTGGTTATTTGTTTCTATGTCTTTGCTTACAATAATGTCATGGAATGTTCGAGGAATAATGTCCTCTACATTGTGTTCAAGTGATTTAATGAGAAAAACTAATTGTGATATTTGCGTATTTTCTGAGCATAAACTTGATTACTTACATTTTTTATCATCAATTGAAACTGGCTATTACTGTATTATTAAGGCTAGTGATTGGCCTGATAACTACTCCTGGTATCATGGAAAGGGGGGTGTGGCGATTCTGTATAAAGAATCAATACAGTTTTCATTTGGTGAACTCAGTAATATTTGTTCCAATAGAACTGTAGGGTTAGAATTTTAAAGACCGGGTAATCGATCAATGTATATTTTTGGTGTATACTTACCATCAGACGAATCTAGTGTAAACTACAGAAATGAGATCAGTATCTTAGATGAAATGGTATTGTATTACAGTGAGTATGGTGATGTGGTTGTTAGTAGTGATCTTAATGCCAGTTGTCTTGTTAAAGACCACGGGAAATGCAACAAAGCAAAATCACAAGAACTGACAAAATTTGTTAATAGTAATAGCTTGCTATTCCCTGGTGGTAAAATAAATTAGGTACTATACTTTCATAAGCAAACAAAACATGTTAGATTATTGTTTATTAAGTGAAAGTTTAAAAATCAATTGAATTCTTATGAAATCATTGAAGAGGGGTCTTTAAGTCTTAATTCTGATCACTTGCCAAAAGCTGTTAAGTTGTCTCTAAATTTAAATTCCCGTGGAATTTTCTCCTCTTATTTTAAATTCCCAGCTTGGCATAAGAGTACTGTTGACCAACTTAATGAATATAAACAATATCTAGATGAACCTTTAGAGCAGCTCTCAAGAAAAAATGTGTGCGGACACTATAGACATAGACGATGTTGTTTCTGAATTAGTGAACATTTTGCATCTTGCGGCAAATAAAGCTATTCCTTAATGTAGTTTGAACCCTTTTGCAAAACCGTATTGGACTTCTGAAGTTAAACAATCACATCAAAACAAACGTTTTATGCGTAAGCAATGGATATTAAATGGAAAACAGAGAGGAATGATGTGCGAGTCGTATAAAAATTATAAAATAGATTTCAGAAATATCAAACAGGCTGCCTACGAACAATACTTAGAAAAATGTTACAAAGATTCAAACGAAGCGTCAGAGTGCGACTTAAGACTCTTTTGGAAACTTGTCAAACTCCATAATCAGTCTGTGTCAAAAGTATACCCGGAAATTATACACAATCATAATGTATGTAATACCCCAGAATCCGTAACACAATGATAATGTATGTAATACCCCAGAATCCGTAACACAATGATAATGTATGTAATACCCTATAATCCGTAACACAATGATAATGTATGTAATACCCTATAACCCGTAACACAATGATAATGTATGTAATACCCCATAATCCGTAACAGAAGCCTTCAAAGACCATTTTTCAAAACTTTATACAATAGATAATAAAAATGGATTTGACAAAACATTTAAACGTGTAGTTGAAAATATGTATGACGCATATCTTGAAACCTGTATACAAACTAATGAAACTTTAACAGGTGGTTCGATACGAGATGACGAGATTATGAACGCACGCAGTTAAAAAACTAAAATGGAGAAAAGCAGGAGGTATTGATAAACTTCAAAACGAACATATAATGTACGGCGTTGAAAGATTAATTAAGTGCTTGTCTGCTTTTTTTAATCTAATTGTAAAGATTGGGCGAATACCTGCGGATTGGAAATCTGGTTAATTAGTTCCAATGAATAAAGGTCACGGTAAATCTAAGACTTCTACGAACAGTTACAGACCAATAACTCTTTTGCCATGCATCTTTAAAATGTATGAAAATATAGTTAAGTCCCGCCTATTAAATATTTTACAAGACTATGATTTTCCTAACCCTCAACAGCAAGGATTTCAAAAGAATTTAAGTTGTCCGTTTTACATAATATAAAGATGGGTAGTAGGATGTTTATTGCATTCTTAGACATTAAGAAGGCCTTTGATACGGTTTGGTGCAAAGGGCTCATGTTAAAGTTATTCGATTATTTAATAGGCGGGAATTTGATCTTCACTTATACAGCAAAATGAGTGCAATCAATCGATTCAGAGATTTTATTCCAAATCCTACTCGGGCGCCTACCCAATACCAATATTAGTGATGCCGACCTGCTGGAAGAATTTCAGAAGCTTTGTCATACACACATTATACGTAGTCTGGCTGTATTTAGTCGTATAAGTTGTTGCAGTACAAGATATGTCATCTGTACGTGCAGTCCCTATATATTCTTGTCAGTTTTGATTGAACATGTGTTCATTTATTATTTTATTTATGATGCTGTGTACATATTAAGACTTATTAATTGTTGTGTTTTGTTCTCATTATATGATGCTCATAATATGTAAACTTTTAATGAGGAAATAAAGATATGAATGAATGACATCTTTAATGAATATCAAATTAAGAAATATATAATTTCACCTGTTCCAGTGTTTAAACTTGTTTTCAACAATTTGCGTGATATGATTCCTAAATTATGAAAGGCTTCCTTATGGAGGATCTTTGCCGACTATTGAAGTTGTGTACCGCTACATAACAAGATACTTTGGTGGGTTACAATGAGCAGATAATGGGTTCTTCCGTCTATGGCACATTTCTGGTACTGATTAGCTCACGCGCGTACACATCTTTACTCGTTGCGTCATCCAATCGCGATGTATGTTGTTAGCTAACGGAAGATACAGGCACTTTTATGCATTTTTGGGAAAGCCCTGTGATCTTCCACTCGTAGCTTCAGACACAAATATCATTAAATCACACCAGCTTGATCAATAAACATAGATATAAGTTCAATTATTTAAATGTAGGTTAATTCATTAAAAACGGGAAAAATATTCGGTGAGTCGAGCGAACAGCCACGGCGCCATATGTATAATATTAGTGTATTGGCTTTGCATAAAAGCAATATGAGGATGAAGCTTAGAAACGGCGAAACGTTTCCAAAATTTGCTCCGTTTCGTGCTTAGTCTTTATAATGTTTTTGTCTGATAGTCTGTACCTGAGCGTTGAATCATTCCAATATGCTCATATCTTCTGTCGGGTGCTGACTCCCTTCCTTTCCGGTTCCGGTGTCCATTGTGGCTCTATAATTAAATTTCATCTGATTGTTCATCCAGAGTTTTTCCAGGCCGCATTCAAAGGACTTTATTGTTGGTGCATTGACAACATTGTTCGATAGGTTGTTCCAAAACGATATAATTCGCTGAGTATCTAATTTGATCTGATATTTGTGTTGATACGATGAATTACCAATTTCCTGTTATGACTTATAGTTATAGAGCCTGTGTTATATGTTTTTATATACCAGATGTCTTTGTAAGCTTTGAGCATATCTCCTCTCGTGATCATATCTCCTAGAATGAATGCGTCTCTGTTTTAGTATTGGTAAGTTAAGTTTCTTTAACCGTTGTTCCTATTCTACATCTTTCTGTGTTTTAATTAGTTTTGTTGCTCGCCTTTGTTTAAATGTTGTTTAACGCCACTTTCAGCAATTTTTTAGCTAAGTTCTTATTTGGAGAAAAAGCCGGAGTACCTGGAAACCTCCTTCCTCCTTCGGTAGGAAAACTGGCAATCGTTTTCAATTACGATTGCAGTCCAACCTACCCTGCCCGCAGTGAGACTCGAACCCACATCTCAGTGTTGACATTGATCAATAGTAGACAATCTACCTTAACCACTCGGCCACCAAGGTCCCTGCTCGCCTTTGCATGTTTTCGATCGCTGTAATTTTTTTAACTCTATAAGGCATTGGTGTATTTTGTTCGCACTTTTGCTTTGTACAGTCAACAGGAAACTTCATTTAGACAGGTAAATAATCTTCTCATTAGGCCCATAATGCTGTTACATTTTTTTCTTTTGTCGTTCATATGTTGCTCGAAGTTGAGTTTGTAGTCTATGGTTACGCCTATCTGTTCTTTCGTTACATGTTCTAGTGTTACATGGACTTTTATGAGTCGTATCAAGTTGTTTCCTTGTTGTCAGTAAGTTAAATTTATCAGATTGTAATAGTAGTAGCCCGGATTTAAACCACAATTAAAGATGTGACAAGTCTGTTATAGTCGGTGTTTGTATTTCTCTAAAAACTTTTGTGTCATATGCATGCATGTAGCAATTAGTCAAGTTTATCTGGTAGATCATTTATATTGAGGACAAATAGTATTTGACCTTATCAGCCTTTAGAATACCGATTGTTGCTACTTTGAATTCTGAGTAATTGCTTATTCACACGTATTCGTTGTTTTCTATCGTTTTAAAAATATGTTTTCTCTTTTCTCTTATGTTACCGGTATTCAATAGCTCTAAAGTTTGCCAATTAACTATTTGTAAGGCACAGTATCAAGTGCTTTCAGGAAATCTAGGTAAATGAAATCTATTGAACATCCGTTGTCTATAATTTTAGTCCATTTCTTAAGAACATAAAGTAACTGAAGTGTGGTTTGCCTTGCTAAAAAGTATACAAACTGATAGCTATCAAATAGTTGTTATATATTCTCATATGTGAAAAGATATTATTTCTAATAAATTTTTCTTATACTGGTAGTTTGCAGAATATGCACGTTAGACTTACTGTCCTATAATTTGACGCATTTCCTGTTTCAATTCTTATATACGACTGTTGTGCACCCTTTTGGTATAGATTGTTCTTTCATGGAGGAATTGAAGATAATAGTTATTGGGTTATGGGTCCCTTGTAGTCTATTTCTGTTTTGATTTTTCAAGCGTGTAAGCATATCTTCCTGTCTTAATTCTAGTTTCTGCATGGCTTCCTTGATAGGATGTTATTTTAGTTTAGAGATGGTTCCATTGTCTTCCTTTGTGAAAATGCTGACGAAGAAGTCTGAGAGTGTACCTGCCTTTACTTTGTCGGTGGCTATTAGAATTTCATGGCCATCTTGTGTACTAACGATTGGATTTCTATTCCAGTTCCATTATTAGACTTAGATGTAATAAAGCGCCAGGATGTTTTGAAGTTATCATTCACTTGCATTGGTATCTCCTTCTCCTTTATCAGTCCTGCTTTTTTGTGAGGCTTTTGACCTTGTTTCCATCTCTATAAGATTTCAGTATTTTTGGTAACTTTTTTTTCTATATATCGTATCCAGCATCTGTGCGTACTTCTAATTGCTGCTAAGACTTGCATCTTCACTTTTCTTGCATAGTTGTCTTTTGTGGAATGTGTTCTTTTTGTAGTTTAAGTAGTCTGTCTTGCAGAATAACTTTTGTTTATTTGAAGATTTTCCGAATAATTCCGTATTCTAATCAATGTTATTCAGATCTGTCCTTATACTATCCTAATTTGCTTTGTCGTAAAAAAACTTTATCCTTTGTTTAACATAGCAATTAAATTTAAATGTCAACACTGAGTGATCACTCTTTAATGGACTAAAATATTCCACATCATTTATCAAACCTTCTTCGTTGGTCAAACGTAGATCTTGTATAGGCGGGTTTCGGTTGGTTCTTCCTCTTGTTGGTTTCGTTATATGTTGATATAAGAAGCCGTCCTTGATGCTTTCAATGAATTTAAATTCGGTTGATTGTTCGTTTGTTTATTTACTTAATGTATCACAATTGGTATCATAATTAAGGTCTCCCATCAGTAAATGGCTATAGCCTGTTGATACCACATTTTGAAATAACTTTCTAATCGATTCATCATTGTTATCATGACCATTTGAGCTTCAAAAGATACACCATACGAGTACTTACTTATTTCCACTGCGTACTCTGAGTAAACCCACACAGATTCCTCATATTCGGTTTCATAGTCTACCCGAGTTGCTTCTACGGATTCATGCCTATAAAGACTTACTCCTCTTCTTATTGTTCGTATTTAAAGTGCATTCTTAGTGATTGATGGCGACTTCCCAGTTCTGAATACTGTATCTAAAAATTTTCGGTTTTTATACCTATACTATTAGGAATATTGGTTTTGTGTGAAGTCGTAGTTCTTCCATTTTAATTTTTATTCAATCGGCATTAGTGTAAGAACAGTCAATAGTGGCGGGAAAATATAACGAACGAAATGGTGCTTGTGCTTGAACAGTTAAAACTATTTGAACTTGGGTTATTGCAATTTATTCTTGTTCAAATTCTCTATGTACATTGCCCAAGGCGGGCCCGGGACCTTATACCTGAAATTTTCCTTGCGCGTTTCCTGTTCTTTTGCTTTCTCGTTTAGTTTGTAGAACTCTTCTGTTTCCTTTGGTGTCATGTCATGGGTGATGCTGATGGTGTTTTTGCCGTCGCCGTGTCATCATCGTTCTTGGGTTTAAAAAAGTTCTTAAATAAATTACGTTTGGTTGTTTCGTGATCAAAGGTGACTATTAATGGTCTATGTTTATTCTTTTTCCAGTTTCTTATTTATCCTGACTGCCTTTAATATGTTGCCATTTTCGATATTATCATTCTTTCTTAATCAATGTCTTGTGCTACCTTTTCTGCTTTAAGAATAGAAATTGTCTCGGGGATATTGAATATTATGCATTGTTTTTCTTCTTTTCCTATCTTTCATTTCCTTGACCATGTTAACAGGCGCTGTAGTTTATCCTATATTAACCGCAATGTCGCTTTTCAATTCATCACTCACAATTTTTATGGTAACTATAGTTACTATTTTGTCTGCTGTTTCCTCAAATGAGATCATAGTATATTCCATAAATAGTCTAATTTCTTCAATTTCTTCGTAAATTAATTAAAATTCTAATTTTCACGTCCTGAATATAGCTTAAATATTGCTTGCTTGACGTAAAACAACAACAATCAATCAATCAATTTCTCCGTCATGAAAAAGTGTTTGTTCCACTATTTTATTACAAAGGTGCAGAGGCATTTGATATCGAATGTATTGGTCAGATGATTGTGCAGGGCATATTTAAACAGGTTATACAGTAAACTGTTGTGATTTCTGCAATAATCACATTCTAGGTTTTTATCATTTTTACTTACCCGCCCTCCTGTAGGAGGCGGGTAAGTAATGTATTCACTTTGGCAAAATTTTGTCCGTCACAGATTTTGTGTGAAACCGTTTTTATCCGAAAACTACACAATATTAAGAGCTCAAACTTGCAGGGATTATCGGACTCCTTTAGTACAATAGACGAACGGCGCTCTTTTTTTGATTAATTAAATTATTAATGAGATATTCACTAATTAAGGTTTCTTTGTTCAATGCTGTGTGCACTGTTCTATAAATAACCAACGTTGTCGATCGATAACACAGGTATTTAAATATATCACGTGGTTGTGCATTTTGTGAAAAAAGTCACGTGACATAATTTAGAAATATAGTCACGTGGAATAATTTTAAAAGATAGTTAAAAGGTGTAGATTATAAATTATCGATTGTATTACTTTTTTAAAATTAATATAAATCTTCACTTTTTTATTAATTAAATTATTAGTGAGATATTCCCTAATTAATGTTCTTTGTTCACTGCTGTGCACACTGTTCTATAAATAGCCTACACAGCTATTGCAGTGTATATACATAACACAGTGGATTTAAATATACCCACGTGGTTTTGATTTTTTTATATTGAGGAAAAGGGGGGGGGGTTATTTAATAAAAAAAATCTCAGATTTTATCTATCTATTTCACGTTTGTTTATTTTTTTTAATCTAATTATTTTTCTCATTGTTGCACGGTGTAGAATGGTAACGGACTTGTCGAGTTTTTTTCTGTTAAACGGACTAATCGGGTTAGCAAATGATTATTGTTCAATTGCTTTGTTGAATGTATTTTTAACTCAAAACAGGACATCTCGAAACATTAAAAATATCAATTTGACGATGAATGATAGAAATTCATGTTTGCTTTTCTCGATTTTTCTATCTGTTTTTTTTACCACGAAAAATTTGTGAAATAACCACGAGGTACATCGACGTAACACTTTCTAGGAGTTATCATAGATCAATCAGGAACCTATAAATCAACGGGACTGGAATCTAACGATATCGTATACTTTTCCTCGTCGCGCCAATACTTAATTAGCGAACAAGTGTCGACACGGATATGACCGTATTTACGGCTTTTGTACGATACAATCTGTTCGAGACTCGAGCAAGTTACGTGTATATATCAATACATTGATGCATTTAATAACAAAAATTAAACAAATTAGAAAAAACACAACACACAAAAAAAAACAAAGAAAAATAGAAGCTGAAAATACGTTACAGGATGGAGATGTCCTCGTGGAAAAAAAGTGTTCGAAAAAAGGTAAAAAAAAGTATGCTTATTAATAGTGTTATCAATTATGACCTATTTCTGTGCATTCTTAAAACATCATTTTTTCAGAATGTGAAAGAAAAAGGAATACTGCGTTCATAATAAAGGCGTGGATTGGTTTTATTTAAGGGGACCGTTTAAAAATTTGCGCCCTCTTCCCGAAAACGTGCTAATATTTCATGCTATATAATCCGATAATAACTGGGGATTCACAACAAAAACAATATATGCTGCAACGCGACAAAAAAGACGAATTGGTTGGTCTATACCTTTTAAATGTATAATTTTGCATTACGATGACATATGGTCTAAAAGTATAAAGTTCGTAAAAATGACATACAAAAATGGCGACCGTTAAAAAAGCTCTCGATTTTCGCTGATTTCAATATTTTTTTAAATGATAAAACATGGTCACGATAATACAATGAGGCAAATAAAACACTTAAGATAAAAAAAAATTAAAAAATATTTACTGTCACAAGATAATTGCACAAATTTTAACTGAAATATTAGTATCGTATTGTACTATAGATGCTGTCATTTCTGCGTTCTCGTTTAATCTCGTTCCGGTCTCGCGCGACAAAGAAATCGTACTTTTTAAACTGAAGACTTAGCGAGTGTCCAATCCCGTTAGTTATACTAGTCCCAGGATCAATTAAGTATTTCGTGAGTATGGTTTTTAATAAAACTTACCTCTTCTGGTTATCATTTGAACTCATTTTTCTGAGTTACTTCATGTTTATTGGCACGAACAGTCATTTGCTTAACCCGATTAGTCCGTTAAACAGAAAAAACGCGATAAGTCCGTTACCATTCTACACCGTGTGTTGATAGTTTCCGTGCTGAATCAGGTTGTAACAACGTCGGGTTACTTTTCAACATATTAATTTAGTGTCATTGGGAACAAATGGCAAACTGAATGGTGAAAATTTTCAGTCAGAAATAATAACAAAATGTTGAAGTCTTTTGCTGCAAGTGGCAAAATATTGACAGATTGAAAAAATAAAAAGCGCTTGAATCGTTCGTGTATACCCATGATCTTGACTGTGCATTGGGTACTATATTGTTCAACATTTGTGCTCGAAAACAACTTGGGCAGGCGGGTAAGTCGTATTCGTGTGAATACATTCCTCTAGTTTTTTCTTTTTTACACTTTACACATCTGGCACTTTCCGATGGTGATTTTGCTCTGGTTTTGGTTACACATGACTGGGATGCACTATTTAAAAATAATTACAATACCACGACACAATTCTACTTCACATTCCGTACCGGTTTATGATAATTGGGTTAATAGTGCCCAATTGAGTAGAAAGTTTAGTCTCTGGAATAAACAGAATTGAAAACCCTATTTATCTAGCTATTACAATGTTAAGTTCTTAAAAAGTGAATAAACAGAATTTACGCTTATGTATCTTGTACTTCCTATGCTAGCTTTTATACTATAAAAATACGTTTATTCGTACCTCTATAATGAGTCTAGCCTTTCGGATAAATATGATTGAAATCTGTTCATTAAGATACTTTAAGGTAAGTGCTTTTTTAAAGTTATATTCTTATTCTCCAGGCTTAAACGAATATTAAATAGTAAAACTATTAAACTTTAAACTATTTATTTAGGAAACGGCTCATGATGTGGCATATATCGAATGAACTCATAACAAATGTCTCAAACTCCAAAACCTCCATATTGTCAACATCTGGATCATCTCAAATGATCCATAAAACACACATCCATTAATCACAAGACAACATATTAAAAAATAAAAATGTTTAAAAAAACAATGCTCGTCTTCAACATCTCAGTAATTGCTCAAACAATCTACAAAATACAAGATTATAATTCATAATTATATCATAATAGTACGTTGGGTGGGGGAAGGAGGGGGGGGTAGTAACGTGAGGTGCAATATATGCGACGGCAGCCTCGAATGGCCAATACTAAACGGAGCACATATTTATACTTCATAAACATAAGCTTGCTTTGCATAAAGCGCGGCAAACTTTCTACTTCAATAGCTTCACAACTACGCCATAAGAATCATGCAAGAAAACCATGCATGTATTGATCAAAGATCAAGTACCCAGTTATTATTTGTTTACAATAATAACAACTGATGCGAATCAGTCAATAGTTCTACCGTAACATGTTTTAATATATTTAAAAAAATATAACGGAGCAATTCTGCTTCATAGTCAGTATATGTGTATACATGTAAACATTGCTTTGTGTATGGTGAGTCTTTTCTTGTCTATTTAAGTCTTGTCTTTAGAATAAACAAGATTTAATCCTATTTATCTTGTACTTCCTCGGCTAGCTTTCATACTAACGACATGTTTAGCAGTGCCTGTATATGGTGATCCACCCTTCGGAATAAAAAGGACTGAAACCTATTTATCTTGTAATACCTCTGCTAGTTTGGGTATGCGACACATCCAAAGCTTAGAGATTGCTCTAATTGATTGTATACCATCGTATAATTGGTTATTTGTTTGTATTTGGTTCTTTTTGTGTGATACGATAATATCTGGTGTAAATGTTGGTGTGCTTACAATATTTTGTCGCAGTTGTGAGTTACGGAAACCAATGATTTGGCGTGGTCTGCTGTCAACGTAAAAGGCTCTTTAAGCTTTTTATTTACTATTTTCACCCCTAATTTTTGACTCTTAATGTTTCCGAACCTTCGTGAGCAATTTATACTTCTTAGGCGAGTAAGGTGAGCAATCCAAAACGATTACCTGATCCCTTTTAATACTTTGATAGCTTCTATTATTTTGGTGTAAACTCAATTGCTTCTGATATGCAAATTTCAGCGTTTTGAAAGGAGGTTCTCTAATACTAATGTATTTCCCTTTCTTCGTTGTCAGCTCACAGGTTTCAAACCATACTAGGACCAAAGGTAATATTCTCAATTACTAACTTGGAAAGTCCGTGTCCGCGTGTACCTCTCCGGCTTTACTAAATATATTGAATCTGTGTAGGCTAGGTAGTACTACGTTTACTCTCACTGAAAAGAAGTGTGTAGTTCTTGAATCCCACTTGAGTGCGCTGCCTTGCTAAGTCTTTATATTTCTGTTTAAATTATTTTCATTTATTTTATTGATTGACATGTTATATTTATAGCATCACATTTTTTTCACCAAGATCACAATGCATTACTGTTTCACACTGTACAAAGAGTCTACATGTAGATGGATATGTCAAGTCAGTATACTGATATAAGGTTCATTTGTACGATATTTACACATGGTCCATAAAGAGTCTACATGCAGCCGCACAAAAATATGTCAAGTCAGTATACTGATGTAAGGTTCATTTGTACGATATTTACACATGGTCCATAAAGAGTCTACATGTAGATGGTACCGTACAAAAATATGTCAAGTCAGTATACTGATATAAGGTTCATTTGTACGATATTTACACATGGTCCATAAAGAGTCTACATGTAGATGGATATGTCAAGTCAGTATACTGATGTAAGGTTCATTTGTACGATATTTACACATGGTCCATAAAGAGTCTACATGTAGATGGTACCGTACAAAAATATGTCAAGTCAGTATACTGATGTAAGGTTCATTTGTACGATATTTACACATGGTCCATAAAGAGTCTACATGCAGATGGTACCGCACAAAAATATGTCAAGTCAGTATACTGATATAAGGTTCATTTGTACGATATTTACACATGGTCCATAAAGAGTCTACATGCAGATGGTAACGTACAAAAATATGTCAAGTCAGTATACTGATATAAGGTTCATTTGTACGATATTTACACATGGTCCATAAAGAGTCTACATGCAGCCGCACAAAAATATGTCAAGTCAGTATACTGATGTAAGGTTCATTTGTACGATATTTACACATGGTCCATAAAGAGTCTACATGCAGCCGCACAAAAATATGTCAAGTCAGTATACTGATATAAGGTTCATTTGTACGATATTTACACATGGTCCATAAAGAGTCTACATGCAGATGGATATGTCAAGTCAGTATACTGATATAAGGTTCATTTGTACGATATTTACACATGGTCCATAAAGAGTCTACATGCAGATGGTACCGTACAAAAATATGTCAAGTCAGTATACTGATGTAAGGTTCATTTGTACGATATTTACACATGGTCCATAAAGAGTCTACATGCAGATGGTACCGCACAAAAATATGTCAAGTCAGTATACTGATATAAGGTTCATTTGTACGATATTTACACATGGTCCATAAAGAGTCTACATGCAGATGGTACCGTACAAAAATATGTCAAGTCAGTATACTGATGTAAGGTTCATTTGTACGATATTTACACATGGTCCATAAAGAGTCTACATGCAGATGGTACCGCACAAAAATATGTCAAGTCAGTATACTGATATAAGGTTCATTTGTACGATATTTACACATGGTCCATAAAGAGTCTACATGCAGATGGTACCGTACAAAAATATGTCAAGTCAGTATACTGATGTAAGGTTCATTTGTACGATATTTACACATGGTCCATAAAGAGTCTACATGCAGCCGCACAAAAATATGTCAAGTCAGTATACTGATGTAAGGTTCATTTGTACGATATTTACACATGGTCCATAAAGAGTCTACATGTAGATGGTACCGTACAAAAATATGTCAAGTCAGTATACTGATATAAGGTTCATTTGTACGATATTTACACATGGTCCATAAAGAGTCTACATGTAGATGGTACCGCACAAAAATATGTCAAGTCAGTATACTGATATAAGGTTCATTTGTACGATATTTACACATGGACCATAAAGAGTCTACATGTAGATGGTACCGCACAAAAATATCTCAAGTCAGTATACTGATGTAAGGTTCATTTGTACGATATTTACACATGGTCCATAAAGAGTCTACATGTAGATGGTACCGTACAAAAATATGTCAAGTCAGTATACTGATGTAAGGTTCATTTGTACGATATTTACACATGGTCCATAAAGAGTCTACATGTAGATGGTACCGCACAAAAATATGTCAAGTCAGTATACTGATATAAGGTTCATTTGTACGATATTTACACATGGTCCATAAAGAGTCTACATGTAGATGGTACCGTACAAAAATATGTCAAGTCAGTATACTGATATAAGGTTCATTTGTACGATATTTACACATGGTCCATAAAGAGTCTACATGTAGATGGTACCGCACAAAAATATGTCAAGTCAGTATACTGATATAAGGTTCATTTGTACGATATTTACACATGGTCCATAAAGAGTCTACATGTAGATGGATATGTCAAGTCAGTATACTGATGTAAGGTTCATTTGTACGATATTTACACATGGTCCATAAAGAGTCTACATGTAGATGGTACCGCACAAAAATATGTCAAGTCAGTATACTGATGTAAGGTTCATTTGTACGATATTTACACATGGTCCATAAAGAGTCTACATGTAGATGGTACCGCACAAAAATATGTCAAGTCAGTATACTGATGTAAGGTTCATTTGTACGATATTTACACATGGTCCATAAAGAGTCTACATGCAGCCGCACAAAAATATGTCAAGTCAGTATACTGATGTAAGGTTCATTTGTACGATATTTACACATGGTCCATAAAGAGTCTACATGCAGCCGCACAAAAATATGTCAAGTCAGTATACTGATGTAAGGTTCATTTGTACGATATTTACACATCGTCCATAAAGAGTCTACATGTAGATGGTACCGCACAAAAATATGTCAAGTCAGTATACTGATATAAGGTTCATTTGTACGATATTTACACATGGTCCATAAAGAGTCTACATGTAGATGGATATGTCAAGTCAGTATACTGATGTAAGGTTCATTTGTACGATATTTACACATGGTCCATAAAGAGTCTACATGTAGATGGATATGTCAAGTCAGTATACTGATGTAAGGTTCATTTGTACGATATTTACACATGGTCCATAAAGAGTCTACATGTAGATGGTACCGCACAAAAATATGTCAAGTCAGTATACTGATGTAAGGTTCATTTGTACGATATTTACACATGGTCCATAAAGAGTCTACATGTAGATGGTACCGCACAAAAATATGTCAAGTCAGTATACTGATATAAGGTTCATTTGTACGATATTTACACATGGTCCATAAAGAGTCTACATGTAGATGGTACCGCACAAAAATATGTCAAGTCAGTATACTGATATAAGGTTCATTTGTACGATATTTACACATGGTCCATAAAGAGTCTACATGTAGATGGTACCGCACAAAAATATGTCAAGTCAGTATACTGATATAAGGTTCATTTGTACGATATTTACACATGGTCCATAAAGAGTCTACATGTAGATGGATATGTCAAGTCAGTATACTGATGTAAGGTTCATTTGTACGATATTTACACATGG
This sequence comes from Limnoperna fortunei, assembly GCA_944474755.1. NCBI lineage: Eukaryota > Metazoa > Mollusca > Bivalvia > Mytilida > Modiolidae > Limnoperna > Limnoperna fortunei. Next base: position 7,180,676 of record OX104111.1, read on the forward strand.
TCCATAAAGAGTCTACATGTAGATGGTACCGCACAAAAATATGTCAAGTCAGTATACTGATGTAAGGTTCATTTGTACGATATTTACACATGGTCCATAAAGAGTCTACATGTAGATGGTACCGCACAAAAATATGTCAAGTCAGTATACTGATGTAAGGTTCATTTGTACGATATTTACACATGGTCCATAAAGAGTCTACATGCAGCCGCACAAAAATATGTCAAGTCAGTATACTGATGTAAGGTTCATTTGTACGATATTTACACATGGTCCATAAAGAGTCTACATGCAGCCGCACAAAAATATGTCAAGTCAGTATACTGATATAAGGTTCATTTGTACGATATTTACACATGGTCCATAAAGAGTCTACATGCAGATGTATATGTCAAGTCAGTATACTGATATAAGGTTCATTTGTACGATATTTACACATGGTCCATAAAGAGTCTACATGCAGATGGTACCGTACAAAAATATGTCAAGTCAGTATACTGATATAAGGTTCATTTGTACGATATTTACACATGGTCCATAAAGAGTCTACATGCAGATGGTACCGTACAAAAATATGTCAAGTCAGTATACTGATGTAAGGTTCATTTGTACGATATTTACACATGGTCCATAAAGAGTCTACATGCAGATGGTACCGCACAAAAATATGTCAAGTCAGTATACTGATATAAGGTTCATTTGTACGATATTTACACATGGTCCATAAAGAGTCTACATGCAGATGGTACCGTACAAAAATATGTCAAGTCAGTATACTGATGTAAGGTTCATTTGTACGATATTTACACATGGTCCATAAAGAGTCTACATGCAGCCGCACAAAAATATGTCAAGTCAGTATACTGATGTAAGGTTCATTTGTACGATATTTACACATGGTCCATAAAGAGTCTACATGTAGATGGTACCGTACAAAAATATGTCAAGTCAGTATACTGATATAAGGTTCATTTGTACGATATTTACACATGGTCCATAAAGAGTCTACATGTAGATGGTACCGCACAAAAATATGTCAAGTCAGTATACTGATATAAGGTTCATTTGTACGATATTTACACATGGACCATAAAGAGTCTACATGTAGATGGTACCGCACAAAAATATCTCAAGTCAGTATACTGATGTAAGGTTCATTTGTACGATATTTACACATGGTCCATAAAGAGTCTACATGTAGATGGTACCGTACAAAAATATGTCAAGTCAGTATACTGATGTAAGGTTCATTTGTACGATATTTACACATGGTCCATAAAGAGTCTACATGTAGATGGTACCGCACAAAAATATGTCAAGTCAGTATACTGATATAAGGTTCATTTGTACGATATTTACACATGGTCCATAAAGAGTCTACATGTAGATGGTACCGCACAAAAATATGTCAAGTCAGTATACTGATATAAGGTTCATTTGTACGATATTTACACATGGTCCATAAAGAGTCTACATGTAGATGGTACCGCACAAAAATATGTCAAGTCAGTATACTGATATAAGGTTCATTTGTACGATATTTGCACATGGTCCATAAAGAGTCTACATGTAGATGGATATGTCAAGTCAGTATACTGATGTAAGGTTCATTTGTACGATATTTACACATGGTCCATAAAGAGTCTACATGTAGATGGTACCGCACAAAAATATGTCAAGTCAGTATACTGATGTAAGGTTCATTTGTACGATATTTACACATGGTCCATAAAGAGTCTACATGTAGATGGTACCGTACAAAAATATGTCAAGTCAGTATACTGATATAAGGTTCATTTGTACGATATTTACACATGGTCCATAAAGAGTCTACATGTAGATGGTACCGCACAAAAATATGTCAAGTCAGTATACTGATGTAAGGTTCATTTGTACGATATTTACACATGGTCCATAAAGAGTCTACATGCAGCCGCACAAAAATATGTCAAGTCAGTATACTGATGTAAGGTTCATTTGTACGATATTTACACATGGTCCATAAAGAGTCTACATGCAGCCGCACAAAAATATGTCAAGTCAGTATACTGATGTAAGGTTCATTTGTACGATATTTACACATCGTCCATAAAGAGTCTACATGTAGATGGTACCGCACAAAAATATGTCAAGTCAGTATACTGATGTAAGGTTCATTTGTACGATATTTACACATGGTCCATAAAGAGTCTACATGTAGATGGTACCGCACAAAAATATGTCAAGTCAGTATACTGATGTAAGGTTCATTTGTACGATATTTACACATGGTCCATAAAGAGTCTACATGTAGATGGTACCGCACAAAAATATGTCAAGTCAGTATACTGATATAAGGTTCATTTGTACGATATTTACACATGGTCCATAAAGAGTCTACATGTAGATGGTACCGCACAAAAATATGTCAAGTCAGTATACTGATATAAGGTTCATTTGTACGATATTTACACATGGTCCATAAAGAGTCTACATGTAGATGGTACCGCACAAAAATATGTCAAGTCAGTATACTGATATAAGGTTCATTTGTACGATATTTACACATGGTCCATAAAGAGTCTACATGTAGATGGATATGTCAAGTCAGTATACTGATGTAAGGTTCATTTGTACGATATTTACACATGGTCCATAAAGAGTCTACATGTAGATGGTACCGCACAAAAATATGTCAAGTCAGTATACTGATGTAAGGTTCATTTGTACGATATTTACACATGGTCCATAAAGAGTCTACATGTAGATGGTACCGCACAAAAATATGTCAAGTCAGTATACTGATGTAAGGTTCATTTGTACGATATTTACACATGGTCCATAAAGAGTCTACATGCAGCCGCACAAAAATATGTCAAGTCAGTATACTGATGTAAGGTTCATTTGTACGATATTTACACATGGTCCATAAAGAGTCTACATGTAGATGGTACCGTACAAAAATATGTCAAGTCAGTATACTGATATAAGGTTCATTTGTACGATATTTACACATGGTCCATAAAGAGTCTACATGTAGATGGTACCGCACAAAAATATGTCAAGTCAGTATACTGATGTAAGGTTCATTTGTACGATATTTACACATGGTCCATAAAGAGTCTACATGTAGATGGTACCGCACAAAAATATGTCAAGTCAGTATACTGATGTAAGGTTCATTTGTACGATATTTACACATGGTCCATAAAGAGTCTACATGCAGCCGCACAAAAATATGTCAAGTCAGTATACTGATGTAAGGTTCATTTGTACGATATTTACACATGGTCCATAAAGAGTCTACATGCAGCCGCACAAAAATATGTCAAGTCAGTATACTGATGTAAGGTTCATTTGTACGATATTTACACATGGTCCATAAAGAGTCTACATGTAGATGGTACCGCACAAAAATATGTCAAGTCAGTATACTGATGTAAGGTTCATTTGTACGATATTTACACATGGTCCATAAAGAGTCTACATGTAGATGGTACCGTACAAAAATATGTCAAGTCAGTATACTGATGTAAGGTTCATTTGTACGATATTTACACATGGTCCATAAAGAGTCTACATGCAGCCGCACAAAAATATGTCAAGTCAGTATACTGATGTAAGGTTCATTTGTACGATATTTACACATGGTCCATAAAGTTGAATTTCTTTATTAATGTAAAACTCGAACCCTACCGGGCCTCTACATATTGCTATTTTTAATTGTATTGACATCAATTTATCAAAGTTACGAGTGTATTCCTCACCAATGGCATGGGAATCTTCGCGGGACATTAATCCATTGAAACTAAGTAGAATACTACAAAAAAAGCAATCAAGACGTTTTATGTGTTTGCCATTTATTTTTAATTTACGCGACGAGAGTAAAGTGTGACATTAGATTTTTGTGACATGGGGTCTCGTTAGTTAAAATAAATCGCCAGCATTATAGTTAAATAGCTGGTTTGATTTGTAATACTCTTTAACTTTGAATATATTTTTGGACAAATGTTTGACTTCATGCGTTAATTGTTTAAAATTCAACATCTGCGTGTTGCGCTTCAAAAGAAATGACCTTAATTGGTATCGCTGTGCAGATGACACTCTAGTCGTATAAACAATCTCCACATTCCTGATGACTTGAAAACATTAACAACGGAGACCTCGGTCGAGCGCCATAAAACCTTTTTAAGTTTTCCTCGGTATCAGAATTTCTCGTTAGCGTTAGCGTTATTATGTGTAAATGTGTAATTGTAAATGAGAACAGCTTTATGTGTGTTTGTTGAATGATGTTTAACACCACATTTTCATATTTCATGGCGTCCAGTTTTTCTTGGGGGAGGAAGCCGGAGTACCAGGAGAGAACCCCGGCCTTTGGTTGCACAACTTTATGTATTAAATGTATTATTTTGATTGTTAAATGAATAATACAGACACTATGTACCTGCTATCCTGCGATCGTCATATGCATTGAATGTAGAATTTTAGTTATATTCAGATAAATATCAGGATTGAGGAGGTAGAATCTTTTATTTGTTTTAGGCATTTTTACACCTCTGTTACTTTTTTTTAAAAATAATTCAATTATTAAATGTTTTGCAACATTAGCTTTATCGGTTTTCTTAAACATTGACATTAATGTAACTGTTACAATGAAGAAAAAACCAGTTTGCTGCTAACAGATCTTATTCAGTCAAAACACTGTTAACTATTTTACAGATTATTTTCTCTGTTATCTCTTAATGCATGTGTAACAGGAGGCCTTTATGCGTTCTAGCAGGTAGTAGTCAAAAAGGCAGAAGAAGAAAAACCTGATAAAAAAGGGGGAAGATAACTTTTTTAAAGATGAAGTATTGGGTAGGAGTGGAAAATTAGCATTTGTAAAGGCTCATGCACAGAAGGGGTCTTTTAAGCGTATAAGGATTGTCGTACTCTATAAACACGTCACCCACTACGGTCCGTGTTCAGCACAAACCAATCAAATTCTATATTAAAAGTTTGCTTCAGATACATAACGAAACCATCAACATATGGACTCATCTTATAGCGTGCTGTCTAGTAATGATGAAAATGTACAATTGTTTAAAGAGCTTGGAGGACTCGGACTACTTTGCGGTTATTTTATGTTTTGGAATGTGTTGCGTATTGTACACGGCTATTAGCACAGTAGCACATACCGTCCACTCCAAGTCGCCAATGTATCATTACACGTGTTTTCAAGTTGACTACATGGGCATAGGTTATTATGCTTTTGGCAGTAGCATACTGTTATATTACACTTGTTGTCACGAGAAATATTATGTAACTTTACAGAACGTGTTACTACCGGCGGTTGTGGTCATGAGCTGGGTTGGGTTCATTTGCTGCTGTATCGCAAAACTGCGTTATAGAAGACCATATCCCTTTCAGAGAAAGTTGTGGAATTTATGCTCATTTGGTTTTCAATGCACATCAGTTTTCTCGGTCGTGCTGGCTAGATATTATGACTGCTTCACTGATAATAAATGTACATTGTCATTACTGAACCACCACACTACTGTTGCTATATATATACTTTCGTCAGTGGTATTTTTTTCCAGTCATATTCCTGAGAAATTTTTCCCTGGAAAGTTTGATATATTTGGACAAGGACATCAGATTTTTCATGTTTTATGTTCCTTTGGAACTCTCGAACAGTTTAATGCTGCCATGATCGATATTAAAACTCATACACCATTATTAACCAATCATAGACCTCGTTTGGGATCCATTCTCACTGCAATGCTTGTGTATACAATACTTGTTTTATTGACCTTGAAGTGCTTACGTCATTAAACAAAAAATCGCATAAAGTCCGACACGGAATTCGAGAAATCCCGAATGAAGTAATAACATTTATATTTTATGCGAATAAATGTATAGAAATTGTGTGAAAATTTGATGCACGAAACACTTGGGCATATGCTCGGAAAACCATATGTAGACCTGATAATTACATTATTTACTCAGGGCCGCGGTGGCCAAGTGGTTAAGGTAGTTCGTCTACTATTGCTCACGTGATCTGTCAACACTGAGATTGCGGGTTCGATTCTCACTGCAGGCAGTGTGTTCTCGACTCCAATCCTTATTGACAAGGATTGCCAGTTTTCCTACCACAGGTCGGGGTTCTCTCCAGGTACTTCGTCTTCCTCCCCTAATAAAAACTGGACGCCATCATATAGCTGAAAAATTGCTGAAAGTGGCGTTAAAACAGCATTCAAACAAACAAACAAACATAATTTACTCACTAAAACCTCGTGATACTTGCCATAAGAACAGACAGCGAGTTTGTCTCAACTGAGCTACAAAATTACGGTACTTTCGTCTTTCAACTCTTAACTTTTTCACAATACATTTTTTAAATGCTGTCTGAAGCCATGATGTCCGTAATCATCACATGATACGGGTACGGTTTTCCAGAAAAGCTTTCATCAGTTTTCTCTGAATTTGGGGCATTATTGATATTAATAGATGTGATGTCTCATCAGTGCAGATAGAACAATGAATCGATGAAGGGTATAGCTCTTTTCCTTATCTTTATAGGTAATTTGTACTTTTTTTCTTTTGATGTATCTGTGACAACCCTTGGAATTTATCACCGAATTTTTTTAAATCAGTAGGTAATTGACCGAGAAGGTCAGTAACAACGTAATGGTATTTATCACTAAATTTAATGAGTCAGTAGGAAACTTGCGGATAAATTAATATAGGACATTTTTTTATACAGACTGTATAACTAGATACAATAATGTAGCTCCTTTTTTATGGACGGAGCTACAAAGAGGTCCCAGTACCTGTAATAAAGCAAAAACACTCTTGGGTTTTATACATATTTTCCGCTATTAAGGTATCCGACCCATAATTGAAGTCCCCGTTTAATTTTATTTTTCGACCAAAAAATACAGCTTAATTAAATCAATATATTGCTAATTGATATACAATTTAATATATCGTTTTACTTTCAGTCAGTGTTTACAATTTGGAGCAAAAAAAGTTTAGTTACTAATTGTATTTCCGATGTTTGCCGAACATTACCGAGGTCTACTCTATTGACAAACAATAGACATCCGGTACACAAAATATGATCACGTGGTCAATTGTGGTCCGGATACTGTAAACTGCTATCTTTGTTTAATATACATGTTTCCTTTCTCCGCCGTTCAGCTGACATTTCTTCAATGTCTAATTAAATAGTGTTAACACTTTTCATAATCATGGCATTGTTGACAAAATTGAAATTGTGGAGTGTAGAATCGTATCGGTAAAATTTGATCCCAGCTAATGCAATAAATTCGGGAAAACTTGCTCCGAATGAACATTTTTACTAAATCGATTCAGAAATTATGCACTGCCGGAATTCATATTTTGAAAACAATGCCATGATAACGATAATAAAGTGTTAAACTACAGTTCTAACACGAATAAGGTGTTGTATAAATATCAGTTAAATTCAAAGACGTTTAAAATTATGTAGCAATTTAAGGAAACAGTTTAATAGCTTATTATATGCATAAACCCCCGGTTGTGAATCACTCCCACCTTGCTCCATTACGAGTAATGGGACCTCTTTGCAGCTCCGTCCATACAAAAATTAAGGAGCTATATAATTGTAGCTAACTGTATAACGTATCAGGTTCGTCCTGCGGGCTCACTTGATACTTTTTATCGTAAAGTCTGTATCACAAACAAAATGTCTAGTATTCCATATTTAACTTCAGTCGGGACGTAGCTGTTTATAATTATTATGGGTTAAAACGATTTCGAATAACTGTCGACACGTACAAATTTTATATTGCAGAATAGAAATATGATATAATTAAATCCTCCAACATCAAACTTTCGTGTCGATATTTACATGATCTCATTTCTAATAAAAGAAATATACAAAACATATATTACCAGTTTTTGTGTTCTTCTGTGCTGGAAAAAGCCCCTGATAAGTAATAAAACCAAAGCTTACACCAAGTTCAGCTCTGTCGAGCAGCTATAAAGAGGAACTACGTTTTAGGGTGGGATGGCGGATAACTTAATTAAAACTATCTAATCCTAATGCACGTGCCCAAAGTGCAAAGCTTGTGTAGCTGTTAAGGTGTCAAGACACTAAAGGGGACCAATCAAATTTAGAACATATTGTAGAAAGAAAATAGAAGAAAATAGTACTTGCAAACAAAATAGTCCTGTTTATCTTAGTGTATATTTAAAACTACTGTATGGATTTTATAAATGAAAGTTTTTCTGAAAGGTAAATATATTGGAAAAATTTTGAGTTCTAACATGGTCTGTTCTAATGTTGTTTAGTATATTTTATGTCACATTTACTACGTGACCTATAAGCCAAGATTTTCTGAAAAGAAAGTGCTATTTTTAGAGTGGGGTTTACCCCGGAAGTTGGGTTTCTCTTGGAAGGTTTTAAAGTGGTCATGAAATTTTGAGAGATCATAGGCCTGTCACGTACGATTCTGGATATATATGGTGTCGGTCAAGCTACACTTAAGGTAAAAGAGCTGTGCTAATTCCAAAAATAACAAATTTAGTAGAAAATCACAAAGAATGGGATTAGTGTTTTCACACCTTAAGGTTACAAAAGCGCAATTATTTACAATGCATTTCCCATATGGTACCCCTGGCAATTAAGTTCATTTGTGCGAAAAACCTCAAAAATGTCCCCCTCGGAAAACAGTTTTTTGTGTAAATTGAAATGAAAACCTTCATTATTAACAAATAAAAAAGTATAGGTCATGCAGCAAAAATGACCGAAAATTTTGGTTGAAATAATGACATTTAAATGGCACTGACACAATTTCTAACATCCCTCTTTAATCGTTTTAAGCTTAATTTTCAAGGCTCTTAAAAATTTCCGTCCAAATATCGAACATTTTCAATAAATAATGTTTATAATTTTTAATTTTGCTATTTTCAGAACTCCAACATCCAATCAGATGCCTCCGTGTATTTTCTTCTGCATACTATCTTGGGTTAAAAAATTTCCTGTTGTCATGTAAACAAATAATTGCGCAATTGTAACCTATAGGCAACATTGAACGTGTCAGAATGAGCCCAAAATGTTATGGTATCATCTTTAGGCAATATCCAAATGTTTCCCAAAATAAAATAAAGTTATCGTCAAGAGTTGTTTGTTAGTTTGAATTTTCTGGAGGCCACCCTCTATCAAACTTAATCGCATTTTTCAACATGTTTTCCGACAATAATGTGTTGCTGCTTAGTAATATTCGAGTTATTGTACTTGTTTTCGGTCGTTATTTGTGTATTTGGTACACGAGTCAATTCTGGGATAACTTTCTTCTTCAACATTTTTTCTCGAATAAAGATCTGAAGGCCGAAAACGAATTTTTCGTAGAATCTGTGAAAAACCACAATTTTGAAACAGACTATAGCTAGCTATGATAATACTTGGTGAGTCCTATTTTATGTCCGTATGTCAGAAGCAGTTCCATTAAAGTCAACTGCATTCAAATTCAACAAAGGCGATGTCATTCATGGATACAACATACTGAAATGCTTAAAACCCCAAAAATTCAATTTGGCTGAAAAGAGGTCAAAACAAAAAAAGTCGGCTAAGAGACTTAAGCCTAGCATAAAATATGTGTTTTTGATGTCAAACGCTGCATTTGAATGTATTAAACAATTTCCCCCAAAAATGTCAGAAACAATTTTTACCTAAAAGACCGCACAAACTCATCATAGTAGCCCACCCTAGATTTCCTATGAAAAAATACGTATATTTTAGAAACAGACTATAATTTTTTAACAAATCGTTATTAATAAACAATTTATATATAACTTGACATTCTGTGACGAATTCAAATTTTAGAATTAAAAATGGGTCAATAAATCAAGTATTCTGGAAGAAATCTCAGTTCCATATAGGCAACATTGAAAGTGTCAGAATGAGCCCAAAAAGTTATGGTATCATCTTTAGGCAATATCCAAATGTTTCCCAAAATAAAATAAAGTTATCTTCAAGGGTTGTTTGTTCGTTTGAATTTTCTGGAGGCCACCCTCTATCAAACTTAATCGCATTTTTCAACATGTTTTCCGACAATAATGTGTTGCTGCTTAGTAATATTCGAGTTATTGTACTTGTTTTCGGTCGTTATTTGTATATTTGGTACACGAGTCAATTCTGGGATAACTTTCTTCTTCAACATTTTTTCTCGAATAAAGATCTGAAGGCCGAAAACGAATTTTTCGTAGAATCTGTGAAAAACCACATTTTTGAAACAGACTATAGCTAGCTATGATAATACTTGGTGAGTCCTATTTTATGTCCGTATGTCAGAAGCAGTTCCATTAAAGTCAACTGCATTCAAATTCAACAAAGGCGATGTCATTCATGGATACAACATACTGAAATGCTTAAAACCCCAAAAATTCAATTTGGCTGAAAAGAGGTCAAAACAAAAAAAGTCGGCTAAGAGACTTAAGCCTAGCATAAAATATGTGTTTTTGATGTCAAACGCTGCATTTGAATGTATTAAACAATTTCCCCCAAAAATGTCAGAAACAATTTTTACCTAAAAGACCGCACAAACTCATCATAGTAGCCCACCCTAGATTTCCTATGAAAAAATACGTATATTTTAGAAACAGACTATAATTTTTTAACAAATCGTTATTAATAAACAATTTATATATAACTTGACATTCTGTGACGAATTCAAATTTTAGAATTAAAAATGGGTCAATAAATCAAGTATTCCGGAAGAAATCTCAGTTCCATATAGGTTACAAAAGCGTAATTATTTACAGTGTATTTCCCATATGGTACCCCTGGCAATTAAGTTCATTTGTGCGAAAAACCTCAAAAATATCCCCCCGGAAAACAGTTTTTTGTGTAAATTGAAATGAAAACCTTCATTATTAACAAATAAAAAAGTATAGGTCATGCAGCAAAAATGACCGAAAATTTTGGTTGAAATAATGACATTTAAATGGCACTGACACAATTTCTAACCTCCCTCTTTAATCGTTTTAAGCTCAATTTTCAAGGCTCTTAAAAATTTCCGTCCAAATATCGAACATTTTCAATAAATAATGTTTATAATTTTTAATTTTGCTATTTTCAGAACTCCAACATCCAATCAGATGCCTCCGTGTATTTTCTTCTGCATACTATCTTGGGTTAAAAAATTTCCCGTTGTCATGTAAACAAATAATTGCGCAATTGTAACCTATAGGCAACATTGAAAGCGTCAGAATGAGCCCAAAATGTTATGGTATCATCTTTAGGCAATATCCAAATGTTTCCCAAAATAAAATAAAGTTATCTTCAAGGGTTGTTTGTTAGTTTGAATTTTCTGGAGGCCACCCTCTATCAAACTTAATGGCATTTTTCAACATGTTTTCCGACAATAATTTGTTGCTGCTTAGTAATATTCGAGTTATTGTACTTGTTTTCGGTCGTTATTTGTATATTTGGTATACGAGTCAATTCTGGGATAACTTTCCTCTTCAACATTTTTTCTCGAATAAAGATCTGAAGGCCGAAAACGAATTTTTCGTAGAATCCGTGAAAAACCACATTTTTGAAACAGACTATAGCTAGCTATGATAATACTTGGTGAGTCCTATTTTATGTCCGTATGTCAGAAGCAGTTCCATTAAAGTCAACTGCATTCAAATTCAACAAAGGCGATGTCATTCATGGATACAACATACTGAAATGCTTAAAACCCCAAAAATTCAATTTGGCTGAAAAGAGGTCAAAACAAAAAAAGTCGGCTAAGAGACTTAAGCCTAGCATAAAATATGTGTTTTTGATGTCAAACGCTGCATTTGAATGTATTAAACAATTTCCCCCAAAAATGTCAGAAACAATTTTTACCTAAAAGACCGCACAAACTCATCATAGTAGCCCACCCTAGATTTCCTATGAAAAAATACGTATATTTTAGAAACAGACTATAATTTTTTAACAAATCGTTATTAATAAACAATTTATATATAACTTGACATTCTGTGACGAATTCAAATTTTAGAATTAAAAATGGGTCAATAAATCAAGTATTCTGGAAGAAATCTCAGTTCCATATAGGCAACATTGAAAGTGTCAGAATGAGCCCAAAATGTTATGGTATCATCTTTAGACAATATCCAAATGTTTCCCAAAATAAAATAAAGTTATCTTCAAGGGTTATTTGTTCGTTTGAATTTTCTGGAGGCCACCCTCTATCAAACTTAATCGCATTTTTCAACATGTTTTCCGACAATAATGTGTTGCTGCTTAGTAATATTCGAGTTATTGTACTTGTTTTCGGTCGTTATTTGTATATTTGGTACACGAGTCAATTATGGGATAACTTTATTCTTCAACATTTTTTCTCGAATAAAGATCTGAAGGCCGAAAACGAATTTTTCGTAGAATCTGTGAAAAACCACATTTTTGAAACAGACTATAGCTAGCTATGATAATACTTGGTGAGTCCTATTTTATGTCCGTATGTCAGAAGCAGTTCCATTAAAGTCAACTGCATTCAAATTCAACAAAGGCGATGTCATTCATGGATACAACATACTGAAATGCTAAAAACCCCAAAAATTCAATTTGGCTGAAAAGAGGTCAAAACAAAAAAAGTCGGCTAAGAGACTTAAGCCTAGCATAAAATATGTGTTTTTGATGTCAAACGCTGCATTTGAATGTATTAAACAATTTCCCCCAAAAATGTCAGAAACAATTTTTACCTAAAAGACCGCACAAACTCATCATAGTAGCCCACCCTAGATTTCCTATGAAAAAATACGTATATTTTAGAAACAGACTATAATTTTTTAACAAATCGTTATTAATAAACAATTTATATATAACTTGACATTCTGTGACGAATTCAAATTTTAGAATTAAAAATGGGTCAATAAATCAAGTATTCCGGAAGAAATCTCAGTTCCATATAGGTTACAAAAGCGTAATTATTTACAATGCATTTCCCATATGGTACCCCTGGCAATTAAGTTCATTTGTGCGAAAAACCTCAAAAATGTCCCCCCGGAAAACAGTTTTTTGTGTAAATTGAAATGAAAACCTTCATTATTAACAAATAAAAAAGTATAGGTCATGCAGCAAAAATGACCGAAAATTTTGGTTGAAATAATGACATTTAAATGGCACTGACACAATTTCTAACCTCCCTCTTTAATCGTTTTAAGCTCAATTTTCAAGGCTCTTAAAAATTTCCGTCCAAATATCGAACATTTTCAATAAATAATGTTTATAATTTTTTATTTTGCTATTTTCAGCACTCCAACATCCAATCAGATGCCTCCGTGTATTTTCTTCTGCATACTATCTTGGGTTAAAAAATTTCCCGTTGTCATGTAAACAAATAATTGCGCAATTGTAACCTATAGGCAACATTGAAAGTGTCAGAATGAGCCCAAAATGTTATGGTATCATCTTTAGGCAATATCCAAATGTTTCCCAAAATAAAATAAAGTTATCTTCAAGGGTTGTTTGTTCGTTTGAATTTTCTGGAGGCCACCCTCTATCAAACTTAATCGCATTTTTCAACATGTTTTCCGACAATAATGTGTTGCTGCTTAGTAATATTCGAGTTATTATACTTATTTTCGGTCGTTATTTGTATATTTGGTACACGAGTCAATTCTGGGATAACTTTCTTCTTCAACATTTTTTCTCGAATAAAGATCTGAAGGCCGAAAACGAATTTTTCGTAGAATCTGTGAAAAACCACATTTTTGAAACAGACTATAGCTAGCTATGATAATACTTGGTGAGTCCTATTTTATGTCCGTATGTCAGAAGCATTTCCATTAAAGTCAACTGCATTCAAATTCAACAAAGGCGATGTCATTCATGGATACAACATACTGAAATGCTTAAAACCCCAAAAATTCAATTTGGCTGAAAAGAGGTCAAAACAAAAAAAGTCGGCTAAGAGACTTAAGCCTAGCATAAAATATGTGTTTTTGATGTCAAACGCTGCATTTGAATGTATTAAACAATTTCCCCTAAAAATGTCAGAAACAATTTTTACCAAAAAGACCGCACAAACTCATCATAGTAGCCCACCCTAGATTTCCTATGAAAAAATACGTATATTTTAGAAACAGACTATAATTTTTTAACAAATCGTTATTAATAAACAATTTATATATAACTTGACATTCTGTGACGAATTCAAATTTTAGAATTAAAAATGGGTCAATAAATCAAGTATTCCGGAAGAAATCTCAGTTCCATATAGGTTACAAAAGCGTAATTATTTACAATGCATTTCCCATATGGTACCCCTGGCAATTAAGTTCATTTGTGCGAAAAACCTCAAAAATGTCCCCCCGGAAAACAGTTTTTTGTGTAAATTGAAATGAAAACCTTCATTATTAACAAATAAAAAAGTATAGGTCATGCAGCAAAAATGACCGAAAATTTTGGTTGAAATAATGACATTTAAATGGCACTGACACAATTTCTAACCTCCCTCTTTAATCGTTTTAAGCTCAATTTTCAAGGCTCTTAAAAATTTCCGTCCAAATATCGAACATTTTCAATAAATAATGTTTATAATTTTTTATTTTGCTATTTTCAGCACTCCAACATCCAATCAGATGCCTCCGTGTATTTTCTTCTGCATACTATCTTGGGTTAAAAAATTTCCCGTTGTCATGTAAACAAATAATTGCGCAATTGTAACCTATAGGCAACATTGAAAGTGTCAGAATGAGCCCAAAATGTTATGGTATCATCTTTAGGCAATATCCAAATGTTTCCCAAAATAAAATAAAGTTATCTTCAAGGGTTGTTTGTTAGTTTGAATTTTCTGGAGGCCACCCTCTATCAAACTTAATCGCATTTTTCAACATGTTTTCCGACAATAATGTGTTGCTGCTTAGTAATATTCGAGTTATTATACTTATTTTCGGTCGTTATTTGTATATTTGGTACACGAGTCAATTCTGGGATAACTTTCTTCTTCAACATTTTTTCTCGAATAAAGATCTGAAGGCCGAAAACGAATTTTTCGTAGAATCTGTGAAAAACCACATTTTTGAAACAGACTATAGCTAGCTATGATAATACTTGGTGAGTCCTATTTTATGTCCGTATGTCAGAAGCATTTCCATTAAAGTCAACTGCATTCAAATTCAACAAAGGCGATGTCATTCATGGATACAACATACTGAAATGCTTAAAACCCCAAAAATTCAATTTGGCTGAAAAGAGGTCAAAACAAAAAAAGTCGGCTAAGAGACTTAAGCCTAGCATAAAATATGTGTTTTTGATGTCAAACGCTGCATTTGAATGTATTAAACAATTTCCCCCAAAAATGTCAGAAACAATTTTTACCTAAAAGACCGCACAAACTCATCATAGTAGCCCACCCTAGATTTCCTATGAAAAAATACGTATATTTTAGAAACAGACTATAATTTTTTAACAAATCGTTATTAATAAACAATTTATATATAACTTGACATTCTGTGACGAATTCAAATTTTAGAATTAAAAATGGGTCAATAAATCAAGTATTCTGGAAGAAATCTCAGTTCCATATAGGTTACAAAAGCGTAATTATTTACAATGCATTTCCCATATGGTACCCCTGGCAATTAAGTTCATTTGTGCGAAAAACCTCAAAAATGTCCCCCCCGGAAAACAGTTTTTTGTGTAAATTGAAATGAAAACCTTCATTATTAACAAATAAAAAAGTATAGGTCATGCAGCAAAAATGACCGAAAATTTTGGTTGAAATAATGACATTTAAATGGCACTGACACAATTTCTAACCTCCCTCTTTAATCGTTTTAAGCTCAATTTTCAAGGCTCTTAAAAATTTCCGTCCAAATATCGAACATTTTCAATAAATAATGTTTATAATTTTTAATTTTGCTATTTTCAGAACTCCAACATCCAATCAGATGCCTCCGTGTATTTTCTTCTGCATACTATCTTGGGTTAAAAAATTTCCCGTTGTCATGTAAACAAATAATTGCGCAATTGTAACCTATAGGCAACATTGAAAGCGTCAGAATGAGCCCAAAATGTTATGGTATCATCTTTAGGCAATATCCAAATGTTTCCCAAAATAAAATAAAGTTATCTTCAAGGGTTGTTTGTTAGTTTGAATTTTCTGGAGGCCACCCTCTATCAAACTTAATCGCATTTTTCAACATGTTTTCCGACAATAATGTGTTGCTGCTTAGTAATATTCGAGTTATTGTACTTGTTTTCGGTCGTTATTTGTGTATTTGGTACACGAGTCAATTCTGGGATAACTTTCTTCTTCAACATTTTTTCTCGAATAAAGATCTGAAGGCCGAAAACGAATTTTTCGTAGAATCTGTGAAAAACCACAATTTTGAAACAGACTATAGCTAGCTATGATAATACTTGGTGAGTCCTATTTTATGTCCGTATGTCAGAAGCAGTTCCATTAAAGTCAACTGCATTCAAATTCAACAAAGGCGATGTCATTCATGGATACAACATACTGAAATGCTTAAAACCCCAAAAATTCAATTTGGCTGAAAAGAGGTCAAAACAAAAAAAGTCGGCTAAGAGACTTAAGCCTAGCATAAAATATGTGTTTTTGATGTCAAACGCTGCATTTGAATGTATTAAACAATTTCCCCCAAAAATGTCAGAAACAATTTTTACCTAAAAGACCGCACAAACTCATCATAGTAGCCCACCCTAGATTTCCTATGAAAAAATACGTATATTTTAGAAACAGACTATAATTTTTTAACAAATCGTTATTAATAAACAATTTATATATAACTTGACATTCTGTGACGAATTCAAATTTTAGAATTAAAAATGGGTCAATAAATCAAGTATTCTGGAAGAAATCTCAGTTCCATATAGGCAACATTGAAAGTGTCAGAATGAGCCCAAAATGTTATGGTATCATCTTTAGGCAATAACCAAATGTTTCCCAAAATAAAATAAAGTTATCTTCAAGGGTTGTTTGTTCGTTTGAATTTTTTGGAGGCCACCCTCTATCAAAATTAATCGCATTTTTCAACATGTTTTCCGACAATAATTTGTTGCTGCTTAGTAATATTCGAGTTATTGTACTTGTTTTCGGTCGTTATTTGTATATTTGGTATACGAGTCAATTCTGGGATAACTTTCCTCTTCAACATTTTTTCTCGAATAAAGATCTGAAGGCCGAAAACGAATTTTTCGTAGAATCTGTGAAAAACCACATTTTTGAAACAGACTATAGCTAGTTATGATAATACTTGGTGAGTCCTATTTTATGTCCGTATGTCAGAAGCAGTTCCATTAAAGTCAACTGCATTCAAATTCAACAAAGGCGATGTAATTCATGGATACAACATACTGAAATGCTTAAAACCCCAAAAATTCAATTTGGCTGAAAAGAGGTCAAAACAAAAAAAGTCGGCTAAGAGACTTAAGCCTAGCATAAAATATGTGTTTTTGATGTCAAACGCTGCATTTGAATGTATTAAACAATTTCCCCCAAAAATGTCAGAAACAATTTTTACCTAAAAGACCGCACAAACTCATCATAGTAGCCCACCCTAGATTTCCTATGAAAAAATACGTATATTTTAGAAACAGACTATAATTTTTTAACAAATCGTTATTAATAAACAATTTATATATAACTTGACATTCTGTGACGAATTCAAATTTTAGAATTAAAAATGGGTCAATAAATCAAGTATTCTGGAAGAAATCTCAGTTCCATATAGGTTACAAAAGCGTAATTATTTACAATGCATTTCCCATATGGTACCCCTGGCAATTAAGTTCATTTGTGCGAAAAACCTCAAAAATGTCCCCCCGGAAAACAGTTTTTTGTGTAAATTGAAATGAAAACCTTCATTATTAACAAATAAAAAAGTATAGGTCATGCAGCAAAAATGACCGAAAATTTTGGTTGAAATAATGACATTTAAATGGCACTGACACAATTTCTAACCTCCCTCTTTAATCGTTTTAAGCTCAATTTTCAAGGCTCTTAAAAATTTCCGTCCAAATATCGAACATTTTCAATAAATAATGTTTATAATTTTTAATTTTGCTATTTTCAGAACTCCAACATCCAATCAGATGCCTCCGTGTATTTTCTTCTGCATACTATCATACAATTGTAACCTTAATACAATGGAGTAAACGCCATCTTTTGGGAGATACGAGAGGGGAGATAATAATAAAGACTGATAAATCTGTTCGAAAGACGTTATCTCTCCCGACTTGCAAATTACATAAAAAATCCTGTTTGTGAAAAAATCATTAATATGCTATAAATAAACATTTACTGTTATATTAAAACTGTTATCAGCTACTGGAATGCACTACGTTTGACGTGTATAGTAAACGTAAACCAGGAAGAAGTCTAATGTATAAAGGTTTGCAAAATATTTCCATTCGTTGTTTAAATATCCTATATGTACGTATTGATTGTTTACTATTTGTTTTTAGCTACTTAAACGAGACCACAATAGTTTCGCCAATTAGTTTTTTATAACAAAAAGTCAAATAAAAAAATTATACCCTCTCATTTAGAAAAACATTGTTATACGCTAAAAGCATAATACCAATCTCAATTAATATTTATAAAAAAAATCAGAAAAATGATCATTTTTCTAAACAACTGCGGTAATCCCTGTCATCATTGATGAAGCACGAGAAATTCTAAACACAGAAAATTTGTCTATTTTTTACTGTGCAAATTATTCATCCAAACTTCATAAAAATACCCATCTTTCAAATAAGTCCAAAAGTACTCCTAAAAGCCAATAAAAACTATATTTAGCTATATTCGCAGCAACTGCTTTACACATTTACTTCGTTCCACGTTTATAGCAGGAACCTATTTATAGTAGTCCCAGTGTCTAGTAAACCAAGGGAAAGTCAGATATATATTATACAATTAATTAATGCTTCAGTGGCCAACAGCAGGAAATAATGGAGCCCAAGACCTAGACTTGAGGCGACCTGACCTGACCGAGGCCAACGGTCGAGTGTTCATTATTTCCTGCTGTTGACCACTAAATCAATAATCAATCGTTTTATTATACCGAATAAAATAGTTTCTTTTTTGGGGGGAAGGCGTTGATCAATAAGGGAAATTCATTTTTAGATTAATTTTTTAAACAATAAAAAGCAACAATTTAACAATTAACAAATAAACTGTTTTAACATTTCTGAAGATAATATCCATTTGTCCACAATTAGTTGTGGACATGAAATGAACTCTCCAATAGTCAACATGTGTCATGTGACAAATATTGACAAGTCAACATTAGTCACATGACAAATATTGACAAGTCAACATTTGTCACGTGACAAATGTTGACTTTTTGAGTTGGTGGTCATGTAGTGGAAAATGAATTGAAATCACATGTTCAAATATAACCAATAGAAATTGACTAAAGTGTAATTAATATACATGAGGTATAATAATATGGGTTTACAAGATATATATTGTTGTATTTACAGTGTGTTCCATGTATGCTGAAAATAGAATATATGTTTTGTAAAGTTTGATTTTTATCATTCAAGTGATAGGCCGGTAGTGTAGTTTTCTTTCCACAGTTAGTCTTATTTTGAAGACGATCTGTTTAGTGTAGTTGATGGCTTGCAGTTTGATCTTTGATTAGTGGCATGCTGCAAGCCTGAAGTGTGAAAGACCATACCCTGAATTATAAGTAGCGTGCTTGCAGTGTGTGAAAAAATGAATTGGTAATGTCGTGTTAGTAGGGAGCGTGGAAGGCTATAAATTATTGGTAGAGTGCTTGAAGAGTGTTAGAAAATGGATTGGTATTGTCGTTTTAGTCTGGAGTGTGGAAGGCAACAAATTATTTGTAGAGTGCTTGCAGAGAGTGAGAAAATGTATTGGTATTGTCGTTTTAGCCTGGAGTGTGGAAAGCAACAAATTATTTGTAGAGTGCTTGCAGAGTGTGAGAAAATGTATTGGTATTGTCGTTTTAGCCTGGAGTGTGGAAGGCAACAAATTATTTGTAGAGTGCCTGCAGAGTGTGAGAAAATGTATTGGTATTGTCGTTTTAGCCTGGAGTGTGGAAGGCAACAAATTATTTGTAGAGTGCTTGCAGAGTGTGAGAAAATGTATTGGTATTGTCGTTTTAGCCTGGAGTGTGGAAGGCAACAAATTATTTGTAGAGTGCTTGCAGAGTGTGAGAAAATGGATTAGTATTGTCGTTTTAGCCTGGAGTGTGGAAGGCTACACATTATTTGTAGAGTGCCTGCGGAGTGTGAGAAAATGTATTGGTATTGTCGTTTTAGCCTGGAGTGTGGAAGGCAACAAATTATTTGTAGAGTGCTTGCAGATTGTGAGAAAATGGATTAGTATTGTCGTTTTAGCCTGGAGTGTAGAAGGCAACAAATTATTTGTAGAGTGCCTGCAGAGTGTGAGAAAATGTATTGGTATTGTCGTTTTAGCCTGGAGTGTGGAAGGCAACAAATTATTTGTAGAGTGCCTGCAGAGTGTGAGAAAATGTATTGGTATTGTCGTTTTAGCCTGGAGTGTGGAAGGCAACAAATTATTTGTAGAATGCTTGCAGAGTGTGAGAAAATGGATTAGTATTGTCGTTTTAGCCTGGAGTGTGGAAGGCAACAAATTATTTGTAGAGTGCCCGAAGAGTGTGAGAAAATGAATTGGTATTGTCGTTTTAGCCTGGAGTGTGGAAGGCAACAAATTATTTGTAGAGTGCTTGCAGAGTGTGAGAAAATGTATTGGTATTGTCGTTTTAGCCTGGAGTGTAAAAGGCAACAAATTATTTGTAGAGTGCTTGCAGAGTGTGAGAAAATGTATTGGTATTGTCGTTTTAGCCTGGAGTGTGGAAGGCAACAAATTATTTGTAGAGTGCTTGCATAGTGTGAGAAAATGGATTAGTATTGTCGTTTTAGCCTGGAGTGTGGAAGGCAACAAATTATTTGTAGAGTGCCTGCAGAGTGTGAGAAAATGTATTGGTATTGTCGTTTTAGCCTGGAGTGTGGAAGGCTACACATTATTTGTAGAGTGCTTGCAGAGTGTGAGAAAATGGATTAGTATTGTCGTTTTAGCCTGGAGTGTGGAAGGCAACAAATTATTTGTAGAGTGCCTGCAGAGTGTGAGAAAATACATTGGTATTGTCGTTTTAGCCTGGAGTGTGGAAGGCAACAAATTATTTGTAGAGTGCTTGCAGAGTGTGAGAAAATGAATTGGTATTGTCGTTTTAGCCTGGAGTGTGGAAGGCTGCACATTATTTGTAGAGTGCCTGCAGAGTGTGAGAAAATGTATTGGTATTGTCGTTTTAGCCTGGAGTGTGGAAGGCAACAAATTATTTGTAGAGTGCCTGCAGAGTGTGAGAAAATGTATTGGTATTGTCGTTTTAGCCTGGAGTGTGGAAGGCAACAAATTATTTGTAGAGTGCTTGCAGAGTGTGCGAAAATGAATTGGTATTGTCGTTTTAGCCTGGAGTGTGGAAGGCAACAAATTATTTGTAGAGTGCTTGCAGAGTGTGAGAAAATGAATTGGTATTGTCGTTTTAGCCTGGAGTGTGGAAGGCTACACATTATTTGTAGAGTGCCTGCAGAGTGTGAGAAAATGTATTGGTATTGCCGTTTTAGCCTGGAGTGTGGAAGGCAACAAATTATTTGTAGAGTGCTTGCAGAGTGTGAGAAAATGGATTAGTATTGTCGTTTTAGCCTGGAGTGTGGAAGGCAACAAATTATTTGTAGAGTGCCTGCAGAGTGTGAGAAAATGTATTGGTATTGTCGTTTTAGCCTGGAGTGTGGAAGGCAACAAATTATTTGTAGAGTGCTTGCAGAGTGTGAGAAAATGGATTAGTATTGTCGTTTTAGCCTGGAGTGTGGAAGGCAACAAATTATTTGTAGAGTGCTTGCAGAGTGTGAGAAAATGGATTAGTATTGTCGTTTTAGCCTGGAGTGTGGGAGGCAACAAATTATTTGTAGAGTGCTTGCAGAGTGTGAGAAAATGGATTAGTATTGTCGTTTTAGCCTGGAGTGTGGGAGGCAACAAATTATTTGTAGAGTGCTTGCAGAGTTTAATTTATAACAATTTTATTTGTTCAAAGAACGAATGGGAAAATTAACACAAGTTTAACTTGCTTAGGAGATCTTCACATAATCCAGTTATTATTTTGGCGTCTTTGAGTTGCAAATGTTTATGGCGTGTGGTAGTAATTCCACATTTGTACCAAACGTCACAGCTATATTCGTACGGTGGTCTTATATAAACGGGTAGAAAGGTTATTTCTACTAAGTATTTATTTAAACTTTCTCAACATATTTAGATATTTAGTTACGTTTTTGATCAGTAATACGGGATAACCACTTGGAATTTTATGATAATATGATAGTGTTATTCCAAGATGTTCTTAACAGGTATAAACTACCTGATTAAAGAAAAATACAATTTCATTTCCTCATTCTGTGTTAATATCAAAAAAAGAAAGAAAAAATCTTCTGTCTTTTCAGGATTAAATTTCATAAGGCATCTTCCCAACGAATCGTCTAAAAATTTTGAATCATTATTATTTATGGTACATATCATCAGCAAATATTCGTGATGGACACCATATAATTGCATTTTTTATTGATATAAATAGAAAATAATAGAGAACCTAAAACAGAACATTGAGGTACCCAGGCTTTAATAATGGCAAGTGTTGACAAAAAAGATTTGCAAATTACTTTCTGTTTCCTATTATAATCTGATCAAAGTGAAAATGAAGAATTTTTTATACAATGTATGATGCTTGGCTGATTGCAAAAAAATAATCAATATTTTTAATGTTTAATGAATTAACTGAATAACTGCAACCTCCAAAGAATATAAAACTTAACCTATGACCAGACAAATATCCAGGTTTATTGACATGTATGGGGATTTAATAACTAAAAACAAATATCCGACATTGTTTTAAGTTAAAAGGGGCCTTTGACAACTTCGTTATTGCTTTAGCGTCATTCAAATAGGTAATTATAAACCATTATGAATGAGTTTTTATGTTGTTCTTTACAGGGACTAGTAAGTAAGGTTGTGTCGAGGTTATAATTTATAATTCAAAGTGGACATTTGTAAATACTTGATAAACCTTATTTACAACAGACCTGTTTAAATTATATTAATCAAGTTCATGTCATGCTTAAGAATGATAAAAATGGTTTAAAACTGCCCTGTTGTATGGTCAGGTTTAAAACTGCTCTGTTGTATGGTCAGGTTTAAAACTGCTCTGTTGCATAGCCAGATTTAAAACTGTCCTGTTGCACGATCAGGTTTAAAACTGTCCTGTTGCATGGTCAGGTTTAAAACTGCTCTGTTGCACGATCAGGTTTAAAACTGCTCTGTTGCATGGTCAGGTTTAAAACTGCTTTGTTGCATGGTCAGGTTTAAAACTGCTCTGTTGCACGATCAGGTTTAAAACTGCTCTGTTGCATGGTCAGGTTTAAAACTGTACTGTTGCACGATCAGGTTTAAAACTGTCCTGCTGCATGGTCAGGTTTAAAACTGCTCTGTTGCATGGCCAGATTTAAAACTGCCCTGTTGTATGGTCAGGTTTAAAAATGCTCTGTTACATGGCCAGATTTAAAACTGCCCTGTTGTATGGTCAGGTTTAAAACTGCTCTGTTACATGGTCATATTTAAAACTGCCCTGTTGTATGGTCTGATTTAAAAATATTTTCTGACGCGACAGTGAAGGGAAATAGTAGCGTTGAAAGAACATATCCGGAGGTGTTGTTTACTAAAGTGTTTTATTATACTGAACAAATTTTGATATAAGATAATTAAGATATTATGTTATGTAATATTCAATATATAGTAAAGATAAATCTTCAAATACGGAGAACTGTAATCATAGTGCTATTCACCGGTAGAAAAAAATGTTGAAAACATTGGAAATAGAATTGTTATTGTCATTAAATTTATATACAAAAAAGTATGAGAAGTATAATAATCAAGTTATAAACTATAAATTAGCTTTTTATGATTAGACACCTCAGTAACTATTACATTGTGTTGGAGATAGGGTGATTGGCAGTTTGTGCCAATGCGCAGCCTTATTTTGTCATCGGTATTTATGAGAAGTTGTTAAAACTAACAAAAAATTATTCAAAGGCAATAAATAATCATAAAAGTAAATACAAGACCCAATCATAACAAAACATAAAGGTATTTTCGTCAACACAGGCTGTGCTCCGTTTGATGGGAGGGAAGAAAAAACTCGGCATTGAATTGAAAATGTCATTTATTACTTAAATGACGAAAACACAAATTAAAAATAATAAAACATATATACATACAAATAGATGGAAATCTTAACTACTATAATAAAGATGAGAATATTTTAGGCCTTTTTAAACTACTTTAATACCTGAACCCGAACATTGAGGTAACCAGGCTTTAATAATGGCAAGCGTTGACAAAAAAGATTTGCAAATCACTTTCTGTTTTCTATTATAATCCTTTCAATATTTTTCTCAAAGTTTTCTTTCACAATTTTTTTCATATAATTAAATTTGTTTCTTTGTTTTTCATCCAATCAAGTCTTGTTTGCGATAGCATTTCAATACAGGTCGATCTCGTTTACGAATTTCACTTCCAATAGTGTTATTAAACCATGATTCATCGTACGCGCGCAGTGTTATGATCTATCTGGGTATTGGTTATATTCAAAAGATAATGTTCAAATTCCATGCACAGCTTATCAATATTATGCTTATATTATATCTATTATATAATAGATTTTCCCAGTTCATTCAGGCATTCGATTATTTAGAATATCGATATCTATGATTTTATACAGCAAAACATGTCGAACGAAATAGTTAGATGCTGAAATTGTGGCATCGATAAATTTCAATGTCATAAAAATCGGCAAACGTTAGAACCTACAACCAAAAAATGTTACTACACTTAACTTGGTACATGCATTTCACAAAAGAAAGTAATGGTGGGTTAAACCAGGTTTTATGGCATGCCAAACGTCTCCCCTAAAAATATGCTGTAAAATAGACCCATTATCGCCCTTTATTCTTTGACTGTTTTACCTATTATTAACATATTCACTCCAAGACAATATAGGCTGAGCAATTCTACACAGTGAGTCGGGTCCACATATATGCAATCCAATATGAGTCAATAAGGCATATTGGAGCTTGCCTGATTGACTTAATAATACGGATCTGAATTCGGTTAAATTATCTTATATGGATATTTTGCCGTGGTTAGTTTTGCATATTAAACGTACAATTATTTTGGCCTTTTCCGTTAATAGTTTTGCCAATTACGTGCGAAACGACTGATATTATTTTATGACAATTTTCACTTGTTCTTTACATATGTTTTTGGCAATGCTGTCAGTGTCAACTGTATGCGTTGGTCAACCCTTTTCATTTACTGGTACCTTTGCATTGTGAAATCTCCGACTGGTGGGTATGGAGTACTGCTCGCTCGTTGTGTTCAATGCGATTTTCGAATTGTGATGTCTTGCAATATAAAAATGTTTAATTATTGTTCGTGCTCCTCGCATCTGTTAACTGTTGTTAATTCTTTATTCAATCAAGTAATATTAATCATTGGTTTTTTAATCGTCCTATTCTGGTCAGCTAATTGTTTTATATTTGTTCTATTTTCTGCATTAATGGTTTTATTTGCTGCTCAAAGCACATCTCCATTGTGCTTAGACAATGCTACCAATTGTGTTACTGGGATATTAAGGCAAAAACGCAAAAATTCGTAAATTCGGAACAAATAATATTTGTCTTTCGCGTGTCAAAACAATTTTTCAATATATGCTTAGTAGTTAATTATATTTGTATCATTACAATCTTTTACAATTGTTTATATGCCAACCACATTATCTATAATAGATAATTGTTCAAGAAGAATTAGAAGGTCCTTTCAATATTCCTGTGAGTAAAACTAATTTAAACTGAAGTAACGTTTTAAAACCCCCAGTTAATGTGTGAAAAGATAGGGAAAACGGGTTGCTAGGGATTTTTGTCAAATGGAAATAACGTGCGACATTTCAAATACGAAAGTAAGTGACCTTCAACAGGAAATACGGTCCTGAATCTGAAAACATATTATTGCTACTATCTTTGTCAACTGGAAATGACTTTTTTAAAAGCAAAAAGTTGATATTCCAGATAAAGTGTTCAGAAGACGTCCGTAGGTATTTACGACTTATGGTTTGTGAGTTTTAACATTAACGTAGTCATATACTGCAATGGGAGTGTTTCATCAGTTGTTTAGTTAACATTTTGCAACTATTTGTTATTATTTTCTGAAGATTATGATCTTGAAATAAACTATAGCACACTCGCATGTTCGATTAATACCTGGACCCTCGCCCGAAAATTGACGATGAAGACCAATTGATATAATTCCAATTGCAAAACAACGAGACGACTTTAAACTATTCTATTGTAAACTTTCGCATTTCTGACCTGCAATTGAAGTTTGATGTATTCATCTCAATACGGTATTACAAGAGCGTGTGCACCGTACCGTAATTTTAAGAACAGGGAATTGCTTCTACAGAAAAAAGTGCAGTAATGGCTTCCTGGACGGTTTGATTAACGTATCTACGTATCCATTCTAATTGTTTGAGCGATACCGAGAGCCTTTCTCACAAAAAAATATTATATATTGTTTGTTTTTGGTCAGGTGTTTGTCATTCGCTTTTAATCATATTATACGTCTTGGTATCGTCTGCTTCCGTACTCAATATGGAAATATGTTTTAATAATTAACTCATTTTAAATTTTATTTCACATTTAAATATTGTTTAGAAAATAGAAACATGAAAATACTTTTCTCGATTGATTGATTGATTGATTGATCAGAAAGCAGTATTTCACTATATTCAGGACAAGAACAAGTAAACAATTTATCATTTTGGAATTAATCAGCAGATGTATACAGTACAACGCATC
This sequence comes from Limnoperna fortunei, assembly GCA_944474755.1. Taxonomy (NCBI): domain Eukaryota; kingdom Metazoa; phylum Mollusca; class Bivalvia; order Mytilida; family Modiolidae; genus Limnoperna; species Limnoperna fortunei. Next base: position 7,207,590 of record OX104111.1, read on the forward strand.
TGTGTTTGAGTTCTGTAGGTCAACTATAACCACTGGAAACTAATTTTACCATTATAAGGTAATTTTTTGTATTAAACCTAAACCTTTTCGTTTGTACTGTTATATTTTGTTTCAAAACGGTCCTTTAGGTAACAATCTCTGCACTTATTTTTTTTCAGAACTATGGACAAGAAAGTTCAATACGCTATGTTCCGTCAAGTGTTTGCAATTTTCTTTATCTTTATTTGGGATCATGGTTCTTGTGATCGAATGCGGGCAATAAAAGGACTTGACAAAGATCAAAACCGGAGAGTAGAGCGTTCCTCAGAACCACTTTGTGTCGACAGAGAAAATGGTTGTTTTTGTCCTGGTCACGATAACACATGCCATTTATGTATAAGTGGGAAATGTTGTTTTTGTGACGAATATTGCGTAACAGCTCACGACTGCTGCTCCGATTTTACGACGATGTGTACGAAAGGTAAGTTTCTTAGGTAATACATAGCCTGTATCGCTCACCTGATTTATATAGGCGATGAAGATGGCATTTCTGTAAGGTTAAACTGGCATAAATTACATTATCTTTCTAGACCAATGATCTTGCTGTTTGGTTTCATCTGGTTCAACAGAAGCCATTTTAACATTTTCCCATAGGTTTCAAATTAAATTAATTCCTATAATTTCAGTATTCTTATTGTATGTACATTTTTTTATTGGACGGTTCTTTTAAAAGGTTATTCTTGTTTATTTGATCAAACATCCATCTTTGCATTTTAGAAGAGATGGCAGTTGAAAGTTATTTATATAGAGTCGTCTGTTAAACTTTATAATGGTAATGGTGGACATATTAACTGTCTTATTGGCATGAAAAAAAATTGTGGAGGACCTTTTGCTAAATAGTCCTATAATAACTTGTTTTCATAGGTTAACAGTTTAAGTCCGGCGGAAGTGACCATTTCGAATTTCGATTCGCATCAAAAAAGTTTCGATTGGTTAACCAGTTTCAGAAAAGAATCCCTTTAAACCTAAACTGTATGGTCCTATGTTAAACTATGTCCTGCGGGGTGGCCATTTTGAATTTCAGCTTGGCATAAAAACATAAACATTAAAGGGGCCATCAAATCAATATTGCTAGTAAGTTTTGTTCCCATTGTTTAATTGACAATGGACGCAAAGTGATGGCAATATCTTACATGATTCTGAGCTAAAAACTATTTGATTTTCAACAACTTGATGTGATAAGTTTACAGTTCGAATTGAAAAAACATGTAGCTTTAAACTAAAAAGTTGCAAAAACTTTCACATACTCAGCCCCCTTTCTGTGGAATAAATTTCAGTGCGTTATTTCTTTTAGTACTAATATCTACATATGAGGTTTTTCAAACCATCAGGACAATATATAATCTTTTAGTTATTACATGTAATTTTCTATTCTATCTATATGCTTACAGTTTGATTAATTTAATTTGAATTCCGATTGTGATAAAATATCATATTATCTACGCTGTAGATGACATCAAATAAAATTACATGAACCTCATAAAAGTAAGATTTTTTTTTACTTTTAATATTGCAGACAAATCACAGAACAATGCGGAACAAACAGGAGACACCATTATTTCCGAAAAAAACTACATAAAACTTAAATACAAGTACCGGGCATGCAAATCAACAACAATTTCATGAAGTATTTTTAACATCTCATTTATAGCAAATAGAGAAGTTAAAACATGTCTAACTTCTTTCTATTTCAGGCTGTGGTGAAGTAACGTGTGAAAATGGTGGTGTTTGCTATGAAAAAAACAGCGTGTTTTATTGCGAATGTTTAAGGGGGTATTCAGGAGCATTTTGTCAAATTGGTACGATATAGACATGGTATAAATAGCAGATAAATATTTCACTACTATGAAATCATGTATTATACAAAAATCGTTTATTCATCGCTAAAAAATGGAAGACTCGAGTATATGACACGGGTCAGTCATGCGGTTACTAGGTTTATCGAGAAAATATACAGTTTTCATAGGTTACATACTAAGTTTCTCAGTCAAACACAACTGTTTCATAAAAATTTGTATACAGTGGGAAAACTATAGTTAAATGCCTTTAAAAATGCTATGTTTGAGCTATAATTAATTTGGCGCTATTTGAGTTTTTGCCTGTTTTTGTATCATGTCTATTGATTGGTTCGGGCATCACAGTTGTAGAAAGGGAGCTTTTAATCAGATATTTGCCATAATCTACGCGAAAGTGGATCCAGCCTAAATAAAACCATAAAAAATACTCGAGAAGTAACAGAATAGTCATACTGTAATCTCACCCGATGAAATGTAAGCACCAGTTATGTTAACTCTATAATTCTGTTAAAATAATGATAATTAACCGTGGTTTTCTATGTATATAACATAAAATCCTTTTTAGTACCACGAAGTCATTGCATCACATTTCTAATATGTTATTTTTGGTTTTACTTTCAGATAAATGTGAACCGTTTCCTAGTGACGTAGTGTTTCTATTTGATGGTTCTGCCAGTCTTAGTCATACATACAATAAAAACAAACATATAGGATCATTTTTCAATGATTTGAAACTAGATAACAAATATTTTGAGACGGCTATAGTTTCCTTCACTGGCAAGGCAACTGTACATCATGACTTTGGCACTATTGCTAATAAAACAGATTTAGAACAGAAAGTAGAAAACTTAAAATTCACTGGAGAAATATCGGAAATTGTCTTAGGTTTGGAAAAAGCAAAAGAGTTGTTATTATTGAGACAAAATCTTCAACGAAAGAAATTTATTGTAATATTTTCTGACGGTCTACCATCAACTCCAAGCTCGTTTGTTTCCAATTATTACAGCCTTATACCTATCTACGCAGTGGCCGTTGGAGAAGATGTCTCGCACTACTTTTTGACAAAGATAACATCCAACGTGTCTAGAATTTTTCCATCCAATACAGATAATCTATGGAACCACATTCTATCAGAAACAGTTGATGCTGAATGTAATTGTAAGTTTGTGTTAACACCGTCAACTTCTAACTTCACAATAGAAAAACGTTTTTATAATTCTCCGTTCTATACAGTTATTCTCCAGACACTCGTGATCTTTCACCATATCTCTTTGAAAAAAAAACAAAGAAAACGGCAAAACACTGTATAACAACACAGCCAACCAATAAAAAGGTGATTTTAATAGGCATGTAGGGTCTGTTTTTAATAATTGGGGATACTATTTTCTTTATGTATAATTGGCATGGGAAAAATTCGAGAGTAGGTTTTTTATTTTACACACATAGATTAAAAAAATATATTGTGAAAATGGATGTTTTCCATCTAAGCTTTGCATTTAAATCGCTGTAATTTTTTTGTGTGTTATAGCTTGCAGCACAACGACAGACGCTGACATAGTTTTAGCTGTTGATACATCATCTAGCATGCTGAATGAAGATATTCTGGTTACAGTACCAAATCTGCTGAATAAGATTCTCTTAAAAGTTAGCAATAAAGCAATAAACAGTCAACTGTTGCTAGTTACATTTAGCCAGAAAACCAGCATACTTTTTAACTTTACGGAGGTAACAAATGAAAACAAAAGAATGCTGCAGTTAAAACTATCTTCTTTTGAGTCAGTCAAATCTACCGAAACCAATTTAATGGAACTTTTTTCAGAGGTTCATATGCTATTAAATGATACCAAAAGAGGCGCAAAGTCTTCCGCTAAGAAGATAGTTTTAATTATTTCACGGTTTCTAAACGACGTTGACGACAAGGTCATTGCACTTTCAACAAATCTGACGAATCAGGATATTGAAATATTTACTATCGGGCTCAGTAATGAAGAATTGTCGTTCAGTAATATGGCTTCTATCGCGCCGACTGCATATCATATTGGAACAGTAGGTAATATTTTCCAAAATGAACTGGATTATTTTCTTGATGCTTTTGTTGAACAGCTTCTAGACATTAGGTGCGTGTAACCATTTTCCATGTACAGAGATATTTCGATCATAGAAGCTATCCAAGCTTAATGATTGTTAACATAGAGCCAATAAATAATGGTTACCTATCAAAGGTTCTCGTTTACATTTTGATTATATTGATTGAACACATAGATAAATTGAACAATTGGTCTACATCATCTTACAGTTAAAAATATTCTCGAAATTTTACGGCAAAACTCAACTAGATCAATATTTCATGTCAATTCTCTCATTGACTAGCATTCCACCGGCAGAGAACAATTTTGTCAGCTGCTGATGTGTAATACTCTCATTGACTAGCATTCCACCGGTACAGAACAATACTTCATATAGTATTTTTGTCAATGTGTTATCCTGCGTCAAACAAGAGCCAGTTTATCCAATTATTTTCTCCTCTGACAAAGGGTAAGTCACGGGCAAAAAGAAGTGGCCATTTTGATTTGCCTAATATCTTAATAATTTAGAACAGTTTTCGTAAAGAAATAATTTAATGGTTTGAATTGTGTTTATGTAACTACAATTTTTATGCATACCGGCTATAATGTCGATTCATATGGTAAAATGTGAATTATTGCCTGTCATCATATCCACGGTTTATGATGTCAGACATTACCGCAAGCGCAGATATAATTTCGGTTAAAAAAACTATTATTTTGTCAGTTGTCAGATTTTTATTGTCGTTGTATGCAAAAAAGAGCACTGTAATTAAAAGATTTGGTGTTTTGATGGTTGCAAATATCCATTGACTGGTTGCCTCTAAATGTGTTGCCAGTATACACAATCTCTTCTTTAACACAAATATACGCCTAGGTTTCTTCCGGAATGTACACATCATTTGTTATCTGCTAGGGGCTCTTAATCTCTGAATTTTTGGATTAAAAATGATCTAATCGTCTTTCAGATAAAAATGAAATAAATTCGATCCCCTTTATTCTTTTTAAATAAAACTGCCCTTCCCTCCTTTTTCAAAAATGAAAACTGTTGAAAAACACAAATAACTCATACAGTAAACTTTATTTAATGTGGAATCCAACACATATAACATTTTTGCTTCAAGTAAGAAGTCTTTTACAAGTCCTTCCTCGTCGTTAACAGCAAAGGAAATAACTTAAAATAGCTATCCAAGTATGTCCTAACTGAAGCATCCAGCATATTTTGTGCGGAGAGAGTATTTAAATGCTTTAAACAACATGTTATACCTCATCACGCCTTACATTCCTAAACAGGTCGGCAACATGTCAACATTTAAGGATTAAGTTCAAGCTTAGTTTGCAAATCAAAGGAAGAGGTTTATGACATACAGGGATATGAACCATTCAAGCTTTCAAGCTTTTTGTCAAATAAATAACAAGTATAACGAATGTAAAAAGTTTAATTGTTTAAGTGTTATAAAGTCTGTTTCTTTGTTTGTTTAAATATGGTTTAACGCCACTTTCAGCAATTTTCCAGCTATATCATGGCGTCCAACTATTCTTGGGGAGGAAACCGCAGTACCCGGAGAAAATCCCGACCTGCGGTATCAAAACTGACAAATATTTCATTCGCCAAAAACGCTATAAATCAAACATTGATTTCAGGAAAACGTCCTTCCAATTGCAAAATGCAGACATCAAGGCAAGTATCTGTTTTACCGCTTTATAAAAACTGCTATCACATAATCGGCATTTGAGAATACAAAAACCATTGGCCTAAATGTTATTTTCCCTTTGGAGGTACCCCTATTCTATTAATTATTCGTTGGAAGACGTTAAATTAAGAGAGATTACCTATGCTAAAGAATAGGTGGTTCATTTGGTGTTATTAAAAATATAGGTTCACATTGCTGTTCTGACTGAAAAATGAGGGTCAAAAGGGGTTAGTATCATTTTTTCAAATTTCCTCGAGGTGCCCTGCGTATACGAAATTTGATTTCTTCCTCTAATATGTGTTTAAAACTTCTTTTTTTGTCTATTTTCATACCAAAGATTGCATTTCTTTCCTTAATATATTTACTTTGACCAATCGCGTTTAACCTGACAGTTTTTTCACGGTTTTTTACTTTGTGCTCATAAAATGGCCGCACCAATACCGTTATGTATTAGTACATTGATACCTTTATGTCTCTTCTTCGGCGTCCATTAAATAATCTTTTCCGATCTTTTATCTAAAAATACTTTGTAATATTTCCTTGTAATAAGATCTGCAGGTAATTTCTTGTAAGAAGGTGATCTAATAACGACGTAAAACACATGCTCTATATATCATTGAATTACCATCTGTCGAATGGTAACAGTACATAAAAGAAACTAGAAAAAGAAGCCTAAACGCTGAACAAATCTTGCCTAGATTTTTCAAAACAACCTACGGTGATATCTGAGTTTTTTTCTCAAGTATCATAACAACTTTGCTTGTAATGGCTAAAACTGAGATGGAAACTTAAGATTTGTCAAGAAGTTTGGAAAACTATCATAATTAAAGTTATAATAACACCATCAAATTTTATCAGCAGAAGAGAAACTGGCATCATCATTGTAGAAAATAAGAAACATTTTATAATAGTTTAATAATGACATTTTATTTTAGTGTCATTTTATCTCCAATGATACATTATAAAATATCAAAGACCTAAAAACTGAAGTTATAGCAAGTAAATAAATCAAGAACGACCTAAAGCCAAAGCAAAAATTCTTATCTGGATGTATAGTCATGGTTCAATTTCCAGGCCAAGCTAGATATCAATTACTGATCATGTATATTCTGTTGCAAGATACGTGCATATTCTTTGGTCTGTGTTTTAACGCTATTGAACAGATAAAATTTTAATGATGTAATTGTAGAAACGAAATGCTTCATTTCCAGTGATTTGGTAATGCGTGTTTCCAGATAAATGTAATAGAAACCTTATATAATGGAAATAAAAAATGTAATTAAAATCAGATCTATGATCCATTAACCAAATTTCCATAAAAATAACATTTGTTTGTTATTTTACCACACAAACATTTTTCACTTTATTTATCAAAATCAGAATGAAAAAAAAACGTATTTTTTAAATTGATAAGTAGGAAAGACACTAATTAACTGATTTAAAGGGTTCGGAAACTACAATGAAATTAAGTTTAACATGAAAGCGATAATTTTAAATTACCATGATGAATAAAACAGTTCTACAATTTAATTTAGTGAGTAGAACAATTAGGTGGGGTTCGAATTGTTGTCATTAGTACAAAATAATCATTGTCCGAGTTAAACACGATCGTTAAATGTCTCTCGCATATTTTAGAAGAGATACATGCTTTACATGAATTATATAAAGCGAGGTTTGTAGGTAGCGACAGGAGTGATATGCATTATCTTCAAGAGTTCTAGCTACCGTGAGAGGGAACAAAACCAAACAAAATTTACGAACGGTGCATCCCGGTGAGAGTAGGAGGAGTAACATATGAGGCTAAGGCTACCTCGGAGTGCGACGATGATAGCTTTTTCCAAGGTGTCACTAGAAGAAAGTCAGCTCGATATTATTTGTCCGGAATTAATCCAAAATCTACGCGATCAGGAATTGTATCGTACTTGGAAAAAAGAAATGAACACGTTACTTATTTAAGACTATTTAAACCATCTAATAGAAGCGTGCGACATTTAACAGCTAAACTCAATGTTATTGAGGGGTGTGCTGAAACTGTAGAATCTGGTAGTATATGGCCTGAAGGTGTTCGATGCAAGAAGTGGTACAGAAACAACGAATGGAGTCAGAGATGGACAGAAGAAAAAAATAATTGTTCCGCGCACGACTCTAACTTTAATCATGATTAGTTGCAATAAACCTTATTAAGTATCGGATCGACAAACATGACGATACAGCATAAACAAAAAATAATATACAAGTCTAGAAGATTATGCAACGATACAAAGGACGGTGTTTCTTGTCAAAAATTTAGACGAAGACTGACCAACGAATGGCCTTAGTCATTGAATGTCAATATAAATAAATGACGTAAACAAGTCATAACATATTAATCTTAAACTTTCTCATTTCTAACTTAACCCAAACTAGTTGCTTTTCAAGTCCGCCAGCCGCGGACGTGCCGTGCTGTTACTTGGCTTTCCTCAAATATTCCAACAAGATGTAATCAAAATTACCAAGGTGACAAATTCATTACGCCAGACGCGCGTTTCGTCTACTTAAGACTCATCAGTGGCGTTTAACTCTAAATGCTTCAAGTATTTTTTCATTCGGTGATGGAATAATATAAGTCCACTGGGATCGTGTAAAAACACAATACAGGTAGTTCAAAATATTATATAAACGTCTAAAGAGTCTACCAACCAGTAAAGCTTATTAAGTATCGGATCGACAAACATGACGATACAGCATAAACAAAAAAATAATATACAAGTCTAGAAGATTATGCAACGATACAAAGGACGGTGTTTCTTGTCAAAAATTTAGACAAAGACTGACCAACGAATGGCCTTAGTCATTGAATGTCAATATAAATAAATGACGTAAACAAGTCATAACATATTAATCTTAAACTTTCTCATTTCCAACTTAACCCAAAATAGTTGCTTTTCAAGTCCGCCAGCCGCGGACGTGCCGTGCTGTTACTTGGCTTTCCTCAAATATTCCAACAAGATGTAATCAAAATTACCAAGGTGACAAATTCATTACGCCAGACGCGCGTTTCGTCTACTTAAGACTCATCAGTGGCGTTTAACTCTAAATGCTTCAAGTATTTTTTCATTCGGTGATGGAATAATATAAGTCCACTGGGATCGTGTAAAAACACAATACAGGTAGTTCAAAATATTATATAAACGTCTATATATATATATATATATATATATATATATATATATATATATATGTATATATATATATATATATTGTATACTGTGTATTGGTTATTTGTTTCTATGTCTTTGCTTACAATAATGTCATGGAATGTTCGAGGAATAATGTCCTCTACATTGTGTTCAAGTGATTTAATGAGAAAAACTAATTGTGATATTTGCGTATTTTCTGAGCATAAACTTGATTACTTACATTTTTTATCATCAATTGAAACTGGCTATTACTGTATTATTAAGGCTAATGATTGGCCTGATAACTACTCATCGTATCATGGAAAGGGGGGTGTGGCGATTCTGTATAAAGAATCAATACAGTTTTCATTTGGTGAACTAAGTAATATTTGTTCCAATAGAACTGTAGGGTTAGAATTTCAAAGACCAGGTAATCGATCAATGTATGTTTTTGGTGTATACTTACCATCAGACGAATCTAGTGTAAACTACAGAAATGAGATCAGTATCTTAGATGAACTGGTAATGTAATACAGTGAGTATGGTGATGTGGTTGTTGCTAGTGATCTTAATGCCAGCTGTCTTGTTAAAGACCACGGGAAATGCAACAAAGCAAAATCACAAGAACTGACAAAATTTGTTAATAGTAATAGCTTGCTATTCCCTGGTGGTAAAATAAATTAGGTACTATATTTTCATAAGCAAACAAACCATGTTAGATTATTGTTTATTAAGTGAAAGTTTAAAAATCAATTGAATTCTTATGAAATCATTGAAGAGGGGTCTTTAAGTCTTAATTCTGATCACTTGCCAATAGCTGTTAAGTTGTGTCTAAATTTAAATCCCCGTGGAATTTTCTCCTCTTATTTTAAATTCCCAGCTTGGCATAAGAGTACTGTTGACCAACTTAATGAATATAAACAATATCTAGATGAACCTTTAGAGCAGCTCTCAAGAAAAAATGTGTGCGGACACTATAGACATAGACGATGTTGTTTCTGAATTAGTGAACATTTTGCATCTTGCGGCAAATAAAGCTATTCCTAAATGTAGTTTGAACCCTTTTGCAAAACCGTATTGGACTTCTGAGGTTAAACAATCACATCAAAACGAACGTTTTATGCGTAAGCAATGGATATTAAATGGAAAACAGAGAGGAATGATGTGCGAGTCGTATAAAAATTATAAAATAGATTTCAGAAATATCCAACAGGCTGCCTACGAACAATACACAGAAAAATGTTACAAAGATTCAAACGAAGCGTCAGAGTGCGACTCTTTTGGAAACTTGTCAAACGCCATAATCAGTCTGTGTCAAAAGTATACCTGGAAATGATACACAATCATAATGTATGTAATACCCCAGAATCCGTTACACAATGGTAATGTGTGTAATACCCCAGAATCCGTAACACAATGATAATGTATGTAATACCCCAGAATCCGTAACACAATGATAATGTATGTAATACCCTATAATCCGTAACACAATGATAATGTATGTAATACCCTATAACCCGTAACACAATGATAATGTATGTAATACCCCATAATCCGTAACAGAAGCCTTCAAAGACCATTTTTCAAAACTTTATACAATAGATAATAAAAATGGATTTGACAAAACATTTAAACGTGTAGTTGAAAATATGTATGACGCATATCTTGAAACCTGTATACAAACTAATGAAACTTTAACAGGTGGTTCGATACGAGTTGACGAGATTATGAACGCACGCAGTTAAAAAACTAAAATGGAGAAAAGCAGGAGGTATTGATAAACTTCAAAACGAACATATAATGTACGGCGTTGAAAGATTAATTAAGTGCTTGTCTGCTTTTTTTAATCTAATTGTAAAGATTGGGCGAATACCTGCGGATTGGAAATCTGGTTAATTAGTTCCAATGAATAAAGGTCACGGTAAATCTAAGACTTCTACGAACAGTTACAGACCAATAACTCTTTTGCCATGCATCTCTAAAATGTATGAAAATATAGTTAAGTCCCGCCTATTAAATATTTTACAAGACTATGATTTTCCTAACCCTCAACAGCAAGGATTTCAAAAGAATTTAAGTTGTCCGTTTTACATAATATAAAGATGGGTAGTAGGATGTTTATTGCATTCTTAGACATTAAGAAGGCCTTTGATACGGTTTGGTGCAAAGGGCTCATGTTAAAGTTATTCGATTATTTAATAGGCGGGAATTTGATCTTCACTTATACAGCAAAATGAGTGCAATCGATCGATTCAGAGATTTTATTCCAAATCCTACTCGGGCGCCTACCCAATACCAATATTAGTGATGCCGACCTGCTGGAAGAATTTCAGAAGCTTTGTCATACACACATTATACGTAGTCTGGCTGTATTTAGTCGTATAAGTTGTTGCAGTACATGATATGTCATCTGTACGTGCAGTCCCTATATATTCTTGTCAGTTTTGATTGAACATGTGTTCATTTATTAATTTATTTATGATGCTGTGTACATATTAAGACTTATTAATTGTTGTGTTTTGTTCTCATTATATGATGTTCATATGTAATCTTTTAATGAGGAAATAAAGATATGAATGAATGACATCTTTAATGAATATCAAATTAAGAAATATATCATTTCACCTGTTCCAGTGTTTAAACTTGTTTTCAACAATTTGCGTGATATGATTCCTAAATTATGAAAGGCTTCCTTATGGAGGATCTTTGCCGACTATTGAAGTTGTGTACCGCTACATAACAAGATACTTTGGTGGGTTACAATGAGCAGATAATGGGTTCTTCCGTCAATGGCAAATTTCTGGTACTGATTAGCTCACGCGCGTACACATCTTTACTCGTTGCGTCATCCAATCGCGATGTATAAGTTGTTAGCTAACGGAAGATACAGGCACTTTTATGCACTTTTGGGAAAGCCCTGTGATCTTCCACTCGTAGCTTCAGACACAAATATCATTAAATCACACCAGCTTGATCAATAAACATAGATACAAATTCAATTATTTATATGTATAAATATAAAATATAAAAAAATATTAGGTGAGTCGAGCGAACAGCCACGGCGCCATATGTATAATATTAGTGTATTGACTTTGCATAAAAGCAATATGAGGATGAAGCTTAGAAACGGCGAAACGTTTCCAAAATTTGCCCCGTTTCGTGCTTAGTCTTTATAATGTTTTTGTCTGATAGTCTGTACCTGAGCGCTGAATCATTCCAATATGCTCATATCTTCTGTCAGGTGCTGACTCCCTTCCGTTCCGGTTCCGGTGTCCATTGTGGCTCTATAATTAAATTTCATCTGATTGTTCATCCAGAGTTTTTCCAGGCCGCATTCAAAGGACTTTATTGTTGGTGCATTGACAACATTGTTCGACAGGTTGTTCCAAAACGGTACAATTCGCTGAGTATCTAATTTGATCTGATATTTGTGTTGATACGATGAATTACCAATTTCCTGTTATGACTTATAGTTATAGAGCCTGTGTTATATGTTTTTTATATACCAGATGTCTTTGTAAGCTTTGAGCATATCTCCTCTCGTGATCATATCTCCTAGAATGAATGCGTCTCTGTTTTAGTATTGGTAAGTTAAGTTTCTTTAACCATTGTTCCTATTCTACATCTTTCTGTGTTTTAATTAGTTTTGTTGCTCGCCTTTGTTTAAATGTTGTTTAACGCCACTTTCAGCAATTTTTAAGCTAAGTTCTTATTTGGAGAAGAAGCCGGAGTACCCGGAAACATTCCTTCCTCCTTCGGTAGGAAAACTGGCAATCGTTTTCAATTACGATTGGAGTCCAACCTACCCTGCCCGCAGTGAGACTCGAACCCACATCTCAGTGTTGACATTGATCAATAGTAGACAATCTACCTTAACCACTCGGACACCGAGGAACCCTGCTCGCCTTTCCTTTGCATGTTTTCGATCGCTGTAATTTTTTTTAACTCTATAAGGCATTGGTGTATTTTGTTCGCACTTTTGCTTTGTACAGTCAATAGGAAACTTCATTTAGCCAGGTAAATAATCTTCTCATTAGGCCCATAATGCTATTAGATTTTTTTCTTTTGTCGTTCATATGTTGCTAGAAGTTGAGTTTGTAGTCTATGGTTACGCCTATCTGTTCTTTCGTTACATGTTCTAGTGTTACATGGACTTTTATGAGTCGTATCAAGTTGTTTCCTTGTTGTCAGTAAGTTAAATTTATCAGATTGTAATAGTAGCAGCCAGGATTTAAACCACAATTAAAGATGTGACAAGTCTGTTATAGTCGGTGTTTGTATTTCTCTAAAAACTTTTGTGTCATATGCATGCATGTAGCAATTAGTCAAGTTTATCTGGTAGATCATTTATATAGAGGACAAATAGTATTTGACCTTATCAGCCTTTAGAATACCGATTGTTGATACTTTGAATTCTGAGTAATTGCTTATTCACACGTATTCGTTGTTTTCTATCGTTTTAAAAATATGTTTCCTCTTTTCTCTTATGTTACCGGTATTCAATAGCTCTAAAGTTTGCCAATTAACTATTTGTAAGGCACAGTATCAAGTGCTTTCAGGAAATCTAGGTAAATTAAATCTATTGAACATCCGTTGTCTATAATTTTAGTCCATTTCTCAAGAACATAAAGTAACTGAAGTGTGGTTTGCCTTGCTAAAAAGAATACAAACTGATAGCTATCAAATAGTTGTTATATATTCTCATATGTGAAAAGATATTATTTCTAATAAATTTTTCTAATACTGGTAGTTTGCAGAATATGCACGTTAGACTTACTGTCCTATAATTTGACGCATTTTCTGTTTCAATTTTTTTATACGACTGTTGTGCACCCTTCTTGGTATAGATTGTTCTTTCATGGAGGAATTGAAGATAATAGTTATTGGGTTATCGGTCCCTTGTAGTTTATTTCTGTTTTGATTTTTCAAGCGTGTAAGCATATCTTCCTGTCTTAATTCTAGTTTCTGCATGGCTTCCTTGATAGGATGTTATTTTAGTTTAGAGATGGTTCCATTGTCTTCCTTTGTGAAAATGCTGACGAAGAAGTCTGAGAGTGTACCTGCCTTTACTTTGTCGGTGGTTCTTAGAATTTCATGGCCATCTTGTGTACTAACGATTGGATCTCTATTCCAGTTCCATTATTAGACTTAGATGTAATAAAGCGCCAGGATGTTTTGAAGTTATCATTCACTTGCATTGGTATCTCCTTCTCCTTTATCAGTCCTGCTTTTTTGTGAGGCTCTTGACCTTGTTTCCATCTCTACAAGATTTTCAGTATTTTTGGTAATTTTTTTTCTATATATCGTATCCAGCATCTGTGCGTACTTCTAATTGCTGCTAAGACTTGCTTCTTCACTTTTCTTGCATAGTTGTCTTTTGTGGAATGTGTTCTTTTTGTAGTTTAAGTAGTCTGTCTTGCAGAATAACTTTTGTTTATTTGAAGATTTTCCGAATAATTCCGTATTCTAATCAATGTTATTCAGATCTGTCCTTATACTATCCTAATTTGCTTTGTCCTAATAAAACTTTATCCTTTGTTTAACATAGCAATTAAATTTAAATGTCAACACTGAGTGATCACTCTTTAATGGACTAAAATATTCCACATCATTTATCAAACCTTCTTCGTTGGTCAAACGTAGATCTAGTATAGGCGGGTTTCGGTTGGTTCTTCCTCTTGTTGGTTTCGTTATATGTTGATATAAGAAGCCGTCCTTGATGCATTCAATGAATTTAAATTCGGTTGATTGTTCGTTTGTTTATTTACTTAATGTATCACAATTGTTATCATAATTAAGGTCTCCCATCAGTAAATGGCTATAGCCTGTTGATACCACATTTTGAAATAACTTTCTAATCGATTCATCATTGTTATCATGACCATTTGAGCTTCAAAAGATACACCATACGAGTACTTACTTATTTCCACTGCGTACTCTGAGTTAACCCACACAGATTCCTCATATTCGGTTTCATAGTCTACCCGAGTTGCTTCTACGGATTCATGCCTATAAAGACTTACTCCTCTTCTTATTGTTCGTATTTAAAGTGATTGATGGCGACTTCCCAGTTCTGAATACTGTATCTAAAAATTTTCGGTTTTTATACCTATACTATTAGGAATATTGGTTTTAGTGTGAAGTCGTAGTTCTTCCATTTTAATTGTTATACAATCGGCATTAGTGTAACAACAGTCAATAGTGGCGGGAAAATATAACGAACGAAATGGTGCTTGTGCTTAGAACAGTTAAAACTATTTGAACTTGGGTTATTGCAATTTATTCTTGTTCAAATTCTCTATGTACATTGCCCAAGGCGGGCCCGGGACCTTATACCTGAAATTTTCCTTGCGCGTTTCTCTCCTGTTCTTTTGCTTTCTCGTTTAGTTTGTAGAACTCTTCCGTTTCCTTTGGTGTCATGTCATGGGTGATGCTGATGGTGTTTTTGCCGTCGCCGTGTCATCATCGTTCCTGGGTTTAAAAAAGTTCTTAAATAAATTACGTTTGGTTGTTTCGTGATCAAAGGTGACTATTAATGGTCTATGTTTATTCTTTTTCCAGTTTCTTATCTATCCTGACTGCCTTTAATATGTTGCCATTTTCGATATTATCATTCTTTCTTAATCAATGTCTTGTGCTACCTTTTCTGCTTTAAGAATAGAAATTGTCTCGGGGATATTGAATATTATGCATTGTTTTTCTTCTTTTCCTATCTTTCATTTCCTTGTCCATGTTAACAGGCGCTGTAGTTTATCCTATATTAGCCGCAATGTCGCTTTTCAATTCATCACTCACAATTTTTATGGTAACTATAGTTACTATTTTGTCTGCTGTTTCCTCAAATGAGATCATAGTATATTCCATAAATAGTCTAATTTCTTCAATTTCTCCGTAAATTAATTAAAATTTTAATTTTCACGTCCTGAATATAGCTTAAATATTGCTTGCTTGACGTAAATCAATCAATTTCTCCGTCATGAAAAAGTGTTTGTTCCACTATTTTATTACAAAGGTGCAGAGGCATTTGATATCGAATGTATTGGTCAGATGATTGTGCACGGCATATTTAAACAGGTTATACAGTTGTGATTTCTGCAATAATCACATTCTAGGGTTTTATCATTTTTTTCTTTTTTACACTTTACATATCTGGCACTGTCCGATGGTGAGTTTGCTCTGGTTTTGGTTACACATGACTGGGATGCATTATTTAATAATAATGACAATACCACGACACAATTCTACTTCACATTCCGTAGCGGTTTATGATAATTGGGTTAATAGTGCCCAATTGAGTAGAAAGTTTAGTCTCTGGAATAAACAGAATTGAAAACCCTATTTATCTAGCTATTACAATGTTAAGTTCTTAAAAAGTGAATAAACAGAATTTACGCTTATGTATCTTGTACTTCCTATGCTAGCTTTTATACTATAAAAATACGTTTATTCGTACCTCTATAATGAGTCTAGCCTTTCGGATAAATATGATTGAAATCTGTTCATTAAGATACTTTAACGTAAGTGCTTTTTTAAAGTTATATTCTTATTCTCCAGGCTTAAACGAATATAAAATATTAAAACTATTAAACTTTAAACTATTTATTTAGGAAACGGCTCATGATGTGGCATATATCGAATGAACTCATAACAAATGTCTCAAACTCCAAAACCTCCATATTGTCAACATCTGGATCATCTCAAATGATCCATAAAACACACATCCATTAATCACAAGACAACATATTAAAAAATAAAAATGTTTAAAAAAACAATGCTCGTCTTCAACATCTCAGTAATTGCTCAAACAATCTACAAAATACAAGATTATAATTCATAATTATATCATAATAGTACGTTGGGTGGGGGAAGGAGGGGGGGGGGTAGTAACGTGAGGTGCAGTATATGCCACGGAAGCCTCGAATGGCCAATACTAAACTGAGCACATATTTATACTTCATAAACATAAGCTTGCTTTGCATAAAGCGCGGCAAACTTTCTACTTCAATAGCTTCACAACTACGCAATAAGAATCATGCAAGAAAACCATGCATGTATTGATCAAAGATCAAGTACCCAGTTATTATTTGTTTACAATAATAACAACTGATGCGAATCAGTCAATAGTTCTACCGTAACATGTTTTAATATATTTAAAAAAATATAACGGAGCAATTCTGCTTCATAGTCAGTATATGTGTATACATGTAAACATTGCTTTGTGTATGGTGAGTCTGTTCTTGTCTATTTAAGTCTTGTCTTTAGAATAAACAAGATTTAATCCTATTTATCTTGTACTTCCTCGGCTAGCTTTCACATTAACGATATGTTTAGCAGTGCCTGTATATGGTGATCCACCCTTCGGAATAAACAGGATTGAAACCTATTTATCTTGTAATACCTCTGCTAGTTTGGGTATGCGACACATCCAAAGCTTAGAGATTGCTCTAATTGATTGTATACCATCGTATAATTGGTTATTTGTTTGTATTTGGTTCTTTTTGTGTGATACGATAATATCTGGTGTAAATGTTGGTGTGCTTACAATATTTTGTCGCAGTTGTGAGTTACGGAAACCAATGATTTGGCGTGGTCTGCTGTCAACGTAAAAGGCTCTTTAAGCTTTTTATTTACTATTTTCACCCCTAATTTTTGACTCTTAATGTTTCCGAACCTTCGGACCTTATTTGGTTGTGTGCTACTTTCTTCCTTGACTGTGACTGTGTTGCTGTTATTGTCTTGTGATACAGCCTTGTCACTCTGAACGGATGCTTGGAGATTGTTATTGTTGTCTGCGTTTATGTACTTTATCATGTTTTGAATTGGGACTCTTTTTTGTGAGCAATTTATACTTCTTAGGCGAGTAAGGTGAGCAATCCAAAACGATTACCTGATCCATTTTAATACTTTGATAGCTTCTATTATTTTGGTGTACACTCAATTGCTTCTGATATGCAAATTTCAGCGTTTTGAAAGGAGGTTCTCTAATACTAATGTATTTCCCTTTCTTCGTTGTCAGCTCACAGGTTTCAAACCATACTAGGACCAAAGGCTTAGTCTTATCTTTAATATTCTCAATTACTAACTTGGAAAGTCCGCGTCCGCGTGTACCTCTCCGGCTTTACTAAATATATTGAATATGGGTAGACTAGGTGGTACTACGTTTACTCTCACTGAAAAGAAGTGTGTAGTTCTTGAATCCCACTTGAGTGCGCTGCCTTGCTAAGTCTTTATATTTCTTTTTAAATTATTATAATTTATTTTATGGATAGACATGTTATATCCATAGCATCACATTTTTTTCACCAAGATCACAATGCATTACTGTTTCACACTGTAAAAAGAGTCTACATGTAGATGGTACCTTACAAAAATATGAGCGTTTATGTCAAGTCAGTATACTGATATAAGGTTCATTTGTACGTTATTTACACATGGCCCATAAAGTTGAATTTCTTTATTAATGTAAAACTCGAACCCTAC
Source organism: Limnoperna fortunei (assembly GCA_944474755.1). Lineage (NCBI taxonomy): Eukaryota > Metazoa > Mollusca > Bivalvia > Mytilida > Modiolidae > Limnoperna > Limnoperna fortunei. The sequence continues at coordinate 7,225,820 of OX104111.1, forward strand.
CGGGCCTCTACATATTGCTATTTTTAATTGTATTGACATCAATTTATCAAAGTTACGAGTGTATTCTACATTAATGGCATGTAAACCTTCGCGTGACATTTATCCATTGAAACTATAAGTAGAAAACTACAACATAAGCAATCAAGACGTTTTACGTGTTTGCCTTTTTTTAAATTTACGCGACGAGAATAAAGTGTGACGTTAGATTTTTGTGACATGGGGTCTTGTAATTTAAAATAAAACGCCAGCATTATAGTTAAATAGCTGGTTTGATTTGTAATACTCTTCAACTTTGAATATATTTTTGGACACCCAAAATGTGTTAATTGTTTAAAATTCAACATGTGCGTGTTGCTCTTGAAAATAAATTTGACCTTAATTATAACCGCTTTGCAGATGACACTGTAGTCGTGTAAACAACATCCACATTCCTGATGACTTGAAAACATTAAAAGAGAACAACGGAGACCTCGGTCGAGTGCCATAAAACCTTTTTGAGTTTACAAATGTTTTGCTCGGCATCAGAATTTTCTCGTTAGCGTTAGCGTTATTATGTGTAATTGTGTAAGTGTAAATGAGCACAGCTTTATGTTTGTTTGTTAAATGATGTTTAACGCCACTTTTTCATATATCATGGCGTCCAGTTTTTATTGGGGGAGGAACCGGAGTACCAGGAGAACCCCCGACCTTCGGTTGCACAACTTTATGTCAGTATTAAATGAATTATTTCGATTGTTATATGAATAATACAGACACTATGTACCTGCTATCCTGCAATCGTCATATGCATTGAATGTAGAATTTTAGTTAAATTCAGATAAATATCAGGATTGAGGAGGGAAGATCTTTTATTTGTTTTAGGCATTTGTACACTTCTGTTCCTTTTTTAAAAATAATTCAATAATTAAATGTTTTGCAACATTAGCTTTATCGGTTTTCTTAAACATTGACATTATTATAACTGTTACAATGAAGAAAAAACCAGTTTGCTGCTAACAGATCTTATTCAGTCAAAACACTGTTAACTATTCTACAGATTATTTTCTCTGTTATCTCTTAATGCATGTGTAACAGGAGGCCTTTATGCGTTCTAGCAGGTAGTAGGTGTATAGCCCGTCAAAATCGAGTACTTCTTTATCTCAGTTGGTTAGAGGGCTGGCTGAGATCCCGGGTTCGATCCCCCGACGTTACATGTCTTTATTTTATGCTCAACCGTTACACATGTTATTCACTGTTTCAAATGAGAAGCGGAAGTGATGTACGTTTCTCTCCCCATAACTGCACATTTCCCTAGTGCACATGTGTTAGTCATTTTAAATTTTCTTTTATCTTTTTAGGGGAACCCTCTAGGATGAGTAAGCGTTACTTTAACGTTTATGCACTAGACAGCAGACTTCCAGTCTAATGGCAATATTCTTCGGGGGGGGGGGGGCAAGATCTTTTCTGTTAATGTGTTTTGGGCATTTTTACAGGATCTTATAGGTGTGTCAACTGTTTTTTTTTAAATATTTTTAAATAAAGCAACTGTTAAATGTTTTTCAACAAGTAGCTGCAGGGGCAGATGCAGAAAATCGGGCTGGGGGGACGAAACTCGAGCAAGGGGTCTGCGGACCACAGCACCTTGCCCCCCCTTCCAGAAGGTGGTGTGATTTAATCAATTTAGAGGGGTTGAAGGCTACACATTTTTACATTTTTAACACCGTCTCGCTCGCTTTTCCTGTTCTCTTTCTGTCTTTCCTCATATTTTCGCTCATTTTTCGCTTTTTTCCTCTTTTTAGGGCGGGGGAACGTAACATCCGCCCCCTCTAGATCCGCCGCTGATCTGTTATCTGTTTTCTTAAAAATTGACAGTATTGTTAAGTGTTATAACAAAAATAAAAACCCTGTTTGCTGTTAATAATATTACCCTTCTATGAGATTCTGCTGTTATCATTATTTTAAATTTACTGTAATCTGTTTTGGCAAAAATAAAAAAAATTGTTACCTGTTACCTGGGGGGACGAAACTCGAGCAAGGGGTCTGCGGACCACAGCACCTTGCCCCCCCTTCCAGAAGGTGGTGTGATTTAATCAATTTAGAGGGGTTGAAGGCTACACATTTTTACATTTTTAACACCGTCTCGCTCGCTTTTCCTGTTCTCTTTCTGTCTTTCCTCATATTTTCGCTCATTTTTCGCTTTTTTCCTCTTTTTAGGGCGGGGGGACGTAACATCCGCCCCCCTCTAGATCCGCCGCTGAGCTGTTATCTGTTTTCTTAAAAATTGACAATATTGTTAAGTGTTATAACAAAAATAAAAACCCTGTTTGCTGTTAATAATATTACCCTTCTATGAGATTCTGCTGTTATCATTATTTTAAATTTACTGTAATCTGTTTTGGCAAAAATAAAAAAAATTGTTACCTGTTAATAGACCACCTCTAGCCCCCTCTTTGCAGTCAGTTAGTTGTCAGAAGCAAGACCTCCATGTGATAATGGTGGCAAAAAGTGCTTATTTTTCTCGATGTATATCACAAAAGCTTTACATTCAAACTAATGATCACATATCATAACCAATTTACATTATGAAGAGATAAAGTCAAAATACATCTAAATTTTACAAAAACTTATAGTAATACTAGTAGTACAGTTTTAACGTAAATACGTCAATACCGGTGCTGTACTTTGTGCTTGATCCAGATACTTGAATGGTGCGTGGCGGATAGTAGAGGTCCTCTCGTTTGCGGTTTTAAGGTTATAATATGGAATGCCTAGTCGCGGACCGTAGTGGGTGACGTGTTTAGAGAGTACGACAGTTCATACACGCTTAAAATACCACTTCTGTCCATGAGCCTTTACAAATGCTAATTTTCCACTCCTACCCAATACTTCATCTTTTTAAAAAGTTATCTGCCCCCTTTTTTATCAGGTTTTTCTTCTTCTGCCGCTTAAATTCTTTTTTATTTTATATTTTGACTTTTGCTGCCCTTTGTAGGATTAGATAATGAAAACGAGAATTATGAAATATTTGCACCATAGAGGGAATCTAATTAAAATTATATATTTCACAGACAATAACAAAACAAAAGGGGGGAGCAAGTGAAAGATTTAAATTTTAGATGTAGAAAAGTTAAGTTTGTATCTTGAATATAGCTGAAAATAATGTCGTTTGGCATACATTCAGCCTATAAATAATTCAAGCCAAGTAAATGTTGAAGCTTGTTGTATTATGTCCCTGTCCAATATAATTGTTCCGGTGAAATAATGCGATAAAATCTCACATGTTATATAAACATAACAAACATGAAACAGGAAGCATGAATTTTTAAAATACGGAAACGTGTGTTGTTGTTTACATGATATTTTTGTAATGACTAATTTTTAAAGAAACTTATCGATTGAACTTGAATTGTTTACCTTAGTTTACCTTAGTTAGAACAAGGTTAAATTTAAAGACGATTGACACAGGTGAGTGATTACGTTTCGTGCTATTTAACATGACAACAAACTGCAGTACTTGTCATTCAGTGACCTTAATCTTTCTTTGACAAAACTTTCTGTAAGTATTTTCCTTTTAATTCTTGTAAAAGCACGTGGTGATATAAAGTGTATTATTAATATCACCACAATACGTTTTTCACGTTCATAATTGTGGATAAATTGAAAATGTACTACATTTAACCTTCAGAACGGGAAAGGGGGGCTTCAGAATTGATGTGCCTGGTACCAGCTTGCGCTGTAAGTACATATATACGATTGGTAGCAGTGACGAATGATCGTCCACCTTTTCCAGACAAAGTGTTTTGCCACGACCATAGCTTTAACTTGTGATTTTATAAAGCTCTTTATCCTCCTTTCTTGTCTGTAAAAATGTATTGTACAGTTTATTTTTTATTTTAAAGTGTCTTATAATGTAAACAAATCACTGCTATAAATTATGTACTTAATATTTTTTCTCCATTTCAGGTTTATGAAGATGGGATCTTACGAATTTATACAAGTTTTCAAAAAAATTTCAACATCCCTGAAAAGCACTAAGCACACCGCTACTGCAGACAAAACACCTCTTCTGTACTGTGAACCGGGTGTTTTAAGTGGATATCGTGTTCAGCACAAACCAATCAAATTCTATATTAAAAGTTTGCTTCAGATACATAACGAAACCATCAACATATGGACTCATCTTATAGCGTGCTGTCTAGTAATGATGAAAACGTACGATTGTTTAAAGAGCTTGGAGGACTCGGACTACTTTGCGGTTATTTTATGTTTTGGAATATGTTGCGTATTGTACACGGCTATTAGCACAGTAGCACATACCGTCCACTCCAAGTCGCCAATGTATCATTACACGTGTTTTCAAGTTGACTACATGGGCATAGGTTATTATGCTTTTGGCAGTAGCATACTGTTATATTACACTGGTTGTCACGAGAAATATTATGTAACTTTACAGAACGTGTTACTACCGGCGGTTGTGGTCATGAGCTGGGTTGGGTTCATTTGCTGCTGTATCGCAAAACTGCGTTATAGAAGACCATATCCCTTTCAGAGAAAGTTATGGAATTTATGCTCATTTGGTTTTCAATGCACATCAGTTTTCTCGGTCGTGCTGGCTAGATATTATGACTGCTTTATTGACAATAAATGCACATTGTCATCACTGAACCACCACACTACTGTTGCAATATATATACTTTCGTCAGTGGTATTTTTTTCCAGTCATATTCCTGAGAAATTTTTTCCTGGAAAGTTTGATATATTTGGACAAGGACATCAGATTTTTCACGTTTTATGTTCCTTTGGAACTCTCGAACAGTTTAATGCTGCCATGATCGATATTAAAACTTATACACCATTATTAACCAATCATAGACCTCGTCTGGGATCCATTCTCACTGCAATGCTTGTGTATACAATACTTGTTTTATTGACCTTGAAGTGCTTACGTCATTACACGAAAAATCGCATAAAGTCCGATACGGAATTCGAGAAATCCCGAATGAAGTAATAACATTTATATTTTATGCAAATAAATGTATAGAAATTGTGTGAAAATTAGATGCACGAAACACTTGGGCATATGCTCGGAAAACCCTATAAAGACCTGATAATTACATTATTTAATTGAGGCCGCGGTGGCCGAGTGGTTAAGGTAGTTCGTCTACTATTGATCACGTGGTCTTTCAACACTTAAGATTGCGGGTTCGATTCTCACTGCAGGCAGGGTGTACTCGATCCAAACTTAATTGACAAGGATTGCCAGTTTTCCTACGCAGGTCATGGGTTCTCTCCGGGTACTTCGTCTTCCTCCCCCAATCAAAACTGGACGCCATGATATAGCTGAAATTGCTGAAAGTGGCGTTAAACACCATTAAAAAAAAACCAAAAATTATTTACTCACGAAAACCTCGTGATACTTGCCATAAGAACAGACAGTGAGTTTGTCTCAACTGAGCTACAAAATTACGGTACTTTCGTATTGCAACTCTTTCACTTTTTAACAATACATTTTTTTAAATGCTGTCTTAAGCCGTGATGTCCGTAATCCCCACGTGATATGGGTACGGTTTTTAAATTATTTTTAAACCCAGAAAAGCTTTCATCAGTTGTCTCTGACTTCGGTCATTATTGATATTAATAGATGTGATGTCTCATTAGCGCAGATAGAAGAATGAATCGATAAAGGGTATAGCTCTTTTCCTTATCTTTATCGGTAATTAATACATTTTCTTTTGATTTGTCTGTGACAACCTTTTGGCATTTATCACCGATTTTTTTTTAAATTAGTAGGTAACTACACAGTTAATCATTTACAGTTTTCAGTGCTGTGATTATTTTTTTTACAGTTATGTTATTATGATGCTTGTAGCATTAATTGTATTTTTTGTTTTACGCTTTACTTTGTTTAGCTCATTGGTCTTTTGACAATTTTTTTATTTGGCGGACCATATTTTCCCAATGTTCATAGGGAGCTACGTTGCTGAATGTAGCACAATCTGTAGCTAACCACATCCGAAGTGTGCTTCACATGATTCGTTGTGTTTGATTGATTGATTGGATATTTGCCTGACGCCCAGCGAGCAGTATTTCAGCTATATTCAGGACGAAATTTCGAGTGCCACTGTAAAAGTTTAGGCTATGGGTAGTGTCCGAAAATTTAGTCTGCTGTAGCGGCTTCAATGAGCATACTCGTATCTAAATCTACAAAGGGGCCAATGTGTCCGAGTGGTTAAGGTAGTTAGTCTACCATTGATCAAGTGTTCTGTCAACGCTGAGATTGCGAGTGCGATTCTTAGCGGGCAGAGTGTACTCGACTCCAATCTTAATTGACAAGGATTGCCAGTTTTCCTACCGAAGGTTGGGGGTTTTCTCCCGCTACTCCGGCTTCATCCCCCAATAAAAACGGGACGCCATGCTACAGCTGAAAAATTTCTGAAATGGCGTTAAATATCCTTCAAACAAACAAACAAACATCTAAATCTACAAAAGCAATCTATCGTGAAAGGAGCGTGGCACTCTCCAAACACGTTACCCAAAGTGGTTCGCCGTCAGACTTTCCGTATTATGACTTGACAACCTCCCAACGAGATGGCATCCCTTATCCGCCACTTGGGAACATGATGGGCAGCTCTGTTGGTCGAGCACTGTGAATTCTCACACTTTGTTCTATCTTAATTATGTTTCATGTGGTTGCTTGTCTTATATATGCAGTGTTGTTACCGTCTTGCATGCGAGACGGGATTAATAATCAAGCTAAACTGCGGAAACCAGTCATACCTCAAGGAAAACAGATAAACAATGCTGTGTCTTGATTGGCGGCTAAATCGGGAGAAAGCAGCCGATTGACCAACAAATTAGCATAGCTTAGTTAGGGATGAAAACCCGGCATGATTCGGGGGCAGTAGCAACAAGTGTGGACTGTGAGCACGCTCACAAAAGGATACCCCCCGCTTCGCTTCAAGTCCAATTATCTCCCCTGAATAATAACCCACAGCGACAAAAATTCTTCATGCACATCTACATATGATGTTCTTCCTTCATGTAAAGTTTCATCAAAATCTGTCAAACGGTTTTGGAGGAGTTGCGCTTACGAGGTCCCGCACTGAATACTTTATTTAAAAAGTCTAAGTCCAATTATCTCCCCTGAATAATATCTGACAGCGACGAAAATTCTTCATGCACATCTACATATGATGTACTTCATGTAAAGTTTCATCAAAATCTGTCAAGCGGTTTAGGAGGAGAAGCGCTTACAAGGGATGTGGACAGATGGACAGACAGACAGACAGACAGGGTGATTCCTATATACCCCCCCAAACTAGTTTGCGGGGGTATAATTATAATAGGCCGACTGTTGTTCGTAGCCATTCCAGAAAAAGCCGAGCGATCACGAATCGGTTAGGATGAAAAAAAAGGAAAAAATATTTGTGTATGTATCATAAAATGTATCATAAAACGAGAAACACGGAAATTGCCGGAAATTTCCGAAGCGTGACATTTTCGCGCACAGATCTATCGTGAATATGATGCATCTAGGAACTATATCCCCAATGCATTCTTGGATACTGCCTCTGATCTGTGTTTTATGGACACATGAGTCGGGTTAGGAAAACAATTTTAATTCTTTTCCTGCTTACTGACAAGGTTCACGTCAACTTACCACGTATGCATCTAGAGATCATTAGCCCAATGCATGCTTCAATTGCTGCCTCCCACCTATATATTGCGGTTTTCTGATTTGGCTATCGAAACATCGTGTACTTATAATGAAGTGCTGTAAATAATAACAATACATATTGCCATTTAACATTAAAAAACAGTACATATTTTTGTCCACAAAGAAAAATAAAGCTTAGAGACGGCTAGCTTTTTAGGAAAGCTAATACTTGTTTTTTTAACGGATCGTAAGTTTTCCTGTCGAAGGTAAGAGTTTCAAACTCGCCGGAAAATTTATCTCCAGCTTCCACCTTAATTAAACATCAAGCAATAATATACCTGAAAAATCGCTAAAAGTGACGTTAAACCACATTCACACAAACAAACACATTCTTTAGAAGTGAACAGTCTGATGTGTGAGGCTTAGAACGAATAATCGTACCCTCGCTTTTTTGGTTAATCCGACAAATCACAAAATTAACTTCGGATTATAACGGCAGTAAAATTCGGCCTATGTGAGCAGCTCTGCATTTCATAACTTGTGGTTAGTTTCCACATATTAGCGTGACCGTTTTGGTCAGATTAGTGTACCATTTAAAAATAACTCAATCCGGTTTGGCTAAACTGTAAGCCGTGTCGTTTATAAACCGTGTTATAAATACTTCACACAAATGTACATACGTATTTAAATACACAATATGTAAATCAACCAACAATGATAAAATATGCTATTTGTTCTAAAAATAACACGTTTACATAATTATAGTAACCTATAAATAGGGGTACAATTATAGTAACCTATAAATAGGGGTACCTTTATAGTAAATTTAACTTTTGTTTTTATTTTATTCTAAATTTTACAAGATTCACCCAGCTGTGAATTCCTGGAGTACATAAATACGTGATAAATACGTACTACCATACCTGTGTTTCAAAGAAGATATGTATACACAGGTGTAATACTTATACACCGGTAAGTTGCTTTATTTTAATGTAAGACGACACTTAGATTTTACACGAATATTTCATTATTAGTTTTAAGAATGTAAACTTCCGCTGTTGTGTTTTTAACTTGCACGTAGCACATTACTTGAAAATTCTTTACTGTGCATTCACAGTCCACACTATAGCTAGCGGCTTCTGTCAACAGTATTTATATTTGCGCTTTTTGGTCTAGCTTCGTACTTACGATACGCTCAGACACGTGCACTTAGTAAGACATGGCCTCTAAAGAGTATTATTGTACCACACGGCTCATGTGTATGTATTATCACAAAGTATCAGCGCATCGCCTCTTTAATACATCCCCCTCTATTCAAATTAGAGATTACATTGAGTTTGGGACTTTCCTGATTTAGTGTTCATGCGTGCGCAAACTAATATTGATCAATTAGTTTAAACATAATTTATTTGCTATAAGGGGATTCAGGACACATACACTGAAAATAATTTGTCATCGAATTATCTTCCAACTTGCAATATAGTTTTGTTTTTCAGAAATCATGATTCAAATTGAAAATAGTTGTCGCAGACCTTATTTCCGACTGTTGGGCACCGAAATTTATACTTTTTCTAACAGAAAATCCGAGAAGAGAATAGAACCACTTTTTCTGAATTTTCTTGTAATGCAATTTGAACAGATTTTAGTGATGAAAGAAAAACAGGAGTCGTTAAATTTATTTTTTATTGGAGAAAAACTAATAAAAAAGAATCAAAAGTTGGGATTTTTCTGGACAGAATTATCTCCCTTGTTAATTTTTTTAAACATATGTAAGATAAGATAAGAAAAGAAAACTTGAATTCGGCATGACATTATCAACAAATAACAGAAGATCTACAGAGCTTTTAACCGAATAAATACATTATAAGCCATTACAACAATACAAACAGCAATTAAGATACAATCAGCAGAATAAAACAAGTTAGTGGTTATAAGCACTATGACATAAAATAAGCAGGTTAAGATATGAGGACTAAGCACAAGTTACAAGATACATTCACAGTATAAAATTACATAAAATCAGCTGGTTTACGTATACGCACAACGAAACTGGAAAAAGAAGTAAAAAAAGTAAAACTGCTTTGCACATACATATGTAAAATCACCTGATTACCATATAAGTACTGGCATGCATAAAAAATCATAGTACATAATTAAAACTGAATTATTTACTTTTTAACATGAGATTTGTAAAGCAGAACAAAGCACCACAAAGCTTTTACTAAAATATATAAAAAGCACATGGCAACAATTAGATTAATTTTTTTATTAAGAGGGATATTGTCAAAATTCAGAAAGCATATTTGGTTATTTGCAAATGGAGCAGCGACATTCTTTACCTTAATTAGACTTTTAAACTTTTAAACTTTGTCCTATACTGGAACTAGTTTTAGCGAAATGTCTTTATAAAAACTCATAATACATTGGTAGATGGTATAGGTATAAGTCTTTTATTTATATTTTGAAATTTTAAATCTTATTTTTTGATGAACATGCAACTGATTACAATAAGCGTCACACGAGCATGTTCTCTCTTTTTTCACTCGTGAACATGCAGTAGGTTTCAGTTGATGTCACACGTGCATGTCTCCGTTGTTTTCTTCGCTGAACATGCAGCAGATTACAATAAACATCACGTGTGACGTGCATGTCTCATCGTTTTCTCTTTCAATTGGCCGCAGCACACGTGCATGTCATTTTTTCTTCTTAAAACATGCAGAAAGTTAAAATAAGCCTCACTCGTGCATGTCTCATTTTTCGCAGTAGGTACCACTAGGCTTCATACATGAAGTAACTCCACGAAACGGATAAACGACGTACTCTTCTACCCATGATTGGTTTGGTTGTTTGGTGTTTACCGTATAATTCCATAATTTAAATATCTAGATTGGGGAAATCCGATAATCCAAGAGCACTAACGTAAGATTCTATTTCTCAAATTTTAATAGAGTGCGAAATGAAATACAAATTCTCGTAACTCAAATTTTACGGTAAGACTTGAATACGCGGTAAATAAAAGTCGTTTTGTTTATGACGTCATTATTTTTGTTTTTGACGTTAGTTATTTTAAACCATCAATAGATGGAAACCACAAATTCACAGATGACGAGAATTATTTTTTAACACTGGTCAAGCGGTTTGAATATTACGTAAAAACGAAGAACGTATATATCCTTTAACATAAATCAGCAAATGCCTGAGGTATTTAAAACTACATTAGATGACGATATTTTATTTGTTTTAGGTCCCACCTGGCAAGATGTCTTGTAATGAAATTCTCAGGATGTTTAATCCAATTTCCAAGTATTTTTGCAGCACTAAGCTAAAAACATTGACTTCAGACCGTACTCCGCTACTCTACTGCGAACCTGGCATCATTAATGGATACAGATTAGAACATCAACCGGTCTCGTTCTACCTTAGAAGTGTTTTTAAAGTTCACAATGAAACCGTAAACATATGGACGCATTTAATTGCTTGTATAGTTTTTATTATTAAAACATACACGTGTGTACATAGCGTAGAAGATCCTACCTATGCCGGTGTTATTTTCTGTTTTGGAATATGTTGTATTTTGTATACAACCCTGAGTTTTGGAGCACACACTTTTCATTCAAAATCACCGCTGTATTACTACAGGTGCTTTCAAGCCGATTACATTGGAGTTGGTTATTACTCGTTAGGGTGTAGCTTTCTGTTGTATTACACTGGCTGTCATGAAGGTCACTATGAGATGTTAGAGGACTATTATTTATCTACAGTGGTTGTCATGAGTTGGGTAGGATTTATATGTTGTTCTATAGCAAAGCTTCGTTACCGAAGACCATACCCGCCTCATATGAAACTTTGGAATATATGTTCATTTGGTTTTCAATATACTTCCGTTAATTCCATCATGCTAGTAGCTAGATACTACGATTGCTGGATTAACAATTGTTTAAGGTCATTAAATCACCATACATATGCCATTATATATATTATTTTGTCTGTCCTGTTCTATGCTAGTCACGTACCCGAGAGATACTTTCCAGGACGATTCGACATTATTGGTAAAGGACATCAGATTTTTCACGTGTTGTGTTCGCTAAGTACACTGGAACAGTTCAATGCTGCAATGATGGATATCAAACATCAGGCCCCCTTATTGACCAGTCACAAACCACACATTGGACATATTGTGATTTCAATTCTAGTATATACAATGATGTGTCTCTTTACTTTGATTTGTTTACATAGGTACACACACAATCGAATAAAAGCAGACGTTGAATACGAAAAGATCAGAAAACGATAATACTGTTGTACAATAGAACAACTATAGTTGTACTGAAGTCTGTAGAAACAGGCAGATAAATGTAATTCACTGTTGTAAAGAATATCTTAAAAAGTGTCCTTTTATATTCTATTAAGAATCGTAAAGAATTGTGATACCACAAGTATTATAAATGTAATCCAGGTCATAATAAACATTTAAATCATTATTTCGTTATTTTGTTCAATGTAGAGGATGACCACGAGTAAACAGTAATTTGCTTGGAGATAATCACACATTTGCTGTCTTTTGTGTTTGCGATACTTGTCCGGTCATAACGCGGTACACCTTAATATGAGCATCGTATCATGCTACACCTTCGTGTGGCATCACACCACAGTACACCGCTGTACAACTGTGACTTAATTGGGTGGATGGCCTTTGTGTTAATGGTAAGTGCCACTTTTACACACCTCGCCTTAAGTTAAGCAACACCTACACTTTTTTTAATTTAAAAAATCTGAATGAATGAATATTAACTTTGTGTTATTTATTTGTAGCCGGGTTCGTTCAGGGTAGAAATCAAAACAAACTCTAAAGGTTTAACTTTATTTAATACAAAGAATATGTAGAACCATATAAATCTCATCAGTGTGACAAGACTACATCATTAAAATATCTAATGGAACTCAGTGGAGACTCTGATGGTGAATAATTAAAGGAAATAATAAAGATCCAAAAATAAATGGTAAATCCAGTATGTTTTAAAACAGTTGAACATTAACTTTGTTGTCTGACATCAAACTCAAAAATACTTATCACTTTATACTCTTGTATAAAAACCAGTTTGACAAGAATACTTCAAAAGACTCTTCTAGAAGAAACCCATATTTGAAGATGTAAGACAAAAATCCAATCATATGCAAATGAAAAAGAAAGAATGACCAAATAGGGAACATGGGGTGATATGCACAATACCACTGGACTGACACATGAAATCTACTCACGTGTGCAACAAAGCATATCTGTTGAAGAAAAATATAATTAGTTCTAAACATGAAAATCAATATAAAACATATCAAATACAGTCATATATACTCTGAAATATAAATACAATAAATATCAGAATATCAAGCTGAAAAATAAAATATATAGACAAATGCGTATTCACTGCAATACACATCAACCTGTAATAGACAGTTATATAATGAGCAAAGAGCGATAACTCCAACTCACCGACTGTATACTCACAAGCGATAAAGAAGCTACAATAAAGCTAGAAATATGAAAAATATTAAACAAGACAAAATATATAAACACCTTGAAATAATAAAACACAAAGATCAAAATCTATGCCGGCCACATAGTTCCCCCTGTTGAGAAATGGCGTCCCCGACATTTATTTATTAATAACAACATGTAAAATTGCATCACAAATCTTCTCATTCATAGCACTAAAAGAATTTTCATTTGTCAATGACATGAGAAATAGTACTTTCCTCTCCCAAGAATCTGGTGTACAGTTTGTGATAACACATACTCATTTGAATTCATCCATTGCAGTTTTTTAGTCGTACGTGAAGACCGACGTGTAACTGCTGGTGATACATTTGTTCCTTCAGAAGCATTACTTCAGAATTATCCTGAACTAGTGGAATATCCACCGTTCCAACATCCTGAGTTATATCCGGACCAGTAACTGACTCACTCTCATCCAAATCGAGACTGTGAGCGTCCTCACCGTGAACAGTTTCCTGGTACTCCACAACATGGCCAAGATCGTCATCTGGTTGCTGAGGAGGTAAATACGGTTCCTGACCAAAACCACACTGTAAAAAATAGTGTTACGATTTAACATGTTAATGCGTTAAAAGTTTTATGCAGGCGTTTATACATTAACGTTGGGATGTTAATATTGAAACTCCATGTGTTATTTTTAAACATATTAGACATGTTAAAGTGTTAATTAAAATTACTATTATCGCAAGAGTAGATCGGCGGCTACAAACTTTTAAAAAATGACAATGCTTGTAACGTAGAATGTTTTCTCCCCAATAATTGATTGTAATACATTGTAGTTGGGATTTAGGAACACTTATTTTCTATCTTTATAAATATACTTTAAAAGCCAGTCACATTTGGGTTCAAGTCATTTCTGTTTCTTCTGCGTATGTCCAGACAGAAATGGTCTATCCGTACAAATATAATTTTTGAATATTTCGACGTATATATAATTAAATCTTGTTTCATTTATCCGTTTAAAACACCAGTATTGGCTTCAATATAATACCATATTAACATGTGTGTTAAATCCACTACGCCTGTGTTAATATTAAGATGTGTTAATTGATGTTCCTACTAGATCATCACGTGATCGATGTCATGTTGTCATTAAAATGTACCGCGCAGATTTTAATTGTTAGCACCATTCCTTTGTTTGAAGTGGAAAGACAGAGACAGTTGTTGTTTAATTACCAATTCTGACCACAGAACTTCTTTTCCGTAAGTAATATACTATTGTATTTACAAATTTGTTTCAATAAATTAACACAGAATTTAATTGGCATCTGCATGCAAATGATTTTGTGGCACGTCTTCAAGATGGACGGGCAGAGGGTTACACTTGTCTTCATTTTAAGTCCTTAAAATTACCAACAGTCTGTTTTGTTTTTAATGTAAATTAAGTAGCAGCCCTGTCGAACATCAACGCCGTATTAATTTGTGCATACATGCACTGTGACTAGTCAAGTTAGTTTTGTGTATACTGTTAACATACAGTTTGTGGCAGTATAACGAAAAATTTGGTAGGACCCGTGCATATGTATATGTAGTGTGCAAACAGTGCTTGTTCACTATTTTTTTAAATTTCCAGTCATCACAGTAATTACAGTAGATTAGTTATATCTTTTGCCTCCTCTCATTTCAAATAAATTTTTGACCAAATTTTTCTTCCATGAAGATTTTTTTTTTTGGGGGGTACACAATGTGCAAATACAAACTTCCTTCGTCTAGACAAAATGTAGACGGAATGTAACTACATGTGCTTTGAACACAAATCGGCTTTGATGTTGTTGAAGTGTCTTTGTTACAAATAATTCTGCATAATTCAATATGTAATATAACTGTACAATGTATATTTATAAAAGATTTGTGTAATCGCATAGTAAGTGTGTACAAGAATGATTTAAATTTACTAGTATAGTATTTTAAGTTGAAAATATGGGTTCGGTATGATGAATTGAAAAAGTTAAAAATAATAATTTGATTATTCCCGTCAAAATATACTTTTGATGTCTTCCTTCAGCATGTTCAGTCATAAACACTTTTATTTTTGTCATAGAATAAGGACTAATAATTTCTTTAAAAAATTGTTAATTGAAATCATATACATGTATTACTTATAGGGATCAGACAGCAATAAAAGTATAGAATTATTCCATGCATTGGCAGATACTGAAGCACAAAAAGAAAAGGAGTTAAATGCAACCTTGCATGGGAGTTATACAGGTATGTTGAAGTCTAAATGAATTGAATTGAATAAAAAAAAATAAAAGTTCTGTCTGTCTGAAATACCACTACTAAAGAATGTTTAATCATGTTAAAATCATGCTTAATCTGAAGGGTGGATAAATGTATGTAATAGTTGAACAGTCTTATAAAAATTGTTTAATAGTCATTTTTTAACATTGCTGTCTGACATATTTATTTATTGCTTTTATATTGTAAATTACAGGATATTCACAGTGTAGATCAACTCGAGGAAAAAATGTTCAGGACTGATGAGGAGGAGGCACCTAAAGTGTTAATTTTTCTGGATAGTGATCCTTATACCAAAATAAAGCCAACAACTGGATTAAGTTCTCAGATAAACTGTCAAGAAGAAATGAAAAACAATTACAAGAATCACGACTGTGTACATTCATTTATTGGTGTTGTGTTTTCTTACTCGGATATTAAGCTGCTTGCAAACTGGACTGAAACATCTAACATTTCCAATGTACATGTAGTGTTTTGTGCTATAGAAGTATATGATCTGTTTGTTATTATGATATATGACTATCAATATAGGTAAAATTAAAGGTATCAGATATTTTTGTCTTTGTTTAAACAAGAAATATCACAAAATAACTATCAAGAGCAGAAGATCAAAGATACTGTGGGTTTTTTGTCCACATTTGAAAGCAACGACCTTTTAAGTCATGTTTCATGAATTCTGATAGTTTAAACCTTAGTTTTTCTAGTTTAGTTCTGCTATTTGATGGCCTAGCCCTATCCCACAAATCTTCCACCGTTGTCATTATTTGTTTCCTACATTGATTAACATGTTATTTGTGTAACACTAGGTTATAACACAGTGTTAAGTTATTAACACATTCCATTTATTAACACAGTTAAAGTGTTAATTAAGTGTTATTGGCCATTTTAACGTGTAACATGTTTTTCTATACACACATTAACATGTTATTTCGATAACACATGTGTTTAGTCTTTCACATATGCGTTATTATATTAACATTACAGAATGTTAAAAGCCTAACACTAAATGTTTACAGAAAAACACTTTAACATGTTATTTTATATACACTTTAACGTGTTAATTAAGTGTTATTGGTAATGTGTTAATAAATGTGTTAAATGATTAACACTTGTTTTTACAGTGCAGAAGTAACCAGAAGTAATACCAACTGATCGACGTGCAGGGACATACTCATCATCATCACTGTCATCTACGTTAGAGTTGTCAACTTGGTCTTCAGTAAGTTTTACGGTGTTTCGTTTGCGTGGAGCAGGCTTTGGTTTTTCCACCGGAGCACCAACCTCTGCTTCATGCAACGTCCCAATCAGAAGAAGTAGATTTCTGTGTAAGACTAGTTTCTTTTCTGGCTTGTTCTCAGGTTCAACCTCATACACAGGTATTCCCTCGTTAGGTTGCCTGGTAACTACGTACACCTCTTCACTCCACTTTTCTGTAATGATGATGTGTTTACTTTAATTTCGTGAAATTGAAGCATGCAATCAAACTTATTTTTTGACTAATGAAAGTTATATTTGCAATGTTTTTTTATATCTTTGCTTTGAACATTTTTTCATCAAACAATAAGTAAAGCGACTGTAAACATGTTGTTTGTATGCTTCATTTGTCATTAATGTTCAATAAAATGTCATTTCTTTAAAAAAAATAAAAGTATACAAAATCTAAAATGAATCACTGGAAAGTAATAGGGTGTTGCTTAACTTATGGCAAAGTGTATAAGTAATTGACAACAAATTATTGGAAAAGCAAATACTGGTATCAAGGGGATTAGATTCTTAGCAATATGCAAAATAATTATATACGTGTAATGTTTACAATAATAAATAACTTAATGTTCAACTACATAAATATAATCCACTTGTATATATTTACCATTTTTTATTATTTTGATTATGCTGCGTAATTTTCCGAGTTTGAACTTTCGAACGTGCAGTCATACAATTTATTTTTAGACCACACTCTTTAACTCGAATTTACCAAAAGTATAAAACTTTTATGCAGTATATTTCATACATCTCACAATTTTGTTGAGATTGATTGATTTGTTTAACGCCCAGCAGCTAGAAACCAACCGAACATCAAGAGCCAAGTCAAGGGACAATTACAAATCCGGATTTAGACGAACATTTAGGCAGGCAGGGTGCACTCGACTCCCATCTTAATTGACAAGGATTGCCAGAGGTCGGGGGTTTTCTCCGGGTACTCCGGCTTCCTCCCCCAATAAAAACTGGACGCCATGATATAGCTGAAAAATTGCTGAAAGTGGCGTTAAACACCATCAAACAAACAAACAAGTACATACCTCTAATTAGACACCCGATCATGTCTAGGAGGGTGCACCCAGATGCTCCGGACAAGTAAACAGTATTCGTCTCTAATTAGACACCCTGTCACGTCTAGCCAGTTGCTCCGGACAAGTAAGAAGTACCTGCCTCTAATTAGACACCCTGTCATGTCTACCCAGGTGCTCTGGACAATTAAGAAGTTCCTGCCTTTTATTAGACACCCTGTCATGTCTAGCCAGGTGCTTCGAACAAGTAAGAAGTACCCGCCTCTAATTACCGACACCCTGTCATGTCTAGCCAGGTGCTCTGGACAAGTAAGAAGTACCTGCCTCTTATTAGACATCCCGTCATGTCTAGCCAGGTGGTCTGGACAAGTAAGAAGTACCTGCCTCTAATTATCGACACTCTGTCATGTCTAGCCAGGTGCTCTGGACAAGTAAGAATTACCTGCCTCTAATTATCGACACCCTGTTTTGTGTAGCCAGGTGCTCTGGACAAGCAAGAAGTACATGCCTCTTATTATCGACACTGTCATGTCTAGCCAGGTGCTCTGGACAAGAAGTACCTGCCTCTAATTATCGACACCCTGTCATGTCTAGCCAGGTGCTCTGGACAAGCAAGAAGTACATGCCTCTAATTATCGACACCCTGTCATGTCTAGTCAGGTGCTCTGGACAAGCAAGAAGTACCTGCCTCTTATTATTGACACTGTCATGTCTAGCCAGGTGGTCTGGACAAGTAAGAAGTACCTGCCTCTTATTATCGACACTCTGTCATGTCTAGCCAGGTATAACAAGTGTGCACTGTGAGCACGCTCACAAAGGGATACCCCCGCTTCGCTTTAAGTCCAATTATCTCCCCTGAATAATATCCAACAGCGACGAAAATTCTTCATGCACATCTACATATGATATACTTCCTTCATGTAAAGTTTCATCAAAATCTGTCAAGCAGTTATATACCCCCCAAACTAGTTTGCGGGGGGGGGGGGGGGGTATAACAAGACAGCCCATTAAATTGCTGGCAAAGAATTTAAAATCCATGACCATGTGATTTCGTACTCTTCAGGAGGCTGCGATGCAATTGGTACTTGTTTTTTATACAGAATTTTTGTTTTTATGGTAGCTACTTTGCCCAACTCAGTTGGTTATGGTTTTCGCATGGTTAGAATCTTTTATGGATCAGCCATTACAAATTTTGACAAGTGGTTTAAGATGAGAAGAATAAAACGTTGAATGATGGGACTGTTTCAGACAGGTGAGCTTGAAATCAATTATGACAGAGGAAAATGAAATAACTGCAATGTATGTAACAGCTTAGTAGAAACATTTCATACTTTATTGTTTAAAAATTGATGTTAAAAATACAAAATGTCAAGACAGAATCATTGCTATTTAAACCACATATTGTAATATATATGTTTATGTTATCATACACAAAATACAACACATCATGATATCCATTTATTACACACATAATTGAATATATTGATTAAAATACACAGAAAGTTCATTGACATTCAACAGTACCTAATTTACTTTATTTATTAACCATTTTTATTCATGTATTTTATATCTTTGTTCTCTAAAACCACAAGACAGCAGTACAGAGAAACACCTTGATTTTTTCTTACATCAAAGCTACAAACTTCCCATGCTTATTTTTCCTTAGATGACGTTCAACTTCTAATTACTCCAAGCTAATGTCAAGGTTTAATTTGGTCTGTTGGGATTCAATGTATTCAGTTATCTTTTAAATTTGGGGAAATTTAGAGTTTTGTAAAAAAAAACTAGATGGTCATGAAAAAAAACCCATGTTATAATGACTAAGTTGGTTAATCAATTGAATCTTATTATGACTAAGTCGTTTAATCAAATGAATGTTATAATGACTAAGTTAACACAATATCCCACAACACTCTTTGAGTAAATATGCTGTCATATAATAGACACCCCCTCCCCCACGTTTATAATTCTTCCTAACATATATTGAAAGTAAAACAAGTCTGATGGCAGTCTATGATGACATACACAGAAACATACTATTTTTAATTGTACCTTGTTGACAAATATTTCATTCTTTACAAATATCATCACATGCATTTTAGTATAATCAATATCTTTAATATCAGATTAGACTCGAGTGACAAGTAAGCAAAGTGTCTGCCTTTTTTTCTTAAATTTTATTTATCTAGGGAGAAAATAGCAATATAAAAACATTTCACACACATTTCTAACAGAAATACCTTTCTGACATCCTTGATCAATTTGGTTCAGCCTCCCAGAATACACTTCAATGTACTTTTATTTTTAAGATTATTTTGCAATAATTTTTAAATACCATTATTCAACATTTTTTTTCTGTAAATGGTTAAATTCCACTATAAAAACAATAGATATGAGACAGATAGACATATAGTCCTGTCAGGATATTTATGTTAACAAGAAATGATAAGATATTCATCTTATTTCATTGACCTACAACTATCGAGTAACAATTAAAGCTAAAACTGTTACAAGTCATTCCAATATCGATAGCTTTGTGATACAAACAAACAATATACATGTTATACTACAATATTTATCCAATCCAATTCTTGTTTAAAAATGTTTGAATTGCACTTGAAATAAAATGATGTGTACAGCTGCCTTGCACATCTTCTCATGATAAAACTTCAGGTCACTAAAACCATTGATAAAATCATATGTAGATCACAGTTCTTATAAAATTCTGGTTATATGCTATGATTTGTCCTTGGTCAGTAGGACAGTATGTTGACCTCCTGCTGATTTGTCCTTGGCCAGTAGGACAGTATGTTGACCTCCTGCTGATAAACCAACAACTATTCTGCAAAAGATTGTACAAAATGTATTAAAAAAAAAAGTTAACACTTGAGTTTTTTTTAGGCTCCTGTTTTTCTTTCATTTACCGGATAAGTTGTAAGAAAAAATACGTAATTTTTTGTAGGTATTTGTGTATGCATCAATAAAGTAGCATACAGGAACTTCTCATGACAACTTAGTATTGAACAAAGTATGACATTAGACTCTGGTCTTTATCTGCAGTACATTTCATTGTACTGAAACTTAACTGACATGGTGATAGACTGCAATCAACAGGTATAAAAATAACTTAAATACCACCTTACATCAGAGCATTATTTTTAAGTAACTAGGACTTTTTCCATATCAATAGCTGGATTAAGTTTTTTTCAATAATTTACTAACTACACACCAGTTTAAAATGCAATCTGGAACATTGTTAATATTGCAATGTATGACAAACTTTAATGTATGATAAACTTTTTGGTGACTTGTCAACATAATTGAGTTAAATAAGACATGATATTGCCTATTTAATGGAGAGCTATTTCTGGCTCAATCACACAAAAACAATTTATCAGAAGCCATAATATTACAGAATAATATTTCACTGAAGTTGTTCATAGTGATTATTATGTTTACAGATAATGACAGGAATAACCTTGTTTCTAATTGTTTGCCTGCCATTTGCACTGGTTCCCACACATCTTCTTCCTCTCCTGTACCAAGCTGTTTACTGGTACCCATTCCCATACCATACACAGTACCTGAAGCACATAAGTACATTTTGTTGTAAATATGAGTGTACTTTACAAATATATAAAAAAAATATTAAATTAGTTTAACTGAACACTGGAGTAAAAACACATAAAATAATTAAAATACTGTACTATATACAGAATGTTTATTTATTCAGTGACAAGTGTTACTACTATAACTGGCTGTACAACAAACTCAACCTGTACATTCTATAATGCACTTTGGTCATGTATCATTTCAAACCCATAACTGTGCTTATTATAAACAAAAAAATAAAAATTCATATTTCAAATCAAACCACATGTATGACATCTCTGAATTACCATTCAATAGATATAAACAGATCCTTTACCATAAATCACAGATATGACAATATAATTTAATTTGCTTTGTAAGCTGATATCTGATTGGCCAATTCAAATGGAGAAACCCATATTATAATTTATAACTTGGTTTTGTCAGATGACCTATTCTTATGCCGTTAAATTTTAAATAGTACTTCGACGTCATTGCTAATTTAAAAAAATTTTCAGAATCTTTCGCTAAAATTAAATTATAAGGAATATTTTTAAATTCTGAACAGGTTATACTCTATAACATGATTTGGTTCTGTTTACACCATTCATTAACCGCTTTGTGGACCCAAGCCATGTTAAATTGTATAACCTGTTCAGAAATTTGAAGTATTCCCTAAATATATTAAGTTCAGCAATTCTTTATCAGCTGTAACATGACTAAAATAGCATTTAATAATAGGACTTTTTGGTTGGTGTTTATGAAACCATTCATTAATTTCTACTTTTTCTGATAAATCTTACCATCCTCCAATAAGGCAAACGACACAGACTGTCCTGCAGCTATATCTACACACTTTTTGTCAGCAAGTCCTGGAACTAATGTGGGTTCTGACCTTTCTCCTGGGTTTTCACCTAATCCTAATCTCCCATACTCTGCTCTTCCTAGTGTATAAACTTTACCTACAAGAAAAATCACAGAATTTTACAGGTTTATCTTAATGAGCTATTCATTTACAAAACAAACAAGTTTAATCAAAATATTGGCAATATTGCACTCCTGCACTTTGATGTCAAGAAGCAGCCATTGATTACAGTATGCAAATGAGCACAATTTTACTACAATTAAGTCACATTAGCCATATGTGGAAAAATGACCAATGGCAGCAACAAACAGTATTTTCAAAGTTTTACTTCATTACACATTGTTAAGGGGCATATAACACTGTATTAATCTTTAATAAAATAAAAGAGATGCATATCATGTTTGAATTTTTAATAAATATCCCAACATTTTTATTTGCTACCAGTAATGGGACTGAATTCTGCCATTTATCTGAAAAAAGACAAATATTATGGCAGTAAAATTCAGCCTAATTGGCTAAGGCACTGAAGACCACACAAATATCTTTATTGGCTTCATTAAGTAACAGACCATGTCTGCTATAGGGATAGTGATGGAGATGTAACAGTGTAGTTATCTACATCTATGCGTGACAAATTGTGGAGCCTTTAGTTAACACCAACCTTCTTCATCCAACAACATGGTGTGATGTTGACCTGCTTGAACTTTAACCCACTTCTTGGTATGCTCTGCAAATGAATTAACCCTTTCTGGAACAAATCTGTTTTCCATATCACTAAATCCTGTGAAAGAAACATACTGATCAGACATTTCCTTTTATGTTTCCTCAATTTGACAGTGAGAATTCAAGAGCCACAACATTAAAGTAAAAAGAAATTGCTGTATATCAATATTCCTTTCTTTCAATTACTGTAACATGCTATTACTTATGTAATAATTGTAAAGTTGTGACATGTCACAGACATGTGGTGTGTTATGTTTCTTTAAAGTTACCATTACAAGGTGAAGATAACACTAGCTTTTGCTTTTCTCTTATTAAAAGTAAAACTATACGATCACCTTAGCAAACTACCACAGAAATTACTATTGGTTTTTTACAATATAAAGTCTGTGTTTTGATCTAAACATAGCGAACTATAACATGATTCAGGTCTTCACAATCATCTTTTATTTTACACACTTCATTATTTAAGCATGAAATTCATACTAACATCATTATCAAACATAGAGGTTGTTTGTTTTTGTTTTTTATTTGTGTGTACTGGCTAGACAGAAAATGGACAACATTTAATACTGCTTTAACATCATATGACAGCCAGCATTTAATACTACTACTTTAACATATGACAAAGTCAATATTCAAAACATGTATTAGCTACTATGCTAGCATATTAGTCATTATTCTATGCAGTTGACATAATATGACAGTCAGTTTATACTGCTATGTCATCATACACCAAATAACAATGTTGTCACCATGAACAAAACAGCAAGTATACTACTCAAAATATGACAAACAGCCAGTATTCAATATTTCTAATTAACTACTATAATATCCCTTTAATTTAGATAACAGTTAAACTGTCGATAGGATATTTTCCTGAACCAGTCCAATAGAGAAATAACTAGTCTAATATTGGTATTAACAGTACTATGTCAACATGTATTCAATACTGCTATGTCTATATTGATACTGTTATGTCATCATATAAAAGACAGCCTAAATATTTATATACTTTATCTCTATGTATTAAAATGTAAACTGATAATCAATTTGTTTTCAGAATCATCTATTTAAACTTACCAAGTTGAAAATAGTTGTTAAGTCCCCAAGCATAAATATCCCCACTTTCCTTCTCTTTAGCAAATGTTACATACTGTCCTGCCCAAATGTCGGAAAATTCAGCTCTTTTTCTACTGCTATGTTTTTTACATCGAACAGGACCCATCTTTAAAATGGAATCTAAAATTTAAATTTAAACTGTATTAGACTTGATGAATTATATATGCATTTAAGTTAACTTTCAATTTCTTTGTATTACTTTGTAACATTTCAAATAATATTAAACACTAAAAATATTGAATGAAATGACAGACAAATATCTTATAAATAACCATAAGTCTTACCGAGTCCTTTTCTTCCTCCTCTACCAGCAAAACACTCTGCAATTCTTCCCAATTGTCCCTGCTCTGCACAGCCTATAATATTTTATTATATTGAATGTTATTTACTACAAGCCCGGTATATCTGTTTAGTCAATAAAATGGAAGGTGGTTTTATTCAACCTTCAGTAGCTGCAACACCAACCATTTCAGTTAGCAAACACAGATAATGTTCTTAACTGACTGGTTCAATACATGGTACATGTTATCTTATGTTGTAAATCAAATGCACCCTTTTTAGCATTCATACAAAGCTGACCAACAACAACAATACACTTTATAGAAGCTACAGTGTTCAAACTTATTTTTTGTCATGTTGCATTGTTGAAAAATAGAAATATAAAAACACACTAGTATTTTTCCTGGCTTTAATAATAAACACAATTTGACATGGAGTGAACACAAAACAAAAATGCAAACAATATAAGCAAGTGATACCCTCGCTTCGCTTTCAAGTCCAATTTTCTCCACTAAATGATATCTGAGGTCAATAAAAATCCTTCATGCACGTATACATATAATGTACTTCCTTTATGCTAAGTTTCATTAAATTTCATTAAGCCATTTAGGAAAAGTTGTGCTTACTAGAGATGTGGACAGACGGACAGACAGGCAGGGTGATTCGTATATACTCCCTAAACAAGTTGCAGGGTATAATAATTTATCTAATGAATAAAAAACGAACTCATTTTGACAATTTAAGTTAAAAGTTTCTTTAAAAAAAAATTTGTATTAATTTGTATTGATATTTGAATGTTGTGAAACTACACATCAACGTACCTCCAGTGAATATTTCTCCTTTGTCTGTCAAACATATAAGGTGGTCTCCACCAGACACAATCTTAACTACTCTATGGCCGGGTAACATCTCTAATGGATCTTTGCTTATGCCACCAGAGGTAAGGCCCATTGAACCATTAGCATCCTGAAATTATTTTTAGGTTGTTACTTTTTAAGTTTTCAAAATGAAAATAACTAAAATATAAAAAAATTTTGTTGTGCATTGTAAAAAAAAACATGAACTAGCATTGACATGATACTTATGCCTAAAGTTCTTTATTTAATTTTGGAAGTCTGAACTTTATTAACACATATATTTACCCTAAAGTTCCTCCAAGGAAAAAAAATATACAAATAAAAGATCTGATTAAAGAAAACTTCTATGAACAAATTGTAAATGATAAAACAGAGCCAAACATTGGAATAGAAAAATGGAAGAAAATGTTAAACATAACCTCATTTAATATTGAAAAAACTTTGGAATTCATTCATCAAAGTATTCAAACACACAATCTAAAAATGTACAGATGGAATTTTACCAAATCAACAAAATCTTTTTACATGGAAAATCACAAAAACACCAACATTTTTTTATAGATTGTAAATCCATTGCATCATTTTGGAAAAAAGTTTATGAACTTTTTAACAAGATAGGTTATACTAACAAAATGAAACTGGAATTTCTAGTCTTTGGATACAAAATTTGGGATAAAGAATACACTTACTTTAATCATTTATTATCCTTTAGGATATTCTTTATACAAAGCATTCTATGTCTCACAACAAAGATCAAAGATAATAGACTATTTCAGCATCTTTAAACATGAATTTAATTTATATTTCAAAAAAGACAACCACAATAAAATGTTAACCAAGTTTCAAAAACTTCTGAATGAAGATCAATGAATCTCCCAAAGATATTGTCTTGCACACGCATGCACGTATTTACATCTGTTACTATTTTTACAACAACAATATTCCGATTTACTTTTACTTCCTTGTTCACATTTACCTCCCTTCTTATATCACACCTAACCAAAACAGAGACGGCAATATCGCTACCGACTTCTAATTAGTAAACACTCACCAATGAAATTGAAGGAACAAATTACGTAAAACATATAATCCATAGGCATAATTCATTTAATACACTGGTCTCAGAGACACGAGCCATGCATATTTTGTAAAAATCGAATCAAGTATGGAAAAGCCAGTCGGTTTCCGAACATAGTTAGCAACTTACAGAATCATAATTCATAATGTAATTATTATATTTGTAATACATTAACATATGAAACCCTGTTCATATTGGTATTAACATAACAGGGTACTTTGTCAATGAAAGCTGTAATGACAAAGTGAATGTTAACAGTTTTTTGTGCAATAAATGTTATTCCTAAAAAAAAAAAATTTAATAATAATTAAGTTATTGTATGCGTTTTTGGTCTCGATAATTAAATAAAGAATGCTCACCATTTGTGTAACCTACTCTGTACTCCTGCAACCTTTTTTGTTTGGAGCATACTGAACACAGTGATAGTATATATAGTAGATTAATGTTAATTTACTTACTTAAGTTCTTATTTTTATACAGATGTCCCTAATAGTATTAAATTGTCAGGTTTCAAAAAAAAAAAAAAAAAAAAAAGTTCCTCCAAGCATACATATGACCATCCTGTTAACACATATATTTACCCTGAAGTTCCCCCAAGCATACACATGACCATCCTCTGTAAATACATATAATTAACCTGAAGTTTCCAACTGCATACATATGACCATCCTCTGTTAACAAATATAATTACCCTTAACTTCCCCCAAGCATACACATGACCATCCTCTGTTAACACACATAATTACCCTGAAGTTCCCCCAAGCATACATATGACCATCCTCTGTTAACACACATAATTACCCTGAAGTTCCCCCAAGCATACATATGACCTTCCTCTGTTAACACACATTATTACCCTGAAGTTCCCCCAAGCATACATATGACCTTCCTCTGTTAACACACATAATTACCCTGAAGTTCCCCCAAGCATACACAGGACCATCCTCTGTTAACACATATATTTACCCTGAAGTTCCCCCAAGCATACACACGACCATCCTCTGTTAACACATATATTTACCCTGAAGTTCCCCCAAGCATACACATGACCATCCTCAGTTAACACAGCAGTGTGACTGTCTCCAGCGGACGCCTGTACAATTTTATATGGCAGATTTAATTTAGAGGGCAAGGTTTCTGAACCTTCTTCACTTGTGTCTCTTCCTAATGCTGATTCATCATTGCATCCAAAAGTGTAAATCTATCGAACAAAAATATGGTGGCAATTTGTTATAGATAAAAATAAATCCATATTTAAGGCATTATACTTGTCTCATCGCCTTTCATCTCAACAAGAAAATCTTAGAGACACTGATGTCTCGCTTGGCACATATAAGAAGAATTACAGTCATTTCGTACCATAACCAAATCGTACCATTGCCATTTTGTACCCAAAATTACCAAATCGTACCATCAAAATGCCATATCATACCATAACTTATTTCCATTTCATAGGGTCATATGAAAATAATATCGTACCATATGTAAACAATTTCGTACCATGCGTGGACACAGAAAAACGTCTCGCCTGAATTCCGCATCAGTAACGAAATAAATTTCGTCATAAGCATTACGTTAATAGCATTAATTATGAGGAGCGGCCTGTATACCAAATATTGTCACCATACTATGCATAGTTACAGAGGAACTGTCCTAATACAAAAACTTTAACATAGTCGCTGGACCGTGAAATTGAGGTCAAGGTCAGGTGGAACCTACCAGACAGTCATTTACTATTAATCAGCAACCTATATACCAAATATTGTCATCCTTCCATGCGTAGTTACAGAGGAACTATCATACCCCAAAAACTTTAACGCAGTCGCTGGACCGTGAAATTGAGGTCAAGATCAGGTGACACCTACCAGACAGTCATGTACTAGTCATCAGCAACCTATACACCAAATATTGTCATCCTACCATGCGTAGTTACAGAGGAACTGTCGTAATCCCAAAACTTTAACGTAGTTGCTGGACCTTGAAATTGAGGTCAAGGTCAGGTGACACCTACCAGACAGTCATGTACTAGTCATCAGCAACCTATACACCTAATATTGTCATCCTACCATGCATAGTTACAGAGGAACTGTCGTAACCCAAAAACTTTAACGTAGTCACTGGACAGTGAAATTGAGGTCAAGGTCAGGTGATACCTACCAGACAGTCATGTACTAGTCATCAGCAACCTATACAACAAATATTGTCATCCTACCATGCATAGTTACAGAGGAACTGTCGTAACCCAAAAACTTTAACGTAGTCACTGGACCGTGAAATTGAGGTCAAGGTCAGGTGACAGGTGACTGACTGTCAAGTACTCATCATAAGCTACCTCAGGACCAAATTTGATGGACCTAGGGCTTGGGCTTACAAAGATATGAAGCAAGATGTCAAGTGTTTACGCCGCCGCCGCCGGATTCCCATACATATGTCTCGCCTCCTGCGACTTTCGTCGCAGGCGAGACAAAAATCTTTAAATTTATCTAAAGAAGATATTTTCAGTAATATTAATTAAAAAAGGTTATTTGAAATAACTGTTGTGTAAACAAACAGGGCTTTATTATTCATTAATAAGATATGAAAGAAATAATGACTCCCACTGTTTTCTTTAGAAGGGGAACCCAAGCGTTTAAATAGGAATAAAAAGGCAGGTTCAGGGAACAAAGGATTCTACGTGATAGCACCACTTCTTCAAGAAGAAGCACCACTGTTGCCACTGAATTCTTGACTTGTGTCGGAAGGCAAAATGAAAAAGCTACAGAGGAAACAGTGCAAAAACAGCTCAGAAAGTGTTATTTGACACCTGGAACAAGTATACCAATGAAGAAATATCTATAAGCAGACTGCTGCGTCTTTGTGCAAGACAAGTGTTTGTGCCGGATTCATAATCCCATAATAAAGACAATTGGTTGCGACAATATTGAAAATAGTAGTTCATGTTAAAAAAGTTGCTAAGCTTTAAAACATATATTTTTATCTGTGTCATTACGTTGTTATCTGATATTTTATGTTATGACGAAATGATGATGTTAATAAATTAAAAAATTAAAATTAAAAATAGTTTTTATATCTAGTTACCACTTTGATCGAAAGAGCAATATTATGCTGAAATTGCATACAGGTTTTCATTCATACACTTCCCAATATGGTACTAACTGGTATGGTACGAACTGGTTTGGTACGAAATGGTTATGGTACGAAATGACTGGTTACCATATAAGAAATATAAACACCACTTTTTCTGCCTTCACTCAAGCATGCTATATTTGGTAAACCCCTCGAGTTTTGCCAATGAAGAGATGTCATTATGTTATAACTGTAATATGTGTACCAAGTTTATCTTGTTTTTAATGTTACAAAAGAAATTCAACATTCCAGAGAAAGAAATGTGTAAAATTTATGCTTTCTTATATGTAAACTGAAAGTGTTTTTTATTGAAATTTTCTTTTTTTTTTTTTTTAAAGTTTCTTAATGATAATTTAAAATCTATCGGAATAAATATATTTAATACCTTTCCCTGGTTGGTTAGACAAACAGTGTGCATACCACCTGCACAAACTTGTACTATTTTATCGTCTAACTTTACAAGTGCTGGGCGAGATCTTTCCATTATATCTGCTCCTAGACCAAGTTGTCCAACATCTCCTTCGCCAAGTGTTAAGACTATACCATGTACAGAGAAATTTGGGTGGCTGTGGTGAGAAACTGAAATAAAAACAAAATTAGTGTACTCGAAGTTTACAAATGTCAATTTCAAACTATTCCATGTGTAGTGATCTTCATGTCATCATGAAACTAATGTTATATTGTAACTGTTGCTATATGTATATTGTGGTAAATGCTGCATAAAATTATAATATGTGTATTGTGGCAGAAATTATGAATTTAGAGTGCACAGCAAGTGTATCAGTGAACTAATGATCACTAGTGACAACACACAAAACTAGACAAAGTCGATCTAGCGATCGCTGATACCCCCGCTTTTGTGAAAATTTCAACGTTTTTCATGGATTGTGACCTTGAAATTGGATGGATTTCAACCAAAATCAATATGCTTCTTACCAACAAAATATATAAGAATATTTTACAGTTTCATTAAAATCGGATGAAAACTTTTTGAGTTATTTTCCAGAAACAACTTTTTGTAAAAATTTCTAACATTTTTCGTGGACTGTGACCTTGAAATTTGACAGATTTCCCCCAAAATCGATAGGCTTCTTACCAACCTGATATATAACAATATCCCAAAGTTTCATTCAAATCGGATGCAAACTTTTCGATTTATTGTCCGAAAACAACTTTTTTGTTAAAATTTCTAACGTTTTTCGTGGACTGTGACCTTGAAATTTGACGGATTTCCCCCAAAATCGATAGGCTTCTTACCAACCTGATATATAACAATATCCCAAAGTTTCATTCAAATCGGATGTAAACTTTTTGAATTATCATCCGGAAACCAAATGTGGACGGACGGACATGAGGACCACTATATACCCCCGACTCTGTCGAGCGGGGGTATAAAAAGTATCCAGTAAACAGAAAGTATATGAGCAAGGAGCATGAAATCGCTATACACAATATTGCACTATAAGATAAAGCAATATGTAAAATATCAGGCTTCTACATGCTATTAGTTGCTTAGAAAACTGATGGAATCTTTTGTTACGGACAGGCGAATGAAACAGGCGAACAGAACCAACAAGGGTGAACAGTATACACCTCTTCCCCCGAAGCAGGGGTATAATCACGATGTTATTTATCTTGGACAGCTTGACAATACATGTACCTTTGGACTCTGCATGAACGGCCTCAGATTTTGTTACACGTTTCTTTGGCTCTGGTGTTTCATTTGTAGATTCTGTACTTCGACCTCTCTTTTTTCCTCTTTTAGGAGGCATCTATAAGACAACGTAAACAATAATTAATTTCTAATAATATTATTAAATTAAGTCACCACTGTTTTAAGACCTCCCATCTACTTGTGCTACTAAAATAATACTTTATTTATTATGAATTTTATGCAACTTTTCCAAGTGAATAAAAGAACTACACCAATGTTAAATCATTCCTGCAAGTTTTTATAAGCAGTACATATCATGCTGCAATAATATTTCAAAACAATATCTGTAGCAAAATAAAAAAGCATGCTTAATTAAACAATTGATTGTTTTAAACAAATTTAACAAACAAAAATGCATACATTAAAACTGGTTTTTTTTAAATTGCATTCTATATTTTTTTTAGTGTGCGTCTTGTAAAAATAAAAATAAAATGACAAAAATACAATTATATACTGTTATAATAAATGCCATTCCAACATAACTAATACTACTAGCTCTATACATATACATATAAGGATGGTCTAGACTTACTCGAGGGGGAGAATCATTATCCTTATCTATACACATTTCCTCTTCACTGGATTCTAAATCTTGTTTTTCTTCACTCAGCTCACTTGGGGAATCAATACCTTTATGTTTCTGCTCTTCTATTGGCTCCTGTTTATCACTATTTTTAACAGAACTAATGTCTTTTTTGTCCTCAGTTTTATTAAGATTTTGAATTGCTTCCTTGTCGTCAATTTTATTTTTGCTTTCTTTTAAGTTTAAAGAACTCTCCACATCCCCATTTGGTTGTTCACAATCTACAGATTTAGTCTCTCTCACTGACTGGTCATTCTTAGTATCCATTTTAGGAAAACTATGGATGTCATTTTTATCCTTTTCAGTTTCTATTTTTTCAGGTGACTTATCTTCTGTGGTGTTTCTGGTCTCATTTTCCAACATTTTCAATGAATTTCTTTTTTCCTTTGTGGGTGAATCAAAAGAACTAGTTAAAGGCATTGTTGTTTCCTTTACAATGTGTCTGTCACACAAATAAATTTTCTTCCAAATGTTCAAACATTATATCTGTGTAATGACAATTACTCATCAAGTATTGTCACAGATGTCTGCAGGAAGTGCCTGCAGGGAGAGGTCTAATTAAACCAATTAGGGATATTAAATTAATATGATTACTAGTCATTAACTGACAGAACCTGTTGGAAACTAAACTGCCACAAGCACCAATGAGAAACAATGTTATGATAAAAAAAATGACCACACGATTACTTTATAACTGATTATTCAACTTTTATTGATAAATTTTTTTAATTGTATAATAATTTCCAACAGTTATACATTTGAATGCTTCTTTCTATATATAGCCTACTTATTTGGCAACAAAAAGGAATGCATCTAATGTTATCTGGAAATCAGAACAAAAATTTGACAATCCAAGTTTGAACATGATCAATTTATTTTTATAATATTTCATGTATGGTTCCAAAACAGTAAAGACCAATCATCTTTTAATATTGTGTATAACAAATCTGACTGTTATTGGAACAGTGAGTAACTTAGAGTGAGGCAGAAATAGAAAAATCTTTATCCTACTATGCAGACAGTTTAATTAAATTATACTATGAAGACATTTCATGTTTTGAACAAAAATTACCTGTTAGAACAAAACAGGGGAATCGTCATCCTAGGGTCATAATTTTACTAAACCTGGACATTAATGTTGATGGCCAGTCAAACTTTCAAAAGTAATTTTTACTGGACAATCAGGATCAGACTGGTGCTCAACTTTGAGGACCGGAATATCATGTTGATGTTTGTCATTTTAGTCCAAAATCACATTTTCTCCACAGCCTTGACATGTTTATCATCAAGTCCACAGCAAGAAAAACAGTGCTTGGTTATACATTTAAAAAGAAATGATGAATTCCTGCATAAACTGAATGTCGTTGATTTCTCCATATTTTTGTCTGCATATATTGAATTAGTTTAAACATATTTATTCAATATATTGAATTTGTTTGTTTGTTTCTTGGTATATTGGTGTAGCAATTTTCATTTCTGACAAATGAAATTATGTCACAAGCCAATGACCAAAATATTCTACAGCAAGGACTGTAGTACTTGGTTTTTGATTTTATGGTTATGGTGAAGCATAATAGTGTTTGTGATTTTATGGTTATGGTGAAGCATAATATTTATAAAATTTGTTGTTGACTTGTTTGTTGTCTCTTGAAGCCATTATTTATAATTAAAATGAATAAGATCACCCATGCCTTCAATTTAATTAACAGTTCGAAAAAGAAAAAAGGAATTGTTCGAGAAGTAGAGTTTCTGGACCAAAGAAAAGGCAACTATTGTATTATATATTTTAACTAGGTATTTAGAATGAATCGAATGAAAAACAGACAAATTCACAGACAATAAGTAATACAGGAGTACATGTAATAAAATATGATAGGGTTAAAATAAGCTTTTTTGCATTTAAAACTCTGGGTTACCAATTTAAAATTCTGTTTGATACAATTTTGTTTTGGTAATATTGTGCCACACACTATTGGATATTTGGATATAGATATGACTAGAAATTATTCCAAACAATTACAAGCGAGCTTGTTTTTGAACCGGATAACAATGCTTACAAATTTTGTTTACAGTTATCTAATAACAAGTAATGATATTTTTGTTGTTGTAGCTGTTTTGTCTTGTTAACTTAAATGTAACCAGATATAAAACAAGCCTACATTGCCATATAACTAGATACAAAACAAGCCTACATTGCCATGTAACTAGATACAAAACAAGCCTACATTGCCATATAACTAGATACAAAACAAGCCTACATTGCCATATAACTAGATACAAAACAAGCCTACATTGCCATGTAGATACAAAACAAGCCTACATTGCCATGTAACTAGATACAAAACAAGCCTACATTGCCATATAACTAGATACAAAACAAGCCTACATTGCCATATAACTAGATACAAAACAAGCCTACATTGCCATATAACTATATACAAAACAAGCCTACATTGCCATATAACTAGATACAAAACAAGACTACATTGCCATATAACTAGATACAAAACAAGACTACATTGCCATATAACTAGATACAAAACAAGCCTACATTGCCATATAACTAGATACAAAACAAGCCTACATTGCCATATAACTAGATACAAAACAAGCCTACATTGCCATGTAACTAGATACAAAACAAGCCTACATTGCCATATAACTAGATACAAAACAAGCCTACATTGCCATGTAACTAAATACAAAACAAGCCTACATTGCCACATAACTAGAACAAAACAAGCCTACATTGCCATATAACTAGATACAAAACAAGCCGACATTGCCATATAACTAGATACAAAACAAGCCTACATTGCCATATAACTAGATACAAAACAAGCCTACATTGCCACATAACTAGATACAAAACAAGCCTACATTGCCATGTAACTAGATACAAAACAAGCCTACATTGTCATGTAACTAGATACAAAACAAGCCTACATTGCCATATAACAAGATACAAAACAAGCCTACATTGCCATGTAACTAGATACAAAACAAGCCTACATTGCCACATAACTAGATACAAAACAAGGCTACATTGCCATGTAACTAGATATAAACAAGCCTACATTGCCATGTAACTAGATACAAAACAAGCCTACATTGCCATATAACTAGATACAAAACAAGCCTACATTGCCATATAACTAGATACAAAACAAGCCTACATTGCCACATAACTAGATACAAAACAAGAACATTGCCACATAACTAGATACAAAACAAGCCGACATTGCCATATAACTAGATACAAAACAAGCCTACATTGCCATGTAACTAGATACAAAACAAGCCTACATTGCCATGTAACTAGATACAAAACAAGCCTACATTGCCATATAACTAGATACAAAACAAGCCTACATTGCCATATAACTAGATACAAAACAAGCCTACATTGCCATGTAGATACAAAACAAGCCTACATTGCCATGTAACTAGATACAAAACAAGCCTACATTGCCATATAACTAGATACAAAACAAGCCTACATTGCCATATAACTATATACAAAACAAGCCTACATTGCCATATAACTAGATACAAAACAAGACTACATTGCCATATAACTAGATACAAAACAAGCCTACATTGCCATGTAGATACAAAACAAGCCTACATTGCCATGTAACTAGATACAAAACAAGCCTACATTGCCATATAACTAGATACAAAACAAGCCTACATTGCCATATAACTATATACAAAACAAGCCTACATTGCCATATAACTAGATACAAAACAAGACTACATTGCCATATAACTAGATACAAAACAAGACTACATTGCCATATAACTAGATACAAAACAAGCCTACATTGCCATATAACTAGATACAAAACAAGCCTACATTGCCATATAACTAGATACAAAACAAGCCTACATTGCCATGTAACTAGATACAAAACAAGCCTACATTGCCATATAACTAGATACAAAACAAGCCTACATTGCCATGTAACTAAATACAAAACAAGCCTACATTGCCACATAACTAGAACAAAACAAGCCTACATTGCCATATAACTAGATACAAAACAAGCCGACATTGCCATATAACTAGATACAAAACAAGCCTACATTGCCACATAACTAGATACAAAACAAGCCTACATTGCCATGTAACTAGATACAAAACAAGCCTACATTGTCATGTAACTAGATACAAAACAAGCCTACATTGCCATATAACAAGATACAAAACAAGCCTACATTGCCATGTAACTAGATACAAAACAAGCCTACATTGCCACATAACTAGATACAAAACAAGCCTACATTGCCATGTAACTAGATATAAACAAGCCTACATTGCCATGTAACTAGATACAAAACAAGCCTACATTGCCATATAACTAGATACAAAACAAGCCTACATTGCCATATAACTATATACAAAACAAGCCTACATTGCCATATAACTAGATACAAAACAAGACTACATTGCCATATAACTAGATACAAAACAAGACTACATTGCCATATAACTAGATACAAAACAAGCCTACATTGCCATATAACTAGATACAAAACAAGACTACATTGCCATATAACTAGATACAAAACAAGACTACATTGCCATAGGGGCCTCGGTGGTCGAGTGGTCAAGGTAGTTCGTCTACTATTGATCACGTGGTCTGTCAACACTGAGATTGCGGGTTCGATTCTCACTGCAGGCAGGGTGTACTCGACTCCAATCTTAATTGACAAGGATTGCCAGTTTTCCTACCGCAGGTCGGGGGTTCTCTCCGGGTACTCCGGCTTCCTCCCCCAATAAAAACTGGACGCCATGAAATAGCTGAAAAATTGCTGAAAGTGGCGTTAAAACAACATTCAAACAAAATACATTGCCATATAACTAGATACAAAACAAGACTACATTGCCATATAACTAGATACAAAACAAGCCTACATTGCCATATAACTAGATACAAAACAAGCCTACATTGCCATATAACTAGATACAAAACAAGCCTACATTGCCATGTAACTAAATACAAAACAAGCCTACATTGCCACATAACTAGAACAAAACAAGCCTACATTGCCATGTAACTAAATACAAAACAAGCCTACATTGCCACATAACTAGAACAAAACAAGCCTACATTGCCATATAACTAGATACAAAACAAGCCGACATTGCCATATAACTAGATACAAAACAAGCCTACATTGCCATGTAACTAAATACAAAACAAGCCTACATTGCCACATAACTAGAACAAAACAAGCCTACATTGCCATATAACTAGATACAAAACAAGCCGACATTGCCATATAACTAGATACAAAACAAGCCTACATTGCCACATAACTAGATACAAAACAAGCCTACATTGCCATGTAACTAGATACAAAACAAGCCTACATTGTCATGTAACTAGATACAAAACAAGCCTACATTGCCATATAACTAGATACAAAACAAGCCTACATTGCCATGTAACTAGATACAAAACAAGCCTACATTGCCACATAACTAGATACAAAACAAGCCTACATTGCCATGTAACTAGATATAAACAAGCCTACATTGCCATGTAACTAGATACAAAACAAGCCTACATTGCCATATAACTAGATACAAAACAAGCCTACATTGCCATATAACTATATACAAAACAAGCCTACATTGCCATATAACTAGATACAAAACAAGACTACATTGCCATATAACTAGATACAAAACAAGACTACATTGCCATATAACTAGATACAAAACAAGCCTACATTGCCATATAACTAGATACAAAACAAGCCTACATTGCCATATAACTAGATACAAAACAAGCCTACATTGCCATGTAACTAGATACAAAACAAGCCTACATTGCCATATAACTAGATACAAAACAAGCCGACATTGCCATATAACTAGATACAAAACAAGCCTACATTGCCACATAACTAGATACAAAACAAGCCTACATTGCCATGTAACTAGATACAAAACAAGCCTACATTGTCATGTAACTAGATACAAAACAAGCCTACATTGCCATATAACAAGATACAAAACAAGCCTACATTGCCATGTAACTAGATACAAAACAAGCCTACATTGCCACATAACTAGATACAAAACAAGCCTACATTGCCATGTAACTAGATATAAACAAGCCTACATTGCCATGTAACTAGATACAAAACAAGCCTACATTGCCATATAACTAGATACAAAACAAGCCTACATTGCCATATAACTAGATACAAAACAAGCCTACATTGCCACATAACTAGATACAAAACAAGAACATTGCCACATAACTAGATACAAAACAAGCCGACATTGCCATATAACTAGATACAAAACAAGCCTACATTGCCATGTAACTAGATACAAAACAAGCCTACATTGCCATATAACTAGATACAAAACAAGCCTACATTGCCATATAACTAGATACAAAACAAGCCTACATTGCCATATAACTAGATACAAAACAAGCCTACATTGCCATGTAGATACAAAACAAGCCTACATTGCCATGTAACTAGATACAAAACAAGCCTACATTGCCATATAACTAGATACAAAACAAGCCTACATTGCCATATAACTATATACAAAACAAGCCTACATTGCCATATAACTAGATACAAAACAAGACTACATTGCCATATAACTAGATACAAAACAAGCCTACATTGCCATGTAACTAGATACAAAACAAGCCTACATTGCCATATAACTGATACAAAACAAGCCTACACTGCCATATAACTAGATACAAAACAAGCCTTCACTGCCATATGACTAGATACAAAACAAGCCTACACTGCCATATAACTAGATACAAAACAAGCCTACATTGCCATATTACTAGATACAAAACAAGCCAACATTGCCATATAACTAGATACAAAACAAGCCTACATTGCCATGTAACTAGATACAAAACAAGCCTACATTGCCATATAACTAGATACAAAACAAGCCGACATTGCCATATAACTAGATACAAAACAAGCCTACATTGCCACATAACTAGATACAAAACAAGCCTACATTGCCATGTAACTAGATACAAAACAAGCCTACATTGTCATGTAACTAGATACAAAACAAGCCTACATTGCCATATAACAAGATACAAAACAAGCCTACATTGCCATGTAACTAGATACAAAACAAGCCTACATTGCCACATAACTAGATACAAAACAAGCCTACATTGCCATGTAACTAGATATAAACAAGCCTACATTGCCATGTAACTAGATACAAAACAAGCCTACATTGCCATATAACTAGATACAAAACAAGCCTACATTGCCATATAACTAGATACAAAACAAGCCTACATTGCCACATAACTAGATACAAAACAAGAACATTGCCACATAACTAGATACAAAACAAGCCGACATTGCCATATAACTAGATACAAAACAAGCCTACATTGCCATGTAACTAGATACAAAACAAGCCTACATAGCCATATAACTAGATACAAAACAAGCCTACATTGCCATATAACTAGATACAAAACAAGCCTACATTGCCATATAACTAGATACAAAACAAGCCTACATTGCCATGTAGATACAAAACAAGCCTACATTGCCATATAACTAGATACAAAACAAGCCTACATTGCCATATAACTAGATACAAAACAAGCCTACATTGCCATATAACTATATACAAAACAAGCCTACATTGCCATATAACTAGATACAAAACAAGACTACATTGCCATATAACTAGATACAAAACAAGCCTACATTGCCATGTAACTAGATACAAAACAAGCCTACATTGCCATATAACTGATACAAAACAAGCCTACACTGCCATATAACTAGATACAAAACAAGCCTTCACTGCCATATGACTAGATACAAAACAAGCCTACACTGCCATATAACTAGATACAAAACAAGCCTACATTGCCATATTACTAGATACAAAACAAGCCAACATTGCCATATAACTAGATACAAAACAAGCCTACATTGCCATATAACTAGATACAAAATAAGCCTACATTGCCATGTAACTAGATACAAAACAAGCCTACATTGCCATATAACTAGATACAAAACAAGCCTACATTGCCATATAACTAGATACAAAACAAGCCTACATTGCCATATAACTAGATACAAAACAAGCCTACATTGCCATATAACTAGATACAAAACAAGCCTACATTGCCATGTAACTAGATACAAAACAAGCCTACATTGCCATATAACTAGATACAAAACAAGCCTACATTGCCATATAACTAGATACAAAACAAGCCTACATTGCCATATAACTAGATACAAAACAAGACTACATTGCCATATAACTAGAAACAAAACAAGCCTACATTGCCATGTAACTAGATACAAAACAAGCCTACATTGCCATATAACTAGATACAAAACAAGCCTACACTGCCATATAACTAGATACAAAACAAGCCTACATTGCCATATAACTAGATACAAAACAAGCCTACACTGCCATATAACTAGATACAAAACAAGCCTTCACTGCCATATAACTAGATACAAAACAAGCCTACATTGCCATGTAACTAAATACAAAACAAGCCTACATTGCCACATAACTAGAACAAAACAAGCCTACATTGCCATATAACTAGATACAAAACAAGCCGACATTGCCATATAACTAGATACAAAACAAGCCTACATTGCCATGTAACTAAATACAAAACAAGCCTACATTGCCACATAACTAGAACAAAACAAGCCTACATTGCCATATAACTAGATACAAAACAAGCCGACATTGCCATATAACTAGATACAAAACAAGCCTACATTGCCACATAACTAGATACAAAACAAGCCTACATTGCCATGTAACTAGATACAAAACAAGCCTACATTGTCATGTAACTAGATACAAAACAAGCCTACATTGCCATATAACAAGATACAAAACAAGCCTACATTGCCATATAACTAGATACAAAACAAGCCTACATTGCCACATAACTAGATACAAAACAAGCCTAC
This sequence comes from Limnoperna fortunei, assembly GCA_944474755.1. Taxonomy (NCBI): domain Eukaryota; kingdom Metazoa; phylum Mollusca; class Bivalvia; order Mytilida; family Modiolidae; genus Limnoperna; species Limnoperna fortunei. Next base: position 7,266,459 of record OX104111.1, read on the forward strand.
ATTGCCATGTAACTAGATATAAACAAGCCTACATTGCCATGTAACTAGATACAAAACAAGCCTACATTGCCATATAACTAGATACAAAACAAGCCTACATTGCCATATAACTATATACAAAACAAGCCTACATTGCCATATAACTAGATACAAAACAAGACTACATTGCCATAAAACTAGATACAAAACAAGACTACATTGCCATATAACTAGATACAAAACAAGCCTACATTGCCATATAACTAGATACAAAACAAGCCTACATTGCCATATAACTAGATACAAAACAAGCCTACATTGCCATGTAACTAGATACAAAACAAGCCTACAATGCCATATAACTAGATACAAAACAAGCCTACATTGCCATGTAACTAAATACAAAACAAGCCTACATTGCCACATAACTAGAACAAAACAAGCCTACATTGCCATATAACTAGATACAAAACAAGCCGACATTGCCATATAACTAGATACAAAACAAGCCTACATTGCCACATAACTAGATACAAAACAAGCCTACATTGCCATGTAACTAGATACAAAACAAGCCTACATTGTCATGTAACTAGATACAAAACAAGCCTATATTGCCATATAACAAGATACAAAACAAGCCTACATTGCCATGTAACTAGATACAAAACAAGCCTACATTGCCACATAACTAGATACAAAACAAGCCTACATTGCCATGTAACTAGATATAAACAAGCCTACATTGCCATATAACTAGATACAAAACAAGCCTACATTGCCATATAACTAGATACAAAACAAGCCTACATTGCCACATAACTAGATACAAAACAAGAACATTGCCACATAACTAGATACAAAACAAGCCGACATTGCCATATAACTAGATACAAAACAAGCCTACATTGCCATGTAGATACAAAACAAGCCTACATTGCCATGTAACTAGATACAAAACAAGCCTACATTGCCATATAACTAGATACAAAACAAGCCTACATTGCCATGTAACTAAATACAAAACAAGCCTACATTGCCACATAACTAGAACAAAACAAGCCTACATTGCCATATAACTAGATACAAAACAAGCCGACATTGCCATATAACTAGATACAAAACAAGCCTACATTGCCATGTAACTAAATACAAAACAAGCCTACATTGCCACATAACTAGAACAAAACAAGCCTACATTGCCATATAACTAGATACAAAACAAGCCTACATTGCCATATAACTAGATACAAAACAAGCCTACATTGCCATGTAGATACAAAACAAGCCTACATTGCCATGTAACTAGATACAAAACAAGCCTACATTGCCATATAACTAGATACAAAACAAGCCTACATTGCCATATAACTAGATACAAAACAAGCCTACATTGCCATGTAGATACAAAACAAGCCTACATTGCCATATAACTAGATACAAAACAAGCCTACATTGCCATGTAACTAGATACAAAACAAGCCTACATTGCCATATAACTGATACAAAACAAGCCTACACTGCCATATAACTAGATACAAAACAAGCCTTCACTGACATATGACTAGATACAAAACAAGCCTACACTGCCATATAACTAGATACAAAACAAGCCTACATTGCCATATTACTAGATACAAAACAAGCCAACATTGCCATATAACTAGATACAAAACAAGCCTACATTGCCATATAACTAGATACAAAACAAGCCTACATTGCCATGTAACTAGATACAAAACAAGCCTACATTGCCATATAACTAGATACAAAACAAGCCTACATTGCCATATAACTAGATACAAAACAAGCCTACATTGCCATATAACTAGATACAAAACAAGCCTACATTGCCATATAACTAGATACAAAACAAGCCTACATTGCCATGTAACTAGATACAAAACAAGCCTACATTGCCATATAACTAGATACAAAACAAGCCTACATTGCCATATAACTAGATACAAAACAAGCCTACATTGCCATATAACTAGATACAAAACAAGACTACATTGCCATATAACTAGAAACAAAACAAGCCTACATTGCCATGTAACTAGATACAAAACAAGCCTACATTGCCATATAACTAGATACAAAACAAGCCTACACTGCCATATAACTAGATACAAAACAAGCCTTCACTGCCATATAACTAGATACAAAACAAGCCTACACTGCCATATAACTAGATACAAAACAAGCCTACATTGCCATATAACTAGATACAAAACAAGCCAACATTGCCATATAACTAGATACAAAACAAGCCTACATTGCCATATAACTAGATACAAAACAAGCCTACATTGTCATATAACTAGATACAAAACAAGCCTACATTGCCATATAACTAGATACAAAACAAGCCTATATTGCCATATAACCAGATACAAAACAAGCCTACATTGCCATACAACTAGATACAAAACAAGCCTACATTGCCATGTAACTAGATACAAAACAAGCTTTCATTGCCATGTAACTAGATACAAAACAAGCCTACATTGCCATGTAACTAGATACAAAACAAGCCTACATTGCCATATAACTAGATACAAAACAAGTGTTGACACAGAAAAACATCTCGCCTGCATTCAGCATCAGTAACGAAAATAAATTTCGTCATATGCAGTACGTAAATAGCATTAAATATCAGCAGCTGCCTGTATACCAAATATTGTCACCATACCATGCATAGTTACAGAGGAACTGTCCTAATACAAAAACTTTAACGTAGTCGTTGGACTGTGAAATTGAGGTCAAGGTCAGGTGACACCTACCAGGCAGTCATGTTCTATTCATCAGCAACTTATATAACAAATATTGTCATCCTAACATGCATGGTTACAGGGGAACAGCCATACACCAAAAACTTGAACGTAGTCGCTTGACCATGAATTTGAGGTCAAGGTCAGGTGGAACCTACCAGTCATGTACTATTCATCAGCAACCTATATACCAAATATTGTCATCCTACCATGCGTAGTTACAGAGGAACTGTCGTAACCCAAAAACTTTAACGTAGTCGCTGGACCACAAAATTGAGGTCAAGGTCAGGTGACACCTACCAGACAGTCATGTACTAGTTTTCAGCAACCTATACACCAAATATTTTCATCCTACCATGCGTAGTTACAGAGGAACAGTTGTAACCCAAAAACTTTAACGTAGTCGCTAGACCTTGAAATTGAGGTCAATGTCAGGTGACAGGTGACTGACTGGCAAGTACTCATCATAAGCTACCTCTGGACCAAATTTGATGGACCTAGCGCTTCCGCTTACAAATATATGAAGCAAGATGTCAAGTGTTTACGCTGCCGCCAGATTTCCATATATATGCCTCGCCTCCAGCAAATTTTGTCACAGGCGAGACAAAAGCCTAGAACGAATAATTGTACTCTCACTTTTTTTGGCAAGGCAGACAAATGACAAAGCTAACATCGGATTATAACGGCAATAAAATTGGGCCTTAAAAAAAAACAACATCAGTTTTGATTAATTATGCAATAAAGTTGTTGAACTAGTCCCTGCAAGTTGAAAACAAAGCTGCCTTCTGGTATGTTTTTTTTAATGTTTATGGCTTCCCTAATTAGACAAATTTTATGACCACACAGGTATTAGCTGCCTAAGGATGTACAATATACAACATCATTGTTGTTTATTAACCATTTTTCATCACATCTGTGATTACATAACAGTGCAACAGGTGGCCACCAAATTAAAATAGAGAAAAAATTGTTTGTTGTATTTAAATTTGTTATAAATATAAAGGAAATAGATTATATTCATTGAAATGCAATTAGGGTAATTACTCACTTCAGTATACATTTGGTAAAAATAACCACATGTTTAATCAGTTGCCAATAATAAGACAAATTTAATTAACAGGAGTATTAAAACAAAAATTAATTTTGTGACACTATGAACTATTCAATGTAATAATCAAAAAAGGAATCATGCTTTCGATATTTTTGGAAGGATTTTTCTGAGATTTATTAATTGGGGTACAGTCTAGAGAATATGCCCTCTGAAACGAAAGAACACATTTGTAATCTTCTCGTAAGCATGTCTTGATTTTGCCAAAAATATAAAAATAAGCAATGCATGATTTTATTTGAATATTTTTTTAATGAAAGTTTAATATCGTTATACCAAGACCAAAGTTTCCCATTGTAATGGGGTCATTTTTGCATTTATGAATAAATAGGATGGCCTACAGTGTGCTGCATTTGTTGCTTGAGATGTAACAAGATTTGTTTCCTTATAGCAGAAACAAAGTCTTCAAAACAGAAAAAAACTCTTTGTGCCCAAAGCTCCTCTGTCTGGAACACTGATCACCTATTTTTAAAACACATATTTCAGAGTTGCCAAAAATGGTCAGAGGTCTGCCACACAGTTTGGTTGTTTTTCATAAAAAAAATGTTATTAAAGGGCAATAACTCCTATAAGGAGTCATCCGACAAATTCAAACCAATTAAGTGAATTGTAGATCTTTTATTCCTGATCATTTTTGTAATTTACAGTTTCACTCCAACTGTTATAGCTTTTTGGTTACAGGACAAAAATGAAAACAATTAATAAAAAAATTGTCATTGAAGGGCAATAACTCTTTCAAGGAGTAATCTGACAATTTCAAACAAATTAAATTAATTGTAGGGCTTGTATTGCTGATCATTTTTGCCATTCATAGTTTCACTCTAGCTCTTATGATTTTTAAGTTATATTGTAATACTGAAAATTTTGTCAAATATCGTCATTAAAGGGCAATAACTTTTACAGGAAGACATTACACTAATACTAGTAGCAACTATTGTAGACCTTAATGTGCTAATGAATTTAAAGTAACGGTTTTCCCTGTAGCTATAATAGTTTTTGAGATATTGACCAAAAAAAAGTGTGTTGACACCTTTGTTCTACTGCCTTTTTGTCCTTTTATCAACACCCTGTGTACAAATTTGGAAAAAGTTAGACCATTGGTAGAAGGAGAGATAAAAAAGGAGGGGCCACACTTGGGGAACTATAGAGTGGCTGGCAAAAGATCCCCATCAATGAAGGACCTGTGTTGCTGCCCAGGCAATAAGGGCAGTAAGTATGAAAGTATTGTATTTTTTTAGTAACAGCAGCCATCTTTGTCTGTTGATCAACAAATTAGGTACAAATTTGACACTAGGAACCCTAAGAATGATGGAGAAGTTGAAAAAATTTTGCCTAGTGGTTTCAGAGGAGAAGATTTTTGACAAAGTTTATGATGGCAACAGATGGTGGACCTTTGGTCCAGGTGAGCTAAAAATGACCCGGTCAATTTTTTTAAAAAGAAAGGTCTTAAAAAATGAATGACCCGGCATGTTTAACTGACCAGGCAGGTAAGCGAAAACCAGCTATTAATTTACCATGGACTTATAGGATGGAGATCTCCTCGTGTAAAATACCCGTTTAAATAAGTGGAACAAAAGTATGCATATTCATCATGTTCTCAATTATGACCTATTTCCTCTGTTTCTTAAAATATTCTTCTTTCAGAATATGACAGAAAATAGAATAATGTGTTTATAATACATGCGTAAATCGTTTACATTTAAGGAGACTATTTAAAAATTTGACTATCACTTAATGAAAAACCTGCTAATTTTTTATACTACCTCATCTCAAAGTATCTAAGAGGTTCCTTTTAAATGTTCAATTTTGCATTACCAGAATTTACATCAACAAAGTATAAAGTTCTTCAAAATGACATAAAAATATGATGACCATTAAAAGTTCTCATTATTTTCACTGCTTTTATTAGTTTGTTACTGATTTATTATGGTCATTGTAATACAATTAGGTAATTAAGACACTAAAAATTATAAAAAATTAAAACATATTTACACTGTCACATAATAATTGCAAGAATTTTAACAGAATTATTGGTATCACAGTGTTCTAGACAGTTTCATTTCTGCATTCTAGTTAAATCTCGTTTCTGAAGAGGAAAAATTTTGTATCTAACTGAAGACTTCATCAATCCCATAAGTAATACTAGTCCAAGGTTAAGCTAAGATCAGAGGTGACAGCAATTTTGGTTTTCTGATCAGATTTCAAAAACATAACTCAGTAAATGTCCATTCAATAAACATTTAAACCAAGTTTGGTTTCGATTGGCCAAGTAGCTTCAGAAAAGAAAATTGAAGTGTAAACAGTTTACACATGCCGATGATGAAGAATGCACTTTGGGTTCAAATAATCTAAAAGTAAGTAAAAGACGGAACTTGGAAGAATTTAAGAATGCATTCTTACAGAAACTTTTATTCTGAATTGTTTTGATTACAATCGTTATGCACTACAATGCATCCACAATATCAGTTTATACTGGAACACATACTTAAATGGTGACATCCCGGTAGTCCGACAGCCCAATAGTCCGACAATGTGTGTATAAGCAATACTATAAACCTTCAGACACAATCCAAAGAACAATAAACGTTCTATAATTGCAAACACAACTAAGTTGGTTGTTTGGTAGGAATTTCTTAATATTAGGAATACTAGCTATGATTTGGTTATATTACATGTAAATGTTACTAGGAATGTGTGTAATAACATGAATAAGGTTGGATTTTGTTTCTTCATCATAGAGTTGGTGGGACAGGTATAAATGATGCTAGTTCATAGGTTGGTACATATATGTATAAAGTTCCAAAAGATTTCATTAACTCTTTCCTTTGTGCGTGCCCCTAGTGGTCCGCAGCAGAGTCCAGCTTATTGTAAGAGGCGACTACGGGGCTTTAGAATCTGATGGCGGTGCCCAGACCACAGATCAATAAGGCGTGTACCCTAGTTGGCCAAATAGGTTGATCTTCGTTCTCTTTAAAATTACTGTTCCTTTGTTTTCTATTCCATCCTCATATTTCTCATCATTCCATGTTCATTGGCCGAATTTCTGGGTTGTGAATGTCGGGCTGGCGATTGCGGAAAATATTTTCGAAACAGTATTCTCAGCAGGGGCTGCTCTGGCTTCTAAAAAGCTGGCGCCAAAAAAATCGCCAACTGCAATTTTCCGTCGCCAGTTTTGTATAAGTGTTGCCATATTAGAAATCACTAGATCACTATATGACATGGCGAAATTGTGTGCGACACATTATGTGTGACATATTCTGTAACATCGGACGAAATCAAAGTTTGCTCTTGAGCAGCCCGTACACTAATTGTATTTTGATCATGAAAAGATGTGTGAGTGATTTCTTGTTGGCAGAAAACCAAAATTTTACGGTAATTTATTAGAAACATCTATTCCCGTGAATGAACATAAAACCGGAAATACTGAAAATAGAACTACGCATGTTTAAGAGTTTTCTAATTACGAAATTAAGACTGACATCAGGTCTGGAAATCACTCAACAACGACGTCAGTTTTCATACCTGTATTTTATTCTAATTACATTATAAAAAAATATTACTACAAAAATATGTTATAAAATAAATTTAATTAACAACATCAATTGTTTTATTACACGTCTCCTCAGTGATGCAGGTAAAGCTGCTTTTCATCAGAAAACTTTGTTGATTCATTTATTGCCAAATTCCGTTTAATAACTCCAAATAACACGCTTGTCATTGGATACTACACAATACACGTGTATTTACGACCATAGAAGCCGACAAAGGATCTTTAATTATGCAATCGCCGATTACCGATAAATTTAAAACCTTGGCGCCAAAAAAATCGCCAGACGCAATATTTTGCCCCTGAGTGAAAATAAAAATCCCAATTGGCGACATTGGCGAAGCCCAGCGCGGCCCCTGATTCTCAGCAATAACTACAAGACCTCTTGATATTTGGAATGCAGCGTGTAGTCCTATACCGTGGGATTTAATTTCAGGGCTACTTCCTGTTTAACTAATTCTGGCTGTTTTTGACTCAGACAGATTTTTATGCCCACGCAACGACATATAGTTTGACTCATGCATGTCCGTTTTTACATTCAAATTTCTGTCAAGCTTTACTCAGCACGTAATAATCGTACATGAGAATGACTTGAATTTTGGGATGGTTCAGTATGACGAACTGTACGTCCTAAGTGACTTTCAGACCTGACGGACTTCTACTTCCTGTTTGGGGCCAACGGGGGCATTCGTATCCAATAAACACATTCCTTCTTTATTTTTTTAAACGTTTTTCATGGCTTTCAAGACCAACTTACACACCCGCTAAACCTAAACGTAATTATAAATATGAAACAAACATACGGATGGATAAACGGACCAAAAGGCTAATATCAGGGGCTGCGCTGGGCTTCGCCAATGTCGCCAATTGCATTTTTTTTTTCATTTGGTGACAATATTGCATCTGGCGATTTTTTTGTTGCCAAGGTTTTATAGTGTTAAACGATGCATGCATGTTTTTAATTAATCGGTTATCGACGATTGAATCATTAAAGATCCTTTGTCGGCTTCTATGGTCGTAAATACACGTGTATTGTGTAGTATCCAGTGACATGCGTGTTATTTGGAGTTATTAAACGGAAATCGGCAATAAATGAATCAACAAAGTTGTCTGATGAAAAGCAGCTTTACCTGCATCACATTTGAGTAGACATGTAATAAAACAATTGATGCTGTTAATTAATTTATAAAAATTAAAACAAACATATTTTTGTAGTAATATTTTCTTTATAATGTAATTAATTGTTTTTTGTTTGATTGAATGGTGTTTTAACGCCACTTTCAGCAATTTTTAATGGCGTCCAGTTTTTATTGGGGGAGGAAGCCGGAGTACCCAGAGAGCACCCCCGACCTGCGGTAGGAAAACTGGCAATCCTTGTCAATTAAGATTGGAGTCGAGTACACCCTGCCTGCAGTGAGAATATAATGTAATTAATAAAATACAGGTATAAAAAAATTACTTCGTTCTTGAGCGATTTCCAGACCGGATGTCCGTCTTAATTTCATAATTAGAAAACTCTTACACAGTGCGTAGTTCTATTTTCAGTATTTCCAGTATTATGTTCATTCATGGGGATAGATGTTTCTAATAAATTACTGTAAAATTTTTGTTTTCTGCCAACAAGAAATCACTCACACATCTTTTCATGATTAAAATACAATTAGTGTATGGGCTGCTCGAGACCAAACTTTTGAAAAATTGAATTATGAGTCAGGCAAACTTGGATTTCGTCCGACGTTACAGAATATGTCACACATTATGTTAAACAATTTCGCCATGTCATATAGTTATCTAGTGATTTCTTATATTGCGACACTTTTACAAAACTGGCGACGGAAATTGCAGTTTGCGATTTTTTTGGCGCCAGCTTTTTAGAAGCCAGAGCAGCCCCGGAATATGTACATGTATTCCGGTATGTATGTGGAGCATAGAAATTATATATATATATATTTTTTAATTATCAATTTCGGTCCAACCTTATATGTGATAATTTCTTAGATTCTTGGGCTGTCTTACTATTGGGTTGTCGAACTATTGGGCTGTCGGACTAATGGGTTGTCGGACTATCAGGTTGTCTGACTATTGGGCTGTCGAACTACAGACGTGTAACCTACTTAAATTACACACTTCCAGTTTTTAATTTGTCAACAAAGGCATGATTACAAATACCAGATTCTGTCTCTATGGGCAGCTAAAATATTGATAATGATATATTTGAAAACTTTGCTCCATAGATTATTAGTTGTTTACTTATTTGGTTACTCTGCTAGTCTTGCTTAATTCTTAGTTTTATTACAGTGCTTTATATGCTTTTTATTTTGTGCTGTGTTTGTGCTTGGCTTTTAAATTAATCTATTTAAATATATGTTTTAGAGCATGTATTTTTATGCTGCTTATGCTTATCATGCTTTTATGTACTGTGTATGCTTTCCTTTATTTGTGATCTGCTTTGATGCTTTATTCTGGTTGTTGGAAATATACGTTTATAATATATGTTCCGATGCTACATGCTTTTAGTTTAGTGCTTTGTATGTTATTTTATGCTCAGCTCTCTAAAATGAATTATATTTTTAATATATGTTTTTAAAATGCATGTATTGTTACATGTATCTATGCTACCTGCTTTTAGTTTTAGTGCTCCTAGGCATGTTTTTAAATTTATGCTCAGCTGTCTTAAATGAATCTTTTCCTAGTATATGTTTTAAATTGCATGTATTGTTCTGCTGTCCATCTGTAATACCACCCTGACTGTTTTATATACTTTGTATGAATGTACCTTAATATGTATGTTAACCTTGTGCTGTCATGTATGTTATGTTTTGTGATTTGTTTTGTTGGAAAATATTAAGTCGGTCAAAGAGCTCATGTTATATGTTTGTTACTATATGTATATATTATCCGACTCTAAATAAAATTTACTTAAACTTAAACTTACTATAATAATAATCTTTTGGCACGTTTCAGGTTTGTTAAAATAAAACATATACAGATTAATCTAATAAGCAAAAACACAATAAGACATAATGTTTCCAATAAAACTAGCAATTACTCTGTCAAATTTTAACGATGATTCATTTTATTCATGCCTTGATACCTTCTTCTTGTTATTTCTTTTTTCAATTCTTCTACTTTACTTCAACTTTGCCGCGTTACACATGCGTTAAAATAATACCACATTCTAACTGCTTCCGGTTATGTTTAAGACACTAAATACCAAAGAGATCAAAAACGTGCAAAAATGTCACTATACAAGAAAACAATAAGCTATACAAGAATACAAGTTTATTGGCCAATTATGGCCAATCGAGGGTCAAATACAGCACAACATGTATGATTATAATAGTTCATAAATAACATAGATTATAAATTTCAATTGCAAACAAATATTAATCGTATAGAATGAGCAAAATATTGGGGCATCATAGCTATTAATGAACGTTAAATACAACGTAGCTTAAGTTATGTTTACCTTTCTGCAGAAAGCTACTCAACTGGTCAACAATTTTTTTGTTCGAGGTCATTGAGCTACTGTCCACAGGAATATTTAAAATATTGAGCAAGGAGACTAACGAACCATACCAGGTGTCTACTCCATTGTTTTGCATTTCATTTCAGCAGGGACAGTCTATACTATACTAGTATAGACTGTCCCTGATTTCAGTATAAATGCATCATTTGACAATTCAGTAGGTGAATTATTTAACCTGTGCCAGTACTTCAAAACAGATTTAAAACAGTCAAATATTATTGGATATTGACCAAATTCTGACATTACAGCAAAGTTTGAAGCTTTTTTACTGATACCAAGTAAATATTTCAAAAAATGTATTTCCATTTTTTCGCAAGGGAAGACGTGGCGTCTTCTCTTGCGAAAAAATGGAAGTCTCGTAAAATCACATAACGAATCACTATTAAACGATTTAGGTAGATAGCATCCCCAGATTTCAGAGCTATAACCAAGAATAGCCTAAATTGTATGGTTAAATATATGTAAAGAAGACTTGATGCTTGGTCCAAGGGACAACAGATCCGCCTTGAGTTGATATAATGCAAGAGTTGCTTTATTAAATAAATCATGCTTTGCCTCGGTAAAAGAGCGTGATAGAGAGAATAAAATTCCAAGATATTTGTACTTCCGAATACTTTCTATAGAGTTGCCTCTGAAAGTAAATTGATCACTAATGAATCTGCATGGCTTATAGAAAATAAGCACTTTAGTTTACAACACAGCGACCAATAAAAAACGGGGAGCAAGTGAAAGATTTAATTTTAATTAGATTGGTTTTTGAAGTATTGACATCAATACATCAATCATCACAACACTTTTCTAATAAATTTTAACTATTTTGAAGGTCAGTGGCTGACTTCGATAACAACAGCGTCAGCGTATAGAAGGCAGTTGATTCAATGATTATTACATGATCTAAAGAGGACTCAAGATATTTTGGAAGATCATTAATACAAATTTTTAAAAGATTTGGACTCAGGACATCACCTTGACGGACTCCAATACTTGAGGCAAAGGACTCAGTTATAACTCTTGTCCCACTTTCACAGAAAGCAATGATTTAGAATACATATTTTATAATAAACTATAAAACAGGCCACCTATTCCATTTTGCAATATTTTAATGTATATTGCATCACGGAGAACTGTATCAAATGGCTTTCTAAAGTCCACAAAACAGGCATATAGTTTTTATTTGAATTGGTATATTTGTCCATTATAGTTTTTAATACAAACATATGATCAGAAGGCCTTGATTTTTTTGGTAAAGCCAATTTGAAAAGGTGAAATAAGTTTATGTTGTTCCAGAAATTTATCAAGCCTGCTGTTGAAAATGGAGTTAAACAGTTTGCCTAAACAACCAGTTATTGTTATTCCCCTATAGTTTTCAGGATTAGTACTGCGGTCACCTGATTTGAAGATAGGGCTAAGGTAACATGCAGATCAATTATTATATAACGCGTTTTTAAAAGTAAAAAATATGTAAATAGGTGTAACCTACCGGGCGATCGATATCCCTTCATATATTGATCATAGATAAGTTTTGTAATTATGCTTTTATACCATACTTTGATCAGGAACCTGATGCATAATTGTTGAATCTGCAAGTTTTATTTTATAAGTGCACCATCCTTCTTTTGAGGCCACGAGATACAATAATATTAAATTAATGACTTGAAAAGTTATGTGTACATCCAATAAGGCTACGTTAAAAAAACCTAGAGCTCAGGTAATGTATTAAAATATTTCAAAACAAGGCTAAATTAATATGCCCCAACCCACTTATCGTCGCGGAGCATAAAAATCCATAATTTCCTTCAAAACATCTTTTGCATAATAAAACTAATCCAGCCATCCTTGGGACCTCAGTGGCCGAGTGGTTTAGGTAGTTCGTCTACTATTAATGAGGGGGGCAGTTCAAGTCTCACTGCTGACAGGGCGCGGTCGACTCCAATCTTAGTTGACAAGGACTACTAGTTTTCCTACCGAATGTCTGATTTGTCTCCAGGTACTACAGCTTCCTCACCCAATTTAAACTGGACGCCATGATACAGCTGAAAAATGCTGAGTGGTGAGAGAGAAACCGATTCAAACAAACAAACCAGCCATCCTTGTTATTGTATACAATTATATAGATCATTTTATTACATTAATGCCATAAAGGGAGAAGCAAGTAAGAGACTGCTGTCACTATTGGGAATGGTACTAATGTTAAACCTGTAAATTTTCTGGAACACTGAGTTTGAATATTATACTTTCAATGTGGGCAGTGATCACTTGATATTAAAGTTGGCAAGGATTAAAAGTTTTCCTTCCAAAGGTCAGGTACTCCTTCAAAAAACTGTACGCCATGATATGGTTGAAAAATTGCCGAAAGTGGCGTTAACACCATTCAAACAAACAGACATAAATTTTCTCGTCCAAAGATAAGTCAGAGAAAATTATTTCATGCTGTGTCAATACAAGGGTGATATTGTTTTTAGATAAGATATTTTTAGTTATCTATAAGTTTAACCAGCTGATATAAAGATATATGCCTCCTAAATAAATCATTTAATTTTTTCCACATTTCCAAATTTACAGTGTAACTTCAATGACGATATCTACAGAGAAGACCTGTGTGTGCAGCTAGAACATGAATCACAAAAATCAAACTTTAAAATATAATCCTCACATTAAAAAAAACAGAAGGAACTAATTTTCTTGGTGAAAAATAAGTTTTCACCCATGGACTTAACACAATCCAAAGAAAGACAAAAGTTGTGAAGTATAAAAATCACACTTTGAATTTGTGATCGAGGCATTTTGAACAGCAAAATTAAAACAATTTAAATTCAGTCCTCAAATTTAATTAGGACTGTACTGATGGACCACAACTGATAAATATCCCAGTGATCTGGTAAGTTTTAGGAAAAATTGTCTTGTATAGATTTATGTTTTTAAACATAACATAGCAACAACAGATTATTAATGATTAGTTAAACTTTCTCTGTACACTAATTGGTTTAGAACAGTAAAAATAAAATAGAAACCTCAAAATAAAACTTGGTCACTGGCTACTAATTCGTTTCATGGATTTGTGTTTTTCAGTGCTCAATTATTTAGTTGCCTTGATTACAGTAGAGTAATTTATTTTTATACCCCCGCTTCGAAGCCGCTTTCTAATCAACTATAGCATGCAGAAGCCTGATATTTTGTATACTGCTTGATCGTATTGTACCACATCATGGTGTATAGCGATTTCATGCTCCTTTGTCATCTACTTCCTTTTTACCGAATACTTTTTGGTGGGTAATCACTAAGGAGCATTAGCTCACAGATACACTTGTGTTAGACATTTTTGGCAGAATTTTAGAATGATATCGTTTAATTTGATAGCAATTTTATGTAGCTGAAATACCACTTACGAGAAGTAGAGCAAAAATGGAGGAAAGAATATATCCTCCAAAAAGAAAAAAGTACATTATAAAAGGAAAAACATTTTGAAGTTGTGTTCAGTTATTTTCGCCAACGAAATTTAAATTCGTTATACCTAGAAACCGTTTTGTTGCACACAATTCTGTGTTGTACATAAATTTTGTTATTTTATAAAAATATGATTACTTAAATTTGCATGTTGTTAAATTAAATCACATTTTTTACTAAGTTTTCAAATGGGTTAATTAAAATCACCAGCCAATGTCACAACAAATTTACATCTTATTGCACACTTTTCTCCTACAACGGAGCATTTTGCGATTTTGTGTATAAAAATTGTGTATTACCGGTAAATTGAAAACTTTGGATCTATTGGTGTGTACTTTGGAGGTGATTTTGAATAAAAGAAAGTGGTTTATATGTGGGCATTCAAACCCCTTAACATGAAGTTAAAGATGCTGACTTTGATTAAGATTTTAAAAAGACTAGACAAAGTAACATGAATATATGACAATTTCATTTTTCTAGGTGAACTTTGATTGTTTAGATTTTGACAAAGGCAAACTCTTATAGACAATTTTGATACATTTTGCTCAACAAACCTTATTAAAGAACCAACCTGTTTCACTAAAGACTCTAGACCTTCTCTCTTGGAAGTTATCTTAACTCACAAACCTAATTACTGTGCAACCAATATTAGGACCCGTATCACTGACATGTATCCTGTGTAAAACTATGAAACATATCGTCTTCAGTCAGATAATGAACCATCTTGACAACAACGTGTCCTAGTTAGCTTCCAGCATGGCTTCAGAAGCAACCACTTCTGTGAAACGCAACTCATTAACACAGTGGAAAAACTCTCTCGTAGACTAGACCAGCGGAAAACAACAGATCTACTGATTCTTGAGTTCAGGAAAGCCTTCGACACCGTGCCCCACAGAATACCAAGCACTATGGGGTTGATGGACGAACAGATAGATTGAGTCATGGTTATGTAACTGACAGCAGAACGTACTTGATGGTTCATCATCATCATCAGATTCTCCTGTCATCTCAGGTGTCCCTCAGGGCACTGTGCTCGGGACCTTGTTGTTCCTCCTCTATGTCAACGACATCGCGGACAACGTCTCATCTCGGACAAAGATCAAGTTATTTGAAAATGATTGCCTTCTTTACCGCACCATCAGCTCAGAGAAGGATCAGACAGCATTGCAGGAAGATCTTGACTTCGTTGTGAAATGGTCTCACACATGGTTGATGAGATAACCAGGAGTAACAACATCTGAAGACCTCTTACAACATCGGAGGCAACTCCCTCCTAAAAGTGCAACGCCATCCATACCTGGGAGTGGAACGTACATCTGATCTGACCTGGAAACACCACATTGGAAACACTACAGAGAAGGCCAACAAGATACTGAATTTTATACGACGGCGCCTTTATGGTTGTAACTCAGAAGTCAAAGAGAAAGCTTTCAAATCGCTCGCTTTACCATATCTCGAGTACAGCTCATCTGTTTGGGACCCCCTACACCAAGCAATACATCCTCAGCTTAGAAAAGGTCCAAAGAAAAGGAACTCGTTTTGTCACGGGAAACTTCTCCTATAGAGACAGCGTAACATCAATGCTAGAGCAGCTCAACTGGCCACCACTACAAAAACGCAGAAAACAGAAACGTCTTATCACCTTCCATAAAGCCATCAACAACAGTGCACCAACTGAAATTCCGGAGTATGTTTAACGACCATCCTGTACTGGAAAAAGATCACACTCCAACACCTACATCGAAATCCGGGCCAACTATGAACAGTACAAAAACAGTTTTATTCCTCGAACCATCAGAGAATGGAACTTCTTACCACCGGACCTAGCTCAGATATCAGCTGCAGACGACTTCATGGTTCGTCGGCAGAAGATCACAGTGTAGACGGCACAGTCCCTCTTGTTTTAATTTGTATATACACACTGCTGCGGTAATGTTTTAGCCGTCTTGCTGACGTCACTTGCCCGTGATGCATAAGCCCGGGGCAGTATCGAAGAAGAAGTAGAAGTAGAACAACATGTTACTTTGACTCTGGAATAAGTAATGTTCATAACTTAATTGCATTGCAACTCCGGACTGAAATTCCGTCAAAATCAGTTACAAAGAGAACTTATAGAAGCTATAAAAACTTTGATCATGAAAGCTTTCTTTTAGACCTAAAAACTCAGGTATAAAAAATGTCTGTGAAAATACACATGATGTAAATCTATATATGTGTATGTCTACCTCTATTTTCCAGATAAGTTAAAGGTTGCACAAGTTGTACCAGAGTGCACAGGGACAGTCTGTACTAGTTAATATAGATTGTCCCTGCAGTGCACAAAAGAATAGTGTATTAACTAAACGTAATTATAGACCTCTTACTAGTATCTTACAAACGATTTCAAAATTGTTTGAAAGGGCAATGTATGTTCAAAATTAATTGAAAACTTTTGAAATGTTTTATTTGTCAGCTTTAAGATAAGGTTGTAGTTGACAAGATACTTTTATTAAATATTTGAAGACTGTATAAATGACTAAATGTATTTACCACATAATCGAACGTTAAGGTGCTATGAAGTAACGTCATTCTCGCAATTAGGATGCGCCTTTATTCATATTAAATCAAATCAATCAAATATAAAATAAGCTTTATTTATAGTCGATTATGCAAACATTTACAATAACATAAGCTCTGGTGAGCTTTTTCATGCTCGACATAAATTGTTACATTAAAATTACTATGCTTGTACGCTTTGCGTGGAGTTTGATTTTATGATACACAAGTTAGTCACGATAACCCACACGAATATATAATCATTTTATTTCGTTTCATCATAATTACAACAAATATTCTATATTTCCTTTCTTTAAAGGTATAAAAAAAAGTTCTTGTTGGTAATAAATCCTTTTTGTCGGTTGTTGTCGGTAAATAGTGTTACCCTACAGCCTGTCATGATTGGGGTTATTTCCGCTTCCGGTTTTTAGCGTGTAAGGAGCCAAGACGAGAAATCACCAACACTAGTTACCAAATGCAAAATGGGAGATCGTTACAATATACATAGCCAGTTAGAACATTTACAGTCTAAATATATTGGAACAGGACACGCAGATACTAACAAATGGGAATGGATGACAAACCAGCATAGAGATAGCAATGCGTCATACATGGGACATAATGATATGTTGAACTATATTGCTTTGGCAGAAAACGAAGCAAAGGCTCGAGTGAGATTCAATCTAATGGAAAGAATGTTGCAGCCATGTGGACCACCACCAGAAAGACCTGAAGATTAGCATTCTCCTTATTTGATATTTATATGAAGAAACATAAAACGTACAATTCCATTTAAGTGTTACATCCACAAGTTATCACGTGTATCCCACAACATGCTTGCTATGTGACATGATGAATTTGGAGACAATAAGCCGTTTATCAACTTCATATGTTTATAGTGTATTTTTTATAGCCATTGGTTTATGTTTTGTGTAAACATAAGAATAGTAATCTTTTAATTGTTTTCTCATGAAATTGCAATAAAACATGTAAAAGCATTAAGTACTGTAATTACATGATGCACAGGAATTTGATCCCATAATATTTCGCTTAAAATATGGCCAGAAAAACAAAAAACAATTTGTTGCGTAGGAAGTTAGCAAAGGAGTCGAACACAAATAAAACAATTCCTAGCCCCTACCTTTGTAGTTAAAACTTAAGTTACTCGTGGACACTTTTAACTGCCCACAAGCTTCTGGGTGCTCTAAATGAATGTGAGACAACTCGTATCATGACAACTCCGACCGTAATAGGACAAGTCGGACCGTGTTATTCATATACGGTCCGAGTTGTCCTATACCTTATGGTCCGAGTTGTCCTATAATTTATATGGTCCAAGAAATCTATATTGTAATGTAAAAATAAAGTGTTTGTTTGTTAACTGACGTTTATTTTATTAACTGTATAGCCCAGTTGACCAGACTGAAGTTTGTTCTTTGATGTGACATTTACTATGTATCAGAAAAAAAATCAAAAGTTTCAACATATATTTATTATACCCCCCGCTTTTCAAGCGGGGGGTATATAGTGTTCATGGTGTCCGTCTGTCTGTCAGTCCGTTACACTTTCTATTATTTGCAACTCCTCCTACACCACTGAAAGGAATATGATGAAACTTACACAGAATCTTTTTCTCATGGTGCCATTGTGCAGGAGATATTTAACATTTTGATCGGAATGATATTTGGGGTTTTCCCATAGAAAAACATGGACTTTGTCATTGACCTAAGGGGGTCCCTATCTCTTATGTGCAACTCCTCCTACACCACTGAATGGAATTTAATGAAACTTACACAGAATTCTTGTCACATAGTGCCATTGTGCAGGAGATATTTATTATTTTGATCGGAATGATATTTGGGGTTTCCCATAGAAAAACATGGACATTGTCATTGACCTAAGGGGGTCCTCATCTCTTATGTGCAACTCCTCCTACACCACTGAATGGAATTTGTTGAAACTTACACAGAATTCTTGTAACATAGTGCCATTGTGCAGGAGATATTTATTATTTTGATCGGAATGATATTTGGGGTTTCCCATAGAAAAACACGGACTGTCATTGACATAAGGGGATACCCATTTCTTATGTGTGACTCCTCCTACACTACTAAATGGAATTTGATGAAACTTACTGTACACAGAATGTTGTCACATATTCCCATTGTGCACTAGATATATAACATTTCGATTGGAATGATATTTGGGGTTTCCCATAGAAAAACATGGACTGTCATTGACATAAGGGGATACCCATCTCTTATGTGCAACTCCTCCTACACCACTGAATGGAATTTGATGAAACTTACACAGAATCCATGTCACATAGTGCCATTGTGCAGGAGATATTTAACATTTTGATCGGAATGATATTTGGGGTTTCCCATAGAAAAACATGGAGTTTGTAATGGACATAATGGGATACCCATCTTTTATTTGCAACTCCTCCTACACCACTGAATGGAACTTGTTGAAACTTGCACAGAATCTTGGTCACATATTGCCATTGTGCATTGGATATTAAACATTTTGTTACAGATCAGAATATTATTGGAGGTTTCCCATAGAAAAACATGGACTTTGTCATTGACATAGGGGATGCCATTCTTTGGGGGATTGGGGAGGGTTACATGTATTATCTGCAATTTCACCTTCACGTTTAATTAGATAAAGTTTCAATTTCATAATTAAGAACACCTGAATTTTCAAAGTAATTGTGAATCGGGGGGTATCAATGGTGAGCATTGCTCACAGGTTTTTTTACTCTAGTTTTAAAATAAGGGAATTGTGATATCAGAGTATAGTATCGTGTCGTCACCAACTTTTTGCATGTATTGTAGCAGAACTGGACCCGAGGAACAGCCTTCTGTTGTTTAAAGTTGTATTGGGTAATGTTTGTACATGTTCTGTGAAAGTAGTTACAGCAGTAACAAAGTTCGGACTCTTGTCATGGTTGAATGGTTTGGGTACAAGTAACAACTATAACGCTTACGATCTACTGACATGGTTGTTGAGATATGATAAAGAACACGGTGTCAAGGTTTTATTCTTTTACAGCTTGGCTAAGCTACTAATTTGGAATCACAAAAGTTCCTTATCTAATTAAGTTTCACTTAATTCACTTATTTGAAAACAAACAAGCTCTAATTCTTTCAGGTCTTAAAATTAATTTTTTAATTATTATTAACTGAACAACATGATTACCAATTACATTAATTGAAGCCACAATTATTATAGATAATTGTGAGTGTTTTCTGAATTCTTAAGATTTAATGTTGTTAATGGGAAACAATAGTGAATGATCTCTTCTTGAAAATTACCAGATGGCACCGCTGTTCCCGGTCCAGCGTCTTTATGTTTACAAATTTTAAACTGATGAATGTGCGTAACGCTATTGACAATTGAATCTTACTCTGATAAATACGCGAATTTAACAATTTCTGCTTTGAAAGAAGGATGATCAAGAATTAAAAAATAGAAATGCAAAACTTTCTGGAATAAAAATGAGTTTAATTGAAAAGTTTGTAATCTAATTAATCTTCTTTCGTAATATTACTAAAATATGCATTCTGCGTTTCGAACATCGCCGTTTCATCATGTTTCTTAAGAAAAACAAAAAAAACGATTATTTATAATAAACTCATAAACTAGCAATATTTTCTTATAAAAAATATTTTCTCTTTCAATTAATATATTTATAAGAAAGCATTTTTTTACATCTGGTTATGTGTGTACAGTGCCAATGTTACTCCACTGCCGCTGTATGTGTCGTCCATTTCGATGTTAGAAAGGATGAAGCAAAATATTTCTATGCCGTGAAAAAAAAAGACCAAAAAGTATTTCAGTGCTGATGATATATCAATTGATCGGAAATAATGTTAAAGAATTTAATTCCTACAGTATAAACATGTATGCTCTCGTACCGATAAGAAAGGGGTTTGCGCGAACTGTATGTCAAATCTGTTGTAAAACGATAATAAATGTATTTCTTTTTTATGCCGCGAGAAAGATTTTTTATTGTTTTGTTTTGAAGAATTAATATTGTTTTTTTTCTTCTTTGTGAGTTTACAAACGCTGATATTACATTATAACCGGAAATTAACATGGACCGGCTACCACGGCGCCACCTGAACACGGGTGATAACTCACTACTTTTCGTCAATAATGGGAAACAATAGTGAATTATCTCTTCCTGAAAATTACCAGATGGAACCGCTGTTCCCGGTCCAGCGTCTTTATGTTTTACAAATTTTAAACTGATGAATGTGCGTAACGCTATTGACAATTGAATCTTACTCTGATAAATACGCGAATTTAACAATTTCTGCTTTGAAAGAAGGATGATCAAGAATTAAAAAATAGAAATGCAAAACTTTCTGGAATAAAAATGAGTTTAATTGAAAAGTTTGTAATCTAATTAATCTTCTTTCGTAATATTACTAAAATATGCATTCTGCGTTTCGAACATCGCCGTTTCATCATGTTTCTTAAGAAAAACAAAAAAAAACGATTATTTATAATAAACTCATAAACTAGCAATATTTTCTTATAAAAAATATTTTCTCTTTCAATTAATATATTTATAAGAAAGCATTTTTTTACATCTGGTTATGTGTGTACAGTGCCAATGTTACTCCACTGCCGCTGTATGTGTCGTCCATTTCGATGTTAGAAAGGATGAAGCAAAATATTTCTATGCCGTGAAAAAAAAAGACCAAAAAGTATTTCAGTGCTGATGATATATCAATTGATCGGAAATAATGTTAAAGAATTTAATTCCTACAGTATAAACATGTATGCTCTCGTACCGATAAGAAAGGGGTTTGCGCGAACTGTATGTCAAATCTGTTGTAAAACGATAATAAATGTATTTCTTTTTTATGCCGCGAGAAAGATTTTTTATTGTTTTGTTTTGAAGAATTAATATTGTTTTTTTTCTTCTTTGTGAGTTTACAAACGCTGATATTACATTATAACCGGAAATTAACATGGACCGGCTACCACGGCGCCACCTGAACACGGGTGATAACTCACTACTTTTCGTCAATAATGGGAAACAATAGTGAATTATCTCTTCCTGAAAATTACCAGATGGAACCGCTGTTCCCGGTCCAGCGTCTTTATGTTTTACAAATTTTAAACTGATGAATGTGCGTAACGCTATTGACAATTGAATCTTACTCTGATAAATACGCGAATTTAACAATTTCTGCTTTGAAAGAAGGATGATCAAGAATTAAAAAATAGAAATGCAAAACTTTCTGGAATAAAAATGAGTTTAATTGAAAAGTTTGTAATCTAATTAATCTTCTTTCGTAATATTACTAAAATATGCATTCTGCGTTTCGAACATCGCCATTTTATCATGTTTCTTAAGAAAAACAAAAAACGATTATTTATAATAAACTCATAAACTAGCAATATTTTCTTATAAAAAATATTTTCTCTTTCAATTAATATATTTATAAGAAAGCATTTTTTTACATCTGGTTATGTGTGTACAGTGCCAATGTTACTCCACTGCCGCTGTATGTGTCGTCCATTTCGATGTTAGAAAGGATGAAGCAAAATATTTCTATGCCGTGAAAAAAAAGACCAAAAAGTATTTCAGTGCTGATGAAATATCAATTGATCGGAAATAATGGTAAAGAATTTAATTCCTACAGTATAAACATGTATAATAAAACATTCTCAATTAAGTTTGCCATTACTGAAAAATGTGTGTCGCTAGCTTTTTTTCAGATAGATACTGTCAGGGGACTTCATAGTCACTCAGATTATCAAATGCATGCATTCTGATAAAACTCTTGTTAAAAACCGCGTCAAGATTGATAATTTGAGTTTCATACCACCCAAAGTGGCCTAAAAGTGCTAAAAAGTGCATGTCGCAGAGTAAAAGTGCAATATATGGACTATTAGTGTTTCGGTAGAACACGAAGTAGGCAACACAATAATAGCTGAATTTTTTTTTTACATATATTGTTAAATTAATTTTAGAACCAACCTATACTTAATTTCATCTTTACTTTTAATTTTGAATTTTTACTAATGTCGCCGATTTGCACGTTTCCTACGTTACAAACTTTGTCGTAGCTATCGGAAGTTCAAAGAATCTAATATGGGATGGTTAGACATGTTTTATATTCCTCATACAACATATTGTTAGGAAATAATCATTTATTTTGGTCATTTTCGAAGTTATAGAAAAAACAAAGTGTCAAACTGGGATTTTGTTGTTTCCAAAATAAGAACGTTTCCTACGATACCGAAAGTTTCAATACATGTTTTTGTAATAACCACAACTGCTGACTTCTATTTTATTTACGCAATCGATGATTAAATAATAATTAATTTATCTCAATCTAGCATTAAACACAAAATATTTTTTGGGAAAAATCTATCTAATTGTTTCCTACGTTATGGTTTACTTCGTTACCAGTTTTTATTTTGTACCGAAAAAATCCTAATCGGATAAATTTAGCAGCATATCTTTCCCTGTTCACCTACCTCGTTTCCGAAAACGGAAGGGATGCAGACGATGCAACTTTATATTGAGTTTTTTGTGAAGAAAAGAGCTTACAGTTAAGCAGAATTTTATTTTTTTTGTTTTATAGGCAAAAATATAAACTTGTGTTAAAAAATGTACCAAAATAGTCATAAATATTCCTAAAAATGAATTCATTTTCACCAATGGGGAGATAACTGCTGCTTAAACCAGAGCTGAAGCGGTGTAGATAAAAAAACGCTTTTCAATAGTAACGTAGGAAACGTTTCCTACGATGCCATCACTTCAAGGATCTAAGAACCAAATTTTTCTAATGAAAGAGCAATCCTGACTATTATATATTCTTCCTTCCTTGTGTCTCTTTGCTCAATAAGTTTATTTATTCATCAGTGGTTGGTTGTAGGCTCGTCACTATGTAAAATATTGCTTTATGCATGTTTGAGCACATTTTAAATCTCAATTTACGAAAGTGTACAGTTTAGATATCTCTCAAACAATTTTGTTTGACAATGAGAGCTCTTTTTTAACAAACGTTCCACCATACTAGATAAAGAAATTTTTTTTCGATTAACAAGGTCTTCAAAATATTAACATAAGGTAACGTAGGAAATGCATTTATAAGCACATAGTTCAGATCAGTATAAATGAAAACTATGTGCATTTTATGTTCAAATACACGTTAAAGTTCTTGCAAGTTTAAAGAACAAAGCATCCACACTTTCTATAAACAATACTTTCGAAAAAACAGTGACAGTGAATTAAAATTTAGATGGCCGAAACAACCGTACGAATTATGGGTCGAAACCGCAAACATATTATGTCAAATAGAAACACTAAAGCCACGGGCGTTGTGCTGATAACACTAAGTAATCGGATGATATGTAGACTTGTCAGTTCGTACAATGGTGTTTCCTACGTTACTCATGTTACTGTTCATGCGTTACTTTATTGTAAAAAAATAGATTATTGTGTTCTACGTTATCTGTTTTGTTATATTTAGATTATAAATCTTACCTGCAGATATAGTTGTATATATATCATTGCAATACATCTACTAAACTTGCACGTAGCAGCTAATTCAAACCAATTTCAAACTATACTATCCTAATTGTGGAAAGATGTCTTACTGCATGTTGATTGTTAATATTTGGTTTCCTACGTTACGTTTGGGTTAACTTGTTGAAATCACTGTTATATTATCAGTATGCTTTAGAGAAGCCCTAGAATACAGGTATCATTGACTAATGGATTCTTTTATGAGAAAAAGATATGCTTTTGGGGGCATGTCTGAACATTTAAGTGTAAATGATTTCGACAGAGAAGGCTTTATTTTTTGTGCGAAAAATCTCATTGATTTTATTGGACAATACAGTTAAATTCCATGAATCAAAACAGTATTTTGAATTGTCTGATATTCATAGTTGTTTCATATAAACTTATATTATTAATTGATATTTTTCTGATAAATTTGATTAGTGTAAAGCCTGTCACATGACATGCTGTATTTGGTAAGGTTCTTTGAAAACGGCTGATAGGAAAGTGATGTTGCACGGTTATATTTAGAAAACATGATATTGCACGGCTATTTTTAAATAATTGGAATTCCCATTTAAACAGCCAATCAGAATGACTTCTGTCTGTTTCCGGTTTGAAAGTTAGGAAAGTATATACATTGTGAAAAATTGCAAATATTTCAATATGTTGCATGTATTTTTGTATTTATAAATCTTTTAAATTGAAAGTTTTCATAATTTCACATGATATTGAAATGAAATGTGATATTTTCGTACATGTGACAAAACCCACCAAAACAGTAAACTAATCAAAAGAACGTTGAACTAAATTCCTTTAAAAATACTAAGTATATACAGATGTGCATAAAAATATCAATTAATAATATACCAATTGTAGCCTTTAACTACGGTCGATATGAAAAATATCGACATGAGATAACATATCGACCTCCAACTTCGTTGTCGGTCGATATGTTCTCATGTCGATATTTTTTCATATCGACCTAATTAAAGGCTATAATTGTATAATATGCACAACACTTTATAAAAACATCAATAGATGTATCTTTAACTTGTTGGAGTCTTCGTTCTAACTTTCAAAAAATGTGGTATCGTAGGAAACAATGGTCAAAAAAATGAAAACAGGCACTTGTCAGTCAAATGTCGCCAACTAAAAACTATTAGAATTATGCTGCCAAAAATTTACAGTTGAGTCACTGATATATTTTTCTTGAGAGAAAAACAAATATTGAACGACATCTCAATACTTAATTTTTTTCAAAGTAGGCAGTTGTAAATGGCAGAGTTAATTGAGAATGACTTGTATGCTCTCGTACAGATAAGAAAAGGGGGGGGGGGGCAGTTTGCGCGAACTGTATGTCAAATCTGTTGTAAAACGATAATAAATGTATTTCTTTTTTTATGCCGCGAGAAAGATTTTTTAATGTTTTGTTTTGAAGAATTAATATTGTTTTTTTCTTCTTTGTGAGTTTACAAACGCTGATATTACATTATAACCGGAAATTAACATGGACCGGCTACCACGGCGCCACCTGAACACGGGTGATAACTCACTACTTTTCGTCATTGTGTCGCATTTCTCATCTTAACATTTAACCTTTATGTAGTTATATTGATAAATATTATATACAGGACTATCGTATTTTAATATTTTAATGACAGTATAAGAAATAAATGCGGTCCGAGTTGTCTCATTTTCTACGGTCCGAGTTGTCACGATCCGAGTTGTCCGCGGTCCGAGTTGTCCGGTTACCCTCTAAATACACACGGACATTTATTCTGCAAGATTATGACATCAATTCTTTTTGCATGTACACAATTTTTTTGAGCTAGAAACACTTTTTGCTCTAGGGAATCCGCCACTCTCATATTAGGCCAATTGAAATAATATGTCTGTTTACAATTACACGACCTACCCTACATTTTGTCAAAATGATGAGACCTAGTTCATTTTATCTGTATATAAAGTTGAATGAAAGTTAAAATAAAAAATGTAAAAAAAAATGACAATCTTTATCGAAAGTGGTGTTCTTACATCTGTTTTTATAAGAAACTCTGGCATAACAGAGTTCACTGGCTCTCCAATTTGCAGGGATTGCATTGGAGGGCAACTCTGATCGAAGAAGTCACATTATCATGTGGTTCCAGGTTGCCTTGTTCAAAAGTGAAGATTTTATGGATTCTTGTCATTTGATTCCTTGTTTTATGAGCTTTAAGTAATGACAGTCGCCATTATGCCCTCTTTAAGTTTTATTCAAAATTTTAGTTTAAAATCATCATGTCTTTGTCACAGCATCTTCCCACATATTTTTTCAGAGGGGAATAATCAGTGTAAACTGGTTTCCATCTGACATTTACTTTGTCAATAGGAACATCTCTCATTCATTAAAGTCAAGGGTCGGGAAAGTGACCTCAGAGTTAAGTGATCTCCATTTTGAACTATTTTCAGCGATTTCAAAGAATTTGTGAGGTCACAAGTTCGTTTGTGACGTTTTGTGTTCATTCATTTGATTGGCTAGCGCTTGTCATTGATTGGTGAATGGTGCTTAACGCCCGAGCAGCATTATTTCAGCTATATTCAGGCGAACTTGTCATTGACGTTTAGTTGATTGGTACTGATTCAGTGATTGTAAACAAATACTTATCCATTTAAACATTGTTGGAGAAGGAATTTTTTGGCAGTGTTAGCAATTGAAGTTTAAAAAATGCAATCTTCTATCCGATTTTTAGTTCAACTTCGTTAAGATCTGTATATTTGAATAATTAAAGGATAATTTATTTCATCGCACTAAAATAATGTTGCTGTGTAAACAGGCTAACCGTATCACATTTGGACCAATGTTTGGTCCATATCTATACACTTACCTCCAAGAGTTTTTTCTGACCATAGGCGGAAATGACCGAGGTGATCATTGTTAATTTGTACCACCAGCAGAAACCAGTTCAAAGAAAAGAAATTAATAATGGACCATTTTCGGATAATATGATATGAACTCAATGCCTGGGATTCCAAAAATATTATGCTGCTTGTGTTGAATTGACCACTGCTAAGATTTAAAAATAATAAATATTAGGCAGCCCCTTTCAAATATTTAACTTCAATCTTTTCAAATATTTGTAAAAGTATATTTAAAAAAAACCCGAAATATATGTTTGATGATGTCATTTCCTACCTCCAATTCTTCTTGTGTACTATTGTACAAAAATGAAAAAAAAATAAAAGGAAAATGACTACCTTTATACCCTAATTTTTTTTCATAGCATGTAACCTTAAACAGACATATTTAATATGCTGTATGGCCTTAGGTGCCTGTAATTGCTCACCTGGAACACAAAGGACTTCAACTACATGTATATTTAAATTTTTGCAATATGCAGTTTCAGTCTAGTTGTTATAGCATTTAAGTTATTGATAAAAAACTAAACATTTCTTCAAAAGCTTTGATTACGTCCAATAACTCCTGAAAATTTAAAAAATTTGAAGGCATGTCCTTTAATAGATTTACTAAGTAATTTATAGTTTTACTCTGTTTACAGACCTTGCATTGTTTTTAATATTCATAAAGAGATTTTAATAAATTACAAAATGGCCTATAGAAACAGCTGAGCATGACAACAGTCCATCTCAGAAGACAATTTTTACCTTGACCTTAGACCTATAAAAATAAATAAAAAATTGGCACAATTAAATCAAAGTGCAGACTGCACCGAAGGAAGGTTGGTTTGCAAGTATGAAATGAGATTCCTGCCTCATGTTTGACAGGCAATAAAACAAACCAATGTAAAATAAATCGGGTAAATTTAGAAACATATTAGATATAAATTAAAACATTAGAAAAAACTTTGCAATCGTCGTAATTGATAGCCTCAGCTCCCCTATGTCTTGAAACTCAATGTCCAGGGCTTTGCTGTTGGAAACTCCAAAAATCGTTTTGCTCAAACTGTAAATATCAGGTGCACATTTCCACCATATGACATAGGATTCTGCAAAAGTTTCATCAAATCCCACTCAGTGGTGCAAGTAGTTGTGGATAAGAGATAGGTATCCTCTACATCAAAGAATGGCAAGTCAACGTTTGCTATAGGAAATCCTAAATATCATTCCAATCAAAATATAAAATATCAGGTGTACAGTATTACTATGTGACAAAGAATCCATCAAAATCCATTCAGTGAAACGATACAATTGAAGATGTTTCTATCATAACTTTTATAAATATATTAATAAGACAAAATTGCCATTTCCGACATTCGCACCTGTTATAGGGTTGGAATATATCCGTGCATCAAATACATGTACATATATGTAAACGTCTCCCTATAAATGTAAGTGATGGCATAAGCTTCTAAAATATTCAAAACTAAAATAATGTATTTCTGTAATACTCAAGGGCTTCAGTTGCCGAGTGGTTAAGGTAGTATTCATCTACTATTGATCGAATGGCTGTCAACACTTGTTTGAATCTTACTGTTGCCAGGGTGTGCTCAACTTCAATCTTGATTGACAAAAAGACTCTTACAATCTGGCTTTCTCCTCCAATAAAAACAGGACGCCCAAATAAAGTTGAAAAATTGCTGAAAGTGGCATTAAACAATTGCAACACAGGGATCTGTGCAAATCGATTTGCATGTGCTTTCGAATGATACTGGGTCGATTTTGTCATATCGAGTCCCACACACTATAACAAGATCGACCCAGTATTATTCAAGAGCGCATGTAAATCAATTTTATAAATCCCCAGGATTCAAAAAAAAAAAAAATTGTAAGACTATATGTGACAGTCTGAGGCAACATATATCTTTATAATCAGAATGCATGTCAACTAGTTTGATTTAAATTTAAACAGTGTTAATAGCTTAAACTAAAAGGCACAATAACATTGAGTGTTTCTGCTTGCATTTTTTAAAATTAATATTTCAATATGCGATATTGTAACTTTTTATTACAAAAATCCAATAACAAAAAAAATTTCCACTGTACATATTCCATACTATGCCTGTTGTTTACATGTACTTGTGTGACTTTTGCTACGCAATCTGACACTTTTTGTTTTCAACAATTGTCTTACGATGTTTAAAAAAGATCGCCATTTTTCGCGACATTACTCCAAGGTTTTCAAATGGACCATTATCGCTTGCTCAAGTTACACAGTCACGTTCTAATTTTGGTCAAAATTAACCTTGGAAAACCGCTATATCAAATTACATCCTCCCAAGTCAGGGGTTCTGAGTCCGCGTTCGCTCCATCATCACGATGATGGAGCGAACGCGGACTCAGAACCCCTGACTTGGGAGGATGTCAAATTAAAAAAAAACAGCATTTCAAAACGCTGAACAAATGTTAAAAAATAATTGCTGATTTCAATTTGCACCTTTTTGGATCTACATAATGAACATATAAACATTTTTGTCACTCAAAAATCTTCTGCTAAAACACACTGACTTGATCACATCTTCCTTTGTTTAAAGGAACACATAACATTAAAAAAATATATCGTTTTGACTTTCGTTTAATTATATACTTAAAGCATAAAAATGCAACGGCAATTTCGTGAGGTAAACATACACGGAAAATTGGTACGTTTTTTGGCTTTTTACGATGGGTGGTGACAAATTTCGACTCGTGTAACGAGACATGATCACCACTATTCTTTTGTCACAAACACCAAAATATCGTTTTCAGTATATTTTTTATTAGTTAGAAATTGTTATTTAATTTAACTACTTGTATTTTATTTACGAAACTTCTACATGCCATTTTCCCAACCTTAAAAATGTTTAGGTATAGATGGCACCGCTCTGCAAATCTGTACATCGACAAAGCACACACTTTGATTTTCATTTAATATAGAATGCAAAACCATATGAAACGACGACCACACGATCGCACAATATAATAATTAAATATCACTTCAATCTTAATAACGTCGTCAAATATTATATGACTGGTGCCACTGTCATTAATTACTACATTTTTCGGTTGAACAGTGAACAGCTATCGCGAGGATTGCCAAATATCGCGTTGATTTCCAAAACCAAAAAGTGGAATATTAGTTTAAATCGTAATATCAGTTATACAGTAAATGAGACATAATACGAAAGGACATGTATAGTAAAGTTGTTCAAGATAAATGTGGTGCACCGATTCATGTAATTGATAGATTCCTCTGATGTGACCTATATTTTACGAGCGTATGGTTTTATTACACGCCGGTCGCGGTAGTTTCTATATATTTAAGCGTTAGCAAGGGAGACGTTTGCTACGCAACCTTCCAAAAAAACTACATTGTGAAGAGGATTATGCTGAAAATTCAACTTGATCTTCATTTTATAGTGCTTAAGAGCTGGGCAAAGTTTAAACAAATCTTTTTCAAGTAATCTTGAACAGACGGACACTCATACTGTATCCGAATGGAGGGTATCACATAATACCCTTCCACTTTGTGTTGCAGAGTATAAAACTGATTGTTTTGTCCATTTTGTCCATTAAAGGACAATAATTCTATAAAGTCATATAACAATTTTGGTATAAGGAATGATTTGTAGGCATTAAAAAACAATTTGTTGCTTTTTAAAAGAGTCAACTAACAATTTCAGACCAAATAAGTGAATTGTAGAACTTGGATTGCTGATAATTTTTATCAATTTACAGTTTCACTCTAGCTGTTATAAGGTTCAGGTTACAGGACAGAAACGGAACACTTCATAAACAATCATCATTTAAGGGCAATAACCCTTGTAAGTAGACATCTGACAATTTCATACCAATAAAGTGAATTGTAGGACTTCTATTGCTGATAGTTTTTGCAATTCAGTTTTACTCTAGCTGTTCTAGTATTAAGGTTAACAGGACTAAAATGAAAAAAAAATCGTCATTAAAAGGCATCAACTCATACAAGGAGTCATCATTGTAAAAACTAAAAAAATCGATCAAAGACAGACATGGTTGGATTTCGTTAAAAATTAACTAAGTCGGTTAACAGGGAGTAGGTGAGCGACAGACCTGAAATCATATCCCCCGTTATGAGAGGCCATGCTGATGCTGCATACAAAATTTCAAGAGAATGTGATAAGTAGTTGCTGAGAAAACTGTTATGAAAATTTTCTACCCTTGAACATTAATGTTTAAAAATTAACTAAGTCGGTTAACAGGAAGTAGGTGAGCGACATACCTGAATTAAATCCCACAGTATGAAACCCCATGCTGATGCTACATACCAAATATCAATAGGCTGAGATTAGTAGTTGCCGAGAAAACTGTTATGAAAATTTCTTCCACGCCCGCCAGACATTCACTGAAATCCGGCCAAAAATTTGTAAAAAATTGTCATTGAAGGACAAACTTCTACAAGAATTCGGTACACAACTTCACACTAGTGTAGACCTTAATGTGCTAATCGATTGGAGTTTACAGTTTTCTCTGTATGGAGCTATTATAATTTTTGAGATATTGACCAAAAACGTGAGTTGACACCCATGTTCTACTGCCATCTTTGTCCGTTGATCAACACCCTGGGTAAAAATTTGAAAAAGTTAGAAAAAAATTGGCCAAGTAGTTTCAGGCGAAGATTTTTGAAAGTTGCTATGACGGACGACAAGTGGTGGCAAAAGCTCACATGGACCTTTGGTCTGGGGGGGGGGGGGGATCTGTTCGTAACGAAATATGCACAACACTTGCAAGTAAGTATACAGAGTTTCATGACATACCTTGAAGTATTTATAAAGAAGTCCTCCTCTGTCGATATACTGTAATTAAGTCAATAAACACATATCGACCTCAGTAAAAGCTATGATTGGATGAAAAACGTTGTATTTAGAATTGGGAATACCTATACCAAAGTTTTTTCAGGCAGCTCTAAAGGAGACTTGTTAGAAACAAAATGGAACAGGTGTGGACTGAGCTAGTGCTCACTAGTGATACCCGCAATATAAAAAATATCAGGCCTTTGCCTCCTACAGTTGCTTAGAAAACTTCGACAGAAATTTTTTATGAATGTACAAAAGGACGGACTGACAACGGTAAAAGACTTTAATAAAATCAGTATGCACATGGGTGCAAAAGCCGAGTTGCCGTATTTTATTAACCAAAACTTTCCTTGTCTTCATTTTAAGATTTAACATAATTGGTAATTACAGGCATTACATGTAAACTGGAGACAAAGTGAGGAATGGTTTCAGCAGGAAAAATGTAAGCTTTATCAACAAATTTTCAAAGTTGCATAAAATCTAAATATGTGAATCCTCTAGATTTATGGTCAGGAAACCAATTGTTGACGCCCGCCTAAAAATGATACTGGTTGAATAAAAAACTTTTTTGGACCAATACCAAAGTAATGCAGCCTTTTTTACAATGACAATATCAAAATATGTGTGAAAAAGGAGAACCAAGCCATTTAATGACTTGTCAAACACTTGGGCTAATAATGGAAAATGCTGAGCAAGTTCAAATTTTTAATTCATACAAAATATATAGTAGTTGAACATATTTGTACATTTAACATTCCTCTGACAACAAACAACAACACATTCAAAACAAGACAGTCATTCTATACAACTTTCAAACTCATTAGAGTGCAGTTTATTACGGAGAAACATTTTTATGCCATGAAAAATGAAGGATGACTTTCATTGGTTCAATGATAAAGTAAACATCATTTATGCAAATAAAATTTCATCAACTTTAAATTTTGTGCAAAGTTTTAATTCTTATATAACAACTGTCCTTAGAATAAACCTCAATAAACCTAGCTGTTCAAAAATGTTGTCTTAAGCAAGTTTTGTTATACATGTTAGATTTTGATAGACATAGAAGATGAGAGAACTCTGTCTCTATTTTGAAGTTTTCACTATTAAAAAAGTACTTTTTAGTAGCCATCTTGGCTAAAGATGCAAACTTGTTATAAAATAATATAATGTTCATTCTGCAAAGCAATGCTCTTGTTTTAATCTAAGTTATAAATCTGGTATATTTAATTTGTTTTGCTGCAGCAGAATACATGAATCAAAGCACATAAAAAGCCTTATGTCAAGGAGTACCAAAGGCATGGTTGGTTTAGACTGTCCAATAGAAACATATTTGTAATAAATCCAGCATTAAACGAGTTTCATGGTGGCAGCCATCTTGGATTTCTGCAAGTAACAATTCTATTAATCTTGGTAGTTTTGAATAGGATTATCACTTTTTTTACAATAAAACTACATAATGGACCTTTTCAACACCCAAAGAAGGGGAATATGTGAGGAAAATTCTTATAATATGAAATAATACTTTCAAAACAGTTGAAAGCAACAGCATGTTAACATGGGAAAAAATAATTGAAATGATTCCTTTCTAAAATATACAAGTATTTACTTGTTGAATGAGTTACTTTACCACTCTAAACAATATTGGTAGATAACATTAGTCACTGTAGAAAATAAAAAAACATTTCATTTACAAAAAAATCAGATCTTTATAAGTCTTAATTAATTCTCAAAGAAAATTTATCAGTTAAACATTATGACACTCAAACATAGAGAGGATGTAAGATATTCATTTACAAAATTGTTAGTTTTTTGTCATGATATGTTCAAGTATAAATAATAAGAAAGCAAAAATATCAATAATGCCCAATTTGTAGACAAGGTCACTGTATTGTCCAGTGTCCAAAAGACAATAGTTTTGTGGACATCAATTTTTGTGGTTTGAGCAAAAAAGACATTATTGTGGATTTCAAAATTTCAGAAAGAAAATATAAATTTTAAATTGGATTTAAAGATGGAAGTTGTGCAATCACTGACAAGTGTGTTGTAAGTTGTAACATAACCAAACTGATCCAATCCTAACAAAGCAGATAAATCATTAATGTTTGCTACCAAACCCTAATCCATTAAAAATTAGCATTATAAATACTATTAGAAAAATCAATGGTCAAAGCATGGGCGGTCAGACTGTATAATAGTGATCATACACCAATTCAGTACCACAATTAATCCCTTGTGCAGAAGAAACTGAGGTGAGCATCTAGATCAAATGAGGTCACAATTACACTGTCAACCCTGGTGTATAGCACATGCAACCAGACAGTTCAACTGTAACCGAAGATGTAGTCGGCAAGTTTTATTTACACAGTACGAGGACAGATACATCAAATTCAAAAAGAAAATAATAAATGGAATGAACACAGTTCACATTTTATTTTATAAATGTTTTAAAATTAAATAAGGTACTTTGTTTTTTATTTATTGTTGTTTTACATACTTTGTTAAATAAATTAGGGCAGCCATGAATTATTTCTTAAAAGATTATACATCTCTGTACCACAGGCAAGTCACTACAATCGATGAAAATGTTGACAATTATTAACTTGTAAACAAAAGGTCAAGTGTCAATAAAATGCTAAAACGGTAAAATGACATGGAGGAATAACCATTACTTTGATTCAATTGAAAACAAAAGATGTGAAGTAATGTTACATATACCGATACAAAAAACATGTATCTGTGTACCATATCGTGGTCAGAACATTTTACTTTGTTGGATTTTTAAATTCCTAGATTGGCTGTCTCCATGAAATCAATGAAAAATTGATGTACAACAAATAAGTATATAAATATAAAAGTACTTTATACAATAACCTGATTTTTATTTTAGTATCAGAAACAATGGCTCATGTAAAAAAAAATTATTGTCAAGGTTTGTTTAATATAAATGACAATGATTTATAGAAAGGAAAATAAAATTCTAGAAAAACAGGATATGTACTCCAACTTAACCCATTAGTCAGACCTGAACACATCCAACACAATTTAGTTCCTATTTGGTAATAAAAAAAACGTGTTATTTCATTTCAAAATAGGAAAACTGAGCCACCTAATTCACAGAATCTAATAATATATCATACAAAAATGGATAATCACAACAAAATACAATTCTCTTTCATAAAAAAAAAGAACAGAAAGTAAGAACAGAACAACACAAATCAAGATTCATATCATCAAAAACCTGTCCTGTGATCAAACAGGTGTTGTAATCTCTATCAATAAAGAGGAAATCTTCAAACTAATCTTGATCACTGTCATACTCCGAATCACTAGAATCCCAATCATCCTCATATTCCAAATCTTCATCAAATTTTGTTATTGGTCGCTTTGGTTTTATCACTCTTTGCTTTTGGATAAATCTTGCCTCTTTCATTAAAATGTCCTCACTTATTTCAGCTTTAGCAGCTTTGAATTCAACCACTAGAGGAAATATATGTTCTATAGCCGACTGCACATTTGCCACACAAGGAGCTACAAGTACAGTAACATTTATTATACAAGGTTGTCAATAAACAAACAAGTGTGGACACAGAAAATGTCTGCACTCCACGTCATGATTGACAAAAAAAATTTAACTTATAGATGGACATTTTATGACTGCAATATAAAAAATATATTTCAAAGTTGTGATGATGTCACTGATATGAAGGTCAAGGTCACTTGCCATACTGTTCAACCTTCAAATTTACCAGCTGTTATGCAACATATATGGTTCTTCATACCTCCCAAGTTGTTTTATATTTAGATTTTTAAAGTTTAAGTAGCATAACTCAAACAAAACACTTCTTAACAATTTCTGTTAATATGCACAACCACAGATGGTGTCCATTTTTCATACCCACGAAGTTTCATAAAATACTGATCAGACATTTCAAAGAAGGGCTCAGCTAAATTTTAAGAGATTTCTTTGTTTAAAAATGCAGGACCCCAAATAAAAAAATCTGATCATAGTTTCACAAGTACATATGGAGTCCTTTCCTGTCGATATGCAAAACAACATATGGTGTCCTTCATGGCTACCAAGTTTTATAAAATTCTGATCATAGGAGTTGCACTTCAACAGACACGTCAACAACATAATACCTTTGCAGCTGTGTGGGTTATAATTAAACCCTGCAGCCATTTTAGATTTCCAATCAGAACATAAAACATAATCTTGTATAAAAAGTCATCTTTTATTGGAATTAGTTTTGTGCTTGTGCAGAGAAGCCACTAAAATATTTTGCCTTAGGGTCCTACGTAAACTTACTATTCTCTAGGTGTAGGGGATACATTGAATTTACTAGTTATTATACATGTATAGCAGTGTGGTTTTCAAATATTAAGTAAATAATAATAGAAACAAAACGAAATAAAATTGCTACTCATTTCTGCAAATCTGCTACAATTGGCCAAGTTGTTTCATAGAAGACAAATAAAATTTGGAGTGTATGGACAGACAATGCACAGATAACTAACAGAAAGTAATAGTGACAGCTCCAGAACGAGATGGTGACAGCTCACCCTGACTATCAGTAAGGTAGTTAAAAATACAAAAACTCAAATTATTTCTGGAATAACCCTTTACAAAGACATTTCAATTACTAAAAGCTTCAATATTAGTTCCATGTAAAGATGAAGGAAATAGATATTTTTTTTTTAGAAATGACTGCTTCCAAAACAGTTTTTAATGTTTCTGTGAGACAGTGATAAATACTATTAAGTAAATAAAAAGAAAAGTAAAAAACATTCGGCTTTCACCTACTAGTACTAAGCATACAAAGTTTTGATGTCAACATACCAGTAACTGTTATACTTCCTGTGGTGAATATTTTCAGTGTTGCTTTTGGATCTGATATTTTGTATGTTGCTCCAGGATGAAGCTCAGGTTCATAACTGCAAAGAAAATTCAACATGTAATGTTTACTACTCAAATAAGTACTGGTATTATAAACCAGTGGTATATAATAAGAGGGTTTATAATACTTATAGATTAGTATATGGGCTAATCCATATCATCTTGGGTATCATTCTGAGACCCCCATATCAGCACGAGACTTAGTCAACAACTTATATGGGTCAAAGGAAGATGATACAAAGGCCAAAATAAATCAGTCAGCCCATAAATTAATCTTCTTATCATATGCTTCCGACATTAAGGATAATACCTAAAATATAGTTTTATCATTTTGCAACAAATAATGAATGTAAGATTATCATCGAACTTCTCTGCGCCTCCAACGTCTAAAAACCGTTGAGATGGGGCCATTGTTAATATTGATGCAGACGTACTGCAAGTCAAATGCACAAGATGCTCCTAATACGGGGTGTTCAAATACGGGTTGGTCATTTCCGGTCGTATACAATATGAAAAATTCCTATTATTTAGAGTTAGGTATATGATAATTATATTTTAAAGCTAATCTAATGCCAGGTAGATATCATATACATGTATAACCAGTTAATTAGGCAGATTCATTGAACCACTAGTAAGAAGGTTTGGGTTGTTATAAATAATACTACACCAAAGGTTTGTTAAAATATGTTAATAAGTAAGACATAGTATTTATATTTTGTAACATTATTTAATCAATGGAATATGAAATGGGCATGAGATTATTGTTATCGTAAGGTCATGATCATGTGCTAAACGATTGATGTTCTTAGGCAATTTGCCCAATATTTTAAAAGACAGCATGAGGCAGGGCTTACACGATGGAATATGAAAATGAAACAAATAACTTCTTAACTGTTAAATAGTGCATGGCTATAATAACATAGCATTGTTTTGTTTTAATATTTCAGCTATTGTTTAGATTGTTAGTTTTTATTCAGGAAGAAGCCATAGAACCTGTTGAAAGTCTATCAAAACCTTTGGCAAGAAAACTGGCAATCATTGTCAGTTAAGGCTACAGTCAAGCACATCCTGCCAGAACCTCAGGTGTTGACAGACAACATTATATAAGATGCCCCATGACAACATGATATGCCTGTCTGAAGATGAGGACAAGAGCTATACACTATCAATACCAATAATGCCCCAAAATTTCAAAATTGATGAAAGCTTTTTTGATTTTTGTTGTGTTTTATGTCACTTTAAGCAATTTTTCAGCCTCCAACAACTGCTATTCCTTAAAAGTTAAATCTGGAGTCAACTACACCCTGCCCACAGCCTCGAACCAGCAACTTTTGGGTTGACAGGCACAAGAATAGTAGACTGACTAACTTGACCACCAGAAAACTTTCTTTGAGCTTGAGTAGTAAAGCTTAAAAAAAAGAAGCTTTTTTTACTAACAAATTCTCACAACTCTATGATGAAAAATATGAATTTTACCAACAATAAAAAATCACCCCTTATATCAAGAACTCAGTAATTTATACCACATGTTCTTAAGAGCCTGTATTGCTCACCTGATTTTATTATAGGCAATGAAGATGGCATTTCCCTGATGTTTAAGTAATTCTTCTAATTTTCAATAAACATTAAAGAGGATCATCCAAACAATATTACTAGAAATTTTGTTTCCATTGGTTAATAAGTTTCAAAAAAAGAAACCTTAAAAACTTTTTCCCATAGGGTCTACTATTAATCTATGCAATGCTGTGGTGGCCATTTTGATTTTCCTATTGGCATAAAAAAAACATAAAGTTCAAAGAGGACCATCCAAACAATATTGCTAGTAAGTTTTGTTTCCATTGGATAACCAATTTTTAAGAAGAAGCCTTTAAAAGGGTCCTATGTTAAACTAAGTTCTTATGTGGTGGCCATTTTGATTTTCCAACTTTCATAAAAAACAAACTTTATAAATGACCATCCAAAATAATATTGGTTATTTTGGTAGTAAGTTTAGTTTCCATTGGAAAAATGGTTTCAGAGAAGAAGCCTTTTTTAACCTTTTCCCCATAGGTTCCAATGGTAAACGCAAGTCCTGCGGTGGTGGCCATTTTGAATTTCCGATTGGGGAAAAACAACATGAACTTTATAGAGGACCATCTAAACAATATTGCTAGTAAGTTTTGTTCACATTGGTTAACCGGTTTCATAGACAATGCCTTTTTTTAACTTTAAATGGGAGATGTGACAATATATCTACCACATGATATACAATATTGTTTGTTTGGATGTCATTTAACTTTCAGCTTTATCATGGTAATGTTTTGATTGGGGGAGGAAGTTGAAGCTACAAAGAGGTAAAGAGGAGAATTCAATAATATGTACATGTTTTCTTACAACTGTTTTGTCATGCTGCTGTCCTTATTTTTTTATATAAAAAAAAATGTTTTTATTATGATGTTTTATCAAGAATATATTGCTTTCTCATGTTTAATAAAGCTGAACCAATTTGAAAATTAATCAAAATGAATCAAACCCCAAAATTAGAAAAAAAACTGTTACTTCACGCCAATACATGTTAGTACATTGGAAATCTCCTTTCAACCCATTGTAGATATATTGGATCTTACATAGATATGAGTGGATTATCATGATTGAGAAATCTGATAATCCAACAGTACTAATGTAAGATTCTTCTTTTCAAACTTTAAAAAGTAGTGAATTTTGCAACATCAATACAAATTCTCCCAACCACAATCAAATGGTAAATAATAATTAATACACTGTATTTGGTTACATATTACTGTTTTGGCCGAGGACTTTAAGTAAGCAGCTCAAAATAATAAACTTCACTTGTAACTGACCCATTAAAATTCAACGTAGCCACTGATGTGATATCAACTTAAACCAGACAATTTTCTCTGAATTAAAATACCTGACTTCTCTGGGATACTTCCTGGCAAAATCTGCCACTTTGATTTTAAATGGTAATGAACAAGTTCCTAAGACATTAACAATCTTAAAGTTACTAAATTTAACATCAAATCCAATTTTCTGCAACTGTCTGGCAAATTTCCTGGCTGCAATCTTTGCATATGGCTCACTGTAAAAAGTATTAGATTCTATATTTATTACCAAGAACATGCATATTGTTTATTTTTTTGGATAACTTGTTACAACAAATATTTTTAGATTAAGTTGTTATATAAAACAAGTTATAAATAAAGAATAATATTTTCACACACACTTGACACATTTAATTAAATCTGATACAAACAAGTACACACACACACAGAATATTCATAAAGTGACCCTTCACAGGTCAACCAATTATTACTTTAACATTAATGGTATCAAACATAAATAAATTGACATAGCACTATATAAGGCATATGCACACTATTCATATTACTGGTCAACTTGACACATGATATACATACCAGGGTTCCAGCTAGGATTTAAAAATAGAGGGGCACATGAGAAGGGCACTTTTTCGTGTATTTTCATATTTTTTAGTGTTATTGTTATTTGAATAAGTGTTCTGTTGCTGTTTTTCGACTTTGTTTTCATTTTAAAGTAAAATATTTAAATATATTTGTGCATTTAATCAACTGAAAAGTGACTGCCAATATACTATTTATTACTGTGTTTCAATGTTTGTGGTTGTAACTTCAACACAGCAGCATTGTATTTGTAAGTTCCTGAACTAAGTTCATATCCGCTCCAGATATATCCATATTTTCAGTTGGTTTGTACTGGTTGCCGCGAGTATTTTTAATTAACGCTATTTGAACATAGAAAAAGGCAGTCGGGTACCAGCTTTCATGTTTGTTTAAAAAAAATGGCGTGTTCAATGATAAACATGGCGCGGTGACAAATATTCGAAGATATCTACCGCAAATGGCAATAAAAACGGTTGTAGATATTTCCGGTCTGGATCATAATTAAGCCAAATAGCCAAAAAACAGTGACCACGCAAATTTTTAAGGTAATAACATTTTATAAGTGTTACCTGTGTACCAGTCCCCACTGTCTACCACTAATTACATAATCAAATTATAAGGAAACGAGAATAGTCTAATGAGTTAATTAGCTATAAAAACACTAAAATTACTATTAATTTTAGAGCAGAAAATTAATTAGAGCAATAGAGGGATAAGGGGCACAAATCGGGACACAGGGGCGCCCGAGAGGGGCACAGGGGCGCGGTAATTTTAGGACGGGGCGCGGCGCCCCTCTATTTCCCCCTAGCTGGAACACTGCATACAGTTTTAAATAAAATTAATTCTTTAATTATACCTTGTTGCACCTGTACATGTAATTTTTCCTGATGACCATATACTGGCCGTTGTGTATGGTCTCCTTATTCTCATATTGCACATCTACAATAAACAAAACTTCCTTTTAACATAATTAATGATCATGATATAATAATCAGCATTTATTCTACAATACACAAACATGGCTGTAGTACAGCCTGCTCCAATAGTCCTTGTCAGCAACATGGTAATATTATTGACCCATCAACAACTGTCTGGTCCAAAAAGCTGGGACCATACTGGGACTGAGGGTTCCCAAAGTTGGACCTACAAAGCAGCCCATTGCGTCTCCGGGTGGCGGATAGTGGAGACCCTATAATTGGGATTTGTCAAGTCACAAGCCAGGCGGTGGACTCTAGTGGGTAATGTGTTTACAGAGTCTCATGCATGATAAAAACCCATTCTGTAGATTTTGAAAAAAGAGTAGGCTTATTGTAGCTCCTACAAACGGCTTAATTCCCCGTCCCAATACTCCATATTTTTCCAGAGGCAGCCAAAATTGTGTTCCATATGTCCTATCCCACCCCTTTTTCAGTTGATTCATTGTTTTTGTTTAATACTTGTTCTTGTCCTGAATATAGCTGAAAAATACTTTAAAACCAGGTATGTTACACATTAAAATGTAATGCAAGCTATATTTGTTTACTTACAGAATGGGGTCAAACTAACCAAGGACAGCATATGTCCTTGAACTAACAAACATTTAAGGGAAAATTTGTTAATGGAAACACATTAGCTGTTTAATGTTTTCAGTGGTTAAGTTTCTAAAGTGAATTTACACTGTAATCAAGAGGCTCTTACCAGGAACACAAATGACTTCAACTATTTTTTAATTTTTGTAATTTACAGTTTCAGTGTACTTGTTATAGCTTTTTAGTAACTGACCAATAACCATTTCTTTTAAAATTATGACAAAGTACAATAACTCATATAAGGTGCCATCAGACACTTTCTAAAAATTAAATGATTTGTATGCCTTGTCCTTTAGATCCGTTTACAGTTTTACTCTAGTCTCCCGGTGTTAGACTTTATAACAAATAAACTGATAATTTTGTCCAAATTTGTCAAAAAAAGCAAAAAAGGTAATACCTATAAGGAGTCATCTTCCGATTTTGGACTAAGCATTTCACACTTTAGCTGTTATGGCATTTAGGTTACAGGACAAAAACTGCAATAAGTAGTCATCGGAAAATATTCAGACAATACAATATAATGATTATTAGGCCTTCTGGATTATTTTTGGTATTTACAGTTTTACTCCAGGTATTAGTTTTTAATTTCTTGAAGCAAAAATTAGTAATTTTGTCTAAAATCATCACTAAAGGGCAATAAGTCAAACAAATTTAATTGTAGAACTTGCATTGATCATTTTTGCAATGAGCAGTTTCACTCTAGCTGTTCTAGTTATTAGGTTACAGGACAGAAACAAATAATTTTTATAAAATCGTCATTAAAGGGTTACAATTGCTAAAGAGTGTTTTGACGAAAATGTTATACCAAAATTGGCCATCTTGATAAGGCCAAAAAAAAAAATATGTGTGTTTCCGGTTACCCG
Source organism: Limnoperna fortunei (assembly GCA_944474755.1). Classification (NCBI taxonomy): domain Eukaryota; kingdom Metazoa; phylum Mollusca; class Bivalvia; order Mytilida; family Modiolidae; genus Limnoperna; species Limnoperna fortunei. The sequence continues at coordinate 7,309,404 of OX104111.1, forward strand.
ACCCTACCCATTTTTTTGAAGCCGACCCTAAAGTTTTTTTTTGCGTTTTTAACGGAGGTTACTTCGAACCGGAAAACTCCCGGTATTGTTCCTGGTTTTAGTTCTATTTTCATACTTCCGCCCCAACATGGCGGCGAAATGGAAACATATGAACGCTTGTAACGAAATTGATAGCTCATTCAATGACTGTATTAGTGTATACTTTTAAAGCCTTTATAGTAAATTCTTGAAACTTACAAGCTTAACACAGTTATAATAGATAAAGGTAAAAATTAAATTACTAATTTAACAAACACGATTCCCCCAAAAAAAAAAAACCAACCCTACCTACCTATTTTATAATCTATGTAACCGAAACACACATATTTTTTTGTTTGGCCTAATAGAAAAACCTTTGATTGAAATCATTTTCAAATTTAGGGCAGTCAATTTATACAATTACTATTTCACAATCAATTTTTGGCAACACTGAGTGTGAGAGAAAGCGAAAACTAGGCTGGTGATACCCTCTGGGACCAACAGTCCATCATCAAACGCATCAACCCAATGGTTGCAAATTAAATGTCATCAAAGATACCAAGGTTATAAAATTTACTACTCTAAACATGTGTTTATATTGATCAATTGGGGTGCAAGTCAAATCGGCACTAAGTCAGATTGGCACCTAAAAAAAGTAAAATGGGCACCGGAAAGTAGTTAATTCGGCACCTATGTATATTCAAATCGGCATTCGATTTCGGCACCTGATAAATGATTTATACTTACTACAAAGAAATGGTTTAATAGGCAATTTTTAATGAATTTTAATACATGACAAGTTGAAAATTATAATTCAGGGATCCTCGCAACGCGTCTAGATGCGTATTGTACGCGTCTTTTCAATTCTGGACGCGCCTTTTCAACATCTAACGCGTCCCAGAATGCGTCCGTGTCAGTTGTCAGACGCGTACAAATTTCCATCATGTCAATTCCGTCTCCGATGCGTGATTACGTATCCTTACAAATGGCGATCGATATTTACCTGTCGTCCGATTCTCAGCAGGTAGCAATCACTCGGGCGGCAAATATGCTTTAATTAAGATGTTTATTAAACAATAAATGTGCAGTGTTGATGAACACTCTTTATGGTTAAAATTAAGCGTTGATAATACACTTGTTTCAAATTTTAATACACGTTCGAATCCTTGCATTGCAGTTGCACTCCTTACGATTTTTTAAAAGTAAGAATTCTTGACCGGTACAAAGATATCTTCAATATAAGCATCAATTAGTTATCTTATAAACTTTTAATTTTTGTATATATCAAAAAGATAATCTGCTATTGACTAGGATCTGAAAGGGGGGTGGGGGGGGGTGGATGAGTAATGAGTTGTTTGGAAGAAATATTAATGTCAGCATCTGTTTCAAGGTAAGACAAAAGTCTCTCTTTAATGGGCAAACATCAGCATGTTTCAAGTAATGAGTGCAGTTCAATCATACTACAAAAGACTTACAAACTCAGCTACTACTAATATAAAAAAGCATTGGATAAACATTCTGCAAGCCATATTATATCTTTTTATAAAAAGACATTTAATGGGTCGGTCATCAAAGAAAACGGTTGTATGCAAGCACAGCTGGACTCATCTGCGATATGTGGGACTCGTGAAAATTTTTTGGGACTCACCACTTTCAAAAGTGATGAGTCCAGGACTCACCATAAAAAAATCCTACAAGTATCACTGTAATTTAAAATAAAATAATTACTAATTATTTATGTTGATCATGTTGATTGGGGGATTCTTTGAAATTTACAACTGTTATTAAGTTATCTAAATTTTATAATAACATCGATGATTAGACATTTAAATTCCTTTGAAAAAATATAAGAACAACACCATCAGTGCCAGCCATTTACTAAAGAAATGTGCATCTGTGTACTGACCTCCTGCACAGTAACGATCATAATGCTGACATTAACTGCAACTTTAATATGATGAATTGAAAAGATTTTTAAATCATTTGATATATTACTTTATCATTATGAACTGTTCTTTGATTTTACAGTGCTGGTTGCATTTATATGTGCTATATTTTTAATGAAATAAAATTGTTATCTTTCAATCATTTTTGTTTTTAACTGAACATATTATAATAAATTTAGAAAAAAACATAGGTGCCGAATTGACTATATCAGGTGCCGAATTAACCATACAACCAGTTGCGGTTTTGACCAAGTGCCGATCTGACTTGTATTCATCAATTGTTACTGAAAGATTTGTTCTGTTTCACTTTCAATATCAGTTGCAATATTATTTTGGATTGGTAATAAACCATTCTAAAAATGGTACATACACCCTGCTCCCTCTTGTATTCAACATTAACGCCTTCCATTGCCACTGTCCTTAAGTTTAAATGACATCGGGTACTGAAGGTACAGACAACATTGTTGATGATGATGTCAATACATGGACCTTCTTCTACCTCACTCTCAGCTTCTCCACCATTTTCTAAACCATGATTGTTATTCGTTGTCGTGTCAGTCTTAAATGCTTCAGATTCATTATAGATAGGATCGACACCTTCTATTTGTAAGTCCGTCATTTTAGTTTTTAAACAACCCACTGCACATTATCATTTTCTATTGTTATTTTCTGAATTCCATTTCATAACGAAGTCATTTTATAGAGTTTGTTTTGATTTGAACATTTCAATTCATCACCATAAGTGTTTATAAAGTGAACAGAACTATAGCCTATATGTTGTTATTTTCATAGCTTGCTACAGTAATGAATTTTATCATATTTTTCAATCAGACGACTTTTCTGTATTTGCAACAGCAGCCATGCTTTCCGGTTTTCGAAGATCGACCAATCAAATTGCCGAAATTTACAAGGGCAGTAACTACGATTATAAAAAGATTTTCTGCGGGAATGTTCAAATCAAATATCAAATCAAATAAGCTTTATTTATAGTCGATTATGCAAAACATTTACAATAACATAAGCTCTAGTGAGCTTTTTATCGACTATAAATGGCAATTCTATGGTTTAGCTTATGGCCACACACTCGAATTCCGTTCATACTCAAATTTCGGCGAGTTTCGTTCATTCAGCTGCAATGTTAAAATAACCATGAATCCAATGATAAATTATTTGTAAAATAATATCGTGCATTTATTGCTCTAACCCAATGACAAATAACAACTGAATAATAAAATACAGTGTGTTTAAACGAAATTGACGTCCGTAAACGACACTATTTTGTTATCTGAGTCAACAAATATACTGCAGACTACTTTAACTGCAATGTTTTTATTTTTGTAAAACCTGTAAACTGGAAGTTAATGGAAGTAGTTATTATTTTGACCGGCGTAAAATTTTACACAAGCCAATTTTAAAATACAATGGAGTTGCATTTGATGTTGTTGATAAATTTATGTATCTTGGTATTTTATTTTCCCACAATGGTAAATTTGATAAGGCTGAAAATAAATCTTTAGAACAAGGTCGAAAAGCTAGGTTTTTTAAATATAGAAAGTTCAATTTGCCATTAGATATACAAATACATTTATTTGATTGTATGGCTTCTCCCATACTATTTTATGGTTCTGATGTATGGGGATATGAAGATAAGAGAATTATTGAAAGTTTATTTTGGAGTTTTATAAAATGGTTTTAAAAGTTTAAAAAGCTAATCCAAATTGTATTTTATATGGAGAGTTGGACCCTTCAAATATATTTTTTTAAAGCCAGGATGATTAGTTTTTGGAAAAGATTGATTTATGGTAAACAAGACAAAATTAGTGCAAATTTATATAAACTAATATATGAATTACACATAACTAGAATTAAATTATAGTTCTAAATGGATTTGTCAACTGAATAGAAAAAACTGTAAATGATTGTGGTATGACCAGCTTAATGGTTCTTACGAAGTTCATCTCACTCCACTCCATTGGCAAAGATGGTTTAATCTAGATTGTGTGACCAATTTAAGCAAAATTGGTAAAAATTATATTTCATTCTGCAAAATGTTTCAATTATCGTATTTTAAGACAAGTCCTTGTTTTGAAAATTAGTTTTCATTTCTACCAGTTGACTTGTGGAGAGCTTTATGTCATTTTAGATGCCTAAACCACAAACTTCCGATGAAAGGGGACGATTTTTTTTTTGGGGGGGGGGGGGGGTGGGAGTGGAGAAGAGCTAGGATGATAGAGTTTGTGACTTATGTGATCTAAAATATTTGGGGATGAGTATCATTTTTTATTGAGTGTAATTTTTGTTTGCTTCAGAAAGGAAAAGTTACTTCCAACTGACCTTATTAAGAAACCAAATTATATTCAATACTTAATTCTGATAATAAAATAGTCATCGCAACTTAGCTTAATTTTGCAAAATTGTCTTATCGGTATTTAGATACTAAAAAAAAAATAAATTGTCTCCCCTATCTGTTAATATTTTCAAAATCCAATGTTCGACATATATTGTTTGTACATGTATTATGGTGTTATTGTTCAAATACACTTCCCCTGTTGGGGCTTGAATTAATAAAATAAAGAATCTTGAATCTTGCTTATACAGAGAATATAAAACAATAGATATGTATTCGCTCATTTTATATACTATATTGTACATTATTTCCAAATGACTTTAGAAGAACTAATCAGCATACTTTTCAACATATAAGATGCGATTGATTGATTGGATGTTTGCTTCACGTCAAGCGAGCAGTAATTCAGCAATATTCAAAACGGAAATAAGTTAACAAACAATAAATCAATTCGGGAAACATGGACTTAAGTGTAGAATTTTGAATGCCACTGGACAATTATGGGGTATGGATAGAAGCGGAGACTTAAACCTTTTGTGGGCGCTACAACGAGACTCTTACCGACGTCTTAAAAAGGAGTCTTTATCGTGCAAACACGTTACCCACTGTGGCCTTCTGTATTATGACCTGACAACCCCTTCCTCACAACTCAGGGCATCCCCTATCCGTCACCAGGGAACGCGCTGGGCTCGAGCACTGTGAATCCTCACAGTATGGTCCCAGATGTGATTAGATAAGACTGGACATGATAAGGTAAGAAAACAATAAATATTCAGATAAGTTTCTGTTTCAAATCGGCATGGCAAGACAAACCAGTCCAACACGAGCTTTATTGAGGTTTTGACCGACGCACATAGCAATAGACACAGAAAACAATACAGATATGCATGCCCTTATGGATAAAAGCACTACAAATAGCAGATGAATATAAATATGTTTAGAAAAGCATATATATAGCACAGTCACAAAACATACAGCGCGGCCAAATAAATACAAACTATATCGTGTGATAGTTATACATATATATTTTCAGCACAGTCATAACACATATAGCACAGTCAAATAAGATATCTGCAGAGCTACAGAAACCAGAAAAACTTATTATATTTATAAGCACAATATTAGAGACAAGCAAGCTCATATGAGCACGCAAAGAAAAGAGACTAGCAAAACATACATTTATAAGCACAAAAACTAATAAGACAAGCAAAGCATATTTTCCCATCATAGGATTTCAAACATTAAAATTCCACTAATAATTGTCGAAATTACGCTGAAATAATACAATATCTGAAATAAAAATTAATAAAAAAACTAACGAACTATTAAAAACAATTTGTTATCACACTGTAGACATCTGAAAAATGATAACACACGTCCTCACGATCAGAAAAACAGACAGAGCAATGACCACAATACTAACGCTAACTACAACAAATACAAGTGAAACCAGGTTTCCAAGTTCTCGATTCGCATAAAACGCTCAGCGCGCTACCAGGTTGAGCATATGGAAAGCTCTCTCGTTGTGGGTTGTCAGAGCCTGGCCGCGAACCATAGCTTGGAGAGTGCAACTCTTCATGCACGATAAAAATCCCTCTTGTAAACTAAAAAAGTGGACTCGTTGTATAGCCGCATCAGAAGTTTAAATTCTTCATTCCTACCCATTACTGAATACGTTTACAGTAAAAAAATTGTGTTCCTGTTGGTCCATAATTTCCTCGTTCATTTATTGTTCGACTGCATGGTTCTCATCCTGTATATAGTTTACATATTGTTCGCTTGACATATTCATTGAATCAATCTTTTAGCCCTTTATAAACGGGTATATTTCGGGACGTCATGGAAACATGTTAGAGATCAACCGTGTTACATTTAACTTGTATTTATCAGCAAGCTCATGACCATAACATTTTTAAGTTTATCTTGAGCTTAATCAAAAGTCTGCACGAAAGCGAAATCCTATTTCACCGCCAAGTCTGTTAATTTGGACTTACTTTGTAGTAAACGTCAATTTATAGGGTAAACTCTGTATGGTAACGAAGATGAACTTTAGGCAAAAGGAAGAGGAAAATGAAGTCATCTGTTTAGTTTGACACCCCTCACCACACACACACGGGAAGGCATCTCCTAATTCATCTGTAGGTCTAGCACCGAGAACTCTATATACTCTAACTATCTAGTTTTCTTTATTTTGTCTTTATTTTATTTATGTGTTAGTGTGTGATCTGAATGCGGGCCCCACGAGTACACGCGAACTTGTGTGTGAATAAGGAAGCAGTATGAATGATTTCATTAATGGAATGCGGTGATTTCTTGAAGAGTGCTTTGTTTGTTTAGACTGACGTATATATGGTGCAACATTTTTGTTAAATGATCAAATCTTCATAAGGCGTTAATGCAGTTTAATTATTATTGGTTCGAGATTCAAACGAATCTAAATTATAAATCTTTCATAAATCTAAAGCACCATAATTTGACTTGCTTCTGTTCAATGATCTCCATAGCTTTGTTTGCGGTTCTGCATATGTTGAATGTGGCAATTCAGCTGTTTGTGTTTGATACAACTGTGAAGAGAATTGTAACCTTTTGTTTTTATGGGCCTTTTTATAGCAAGCAGAACTTACTTTAAATTCTAGTGCAACATTAATTGTTTATAACAACAGTTGTGATTGACCGGCTTTTAAAGATTCATGGTATAAAAACCCACTACCGACTGCGTTCGAAAGGAACAGCAGACGACAGTATTTCCAGTTGAAAACTTACAAACATATTTTCAGTTGCAGTAGAAAATGGATTTCAGTTAGTGTATTTAACAAATGCCGGTCTTCGATTTATGTGTGCAAATGTTACAATTTCTGATCTTTTCTATCGGGAATACATCTATAATTAAAATTCAATTTAATTTTATTGTCATTAAACAGTTGTTTGTGACAAAACGTAAATTAAAAAACCCACAAATATAGCATTACATATGAACATAGTACTAAAAATATTACAAATGCAGACCTGAACACATTCATTTTGAACATGATCACTATAATGTTACAACACTGATAGCAAAGCATAAACATAAAAAATACTTTGTGCTCATTGATTTGGTTCGGCCTGACTTCTAGATTGGTATAGTTACTGGTAAAATAGTATAAACGACTAGGAATGTTTGTGGTCGGATGGTGGGTAAGATTTCCGGCTATTTTAAACCTAGTATTTGCTGCTTCTCTATAACAGGCCGGAAACAATGTTGGTACACATCTGACAAACATTCTAAACCAACGATATATAGCACACCTCACACTCAAAAATATGAAACAAATGTAGAGTTATGTCTCTTTGTATGTATTCTATTTGTCGTTACTTCTTCTGTTGTAGATTTGATATTTGGCACCTTTCTATTATTAATTTTCAGGTTTCTCCCTCAAATAAAAGAACTGATATACATATCATTCAATCATGTTTATTTTATAACCTATGCAGCAGTCTGTTCAGGATAACACTTGCGTGTAAAGAGAAGTATCTAAGTATAAAATGTGTTACACTGTATAAACGAAACGCAATATAGAAACTGTTCATTACACAAGAAAACAATTTAAAGAAAATGTATATGTAACTTACATATCACAAAATCTACATTGATTTTGAATAAGCTATCCACGCTTACGAAAGGCATTCCATCCTAAGTCAGGGATAATAATTCCACGTTCTCTCCATATGGAATCAGAACCCGTGACTTGGGGGAATGACGAAAAAGTACTGTTTAAAGGACCCTATTTGATGTATTTGGTTACACAACCGCCTCTATCTTATCGAATGGTTTCATAACCCCCTATATCTGATCGATTGGTTATACACAACTGCCAATATCTGATCGATTTATTCCAAAGGTCCTATACTCGACATTTGCCTTTACTTAATAACCTGGCTTTCGACGTGAAAATTATCTTTTACCAATTATAGACATATTATACGAGAACGCTTACAATACAATCTAGTACTTTGATCTTTTATTTTAATAAACAATGTAAAAAGCTAATTAAATATTTATCGTTTACATCTATATTGTCTTTTTCGCTTTGTTTCATTCTGCAAATTTCTGTTTAAATATAACGGGACATATTATATTTCAGCGAATTGGTGAACTAAATCAACCCTCGTTTTTAACAGAAACAGTTACAGTAAAATAATTGTCTTAAATGGAGTTCAATATTCTATAGATACAGTGAGATAATAGGTCAACCAAACCGCGCATGCCTTCGATAGAATTTGCATGAAAGATTTACCAAATTGTCATTATCATGCACTTCTGCTGTGCCTGCATATCAAATGCTCTTCGTTATTATTTATATCGTTATTATTTATATATTCACACCTTATAAGGTTTCGAATCGATTCTTTCAAGATTATTCACCCAAATCTTACATTTCCTACTTGCTCCCATTGGTTGTCTATTAAGTTCCACCAGCAGTTTCGAAAATGTCAAGTTTTTTCGTCGATTTTTTTGCGGATTTGTGATATATTTTGGATACAGCGGAAGTTTCTGAATTATTCCCGTATCTCTACCCCTGGGGGATCGTACATTGTCTGTATTAGTTTCCGACAAATCAGATATCGACGGAGGTGGCGATCCTTTGCACTCTTCGTCACTTGATGTGATATCGACGTTATCTTTTTGTTGTTTATATGGATCAATAATTTTGTCCAGACGATTCATAAATAGCGTCGTTTTCTCTTTCTGGAGAAGTTCATAGTCTCTAACAAAAGATTTTTGTCGGGATTCGCTCTCAATTTCTGGCCATTGTTCTACTTCTGGGATGATGTTCACAATACCGTTTCTTGATAAAAAGTTCGTGTGTACTTTTAATTGCCGGTCCTTTTCGTGAGCCACGCGACTCATCGGCATATATTGTTTAGGAGAAGGTTTAAGAACGTGCTTTACACTGTCTCGGAATCGGAAAGGCTCAAACTGAGGGCCCATATCACTGTTGGTTAAAGCGACTTTGTCATCCAACGGATGGATTCCGGAGCCCCATTTGTTGTACAAACCTAATCTTTCATTGATTTTCTCTGCATAACCATTGCGAAAATACGGTGACTGGTTTCGTACATCAAGAGGGACCTTTTGGCGTGGTGTGGTTGAAATCGCTAGCATTGATTCCACCTCAACCATTCTTTCTAACGGTCTTGGTCGTTCCGAATGAATCCGTTTATTTTCATCGTTCTGATTGAACATTGATTGCCTACTTTTGATTTTGGTTTGTTGTGTGTCGGTCAGCGGCCTTAAAGTGACTATTTGACGTCTGCCGGCACTGTCGTGTGGTGCGTTTCGATTCCATTGCTTTTCTGCCAAACTATCGATCTTCTGAAAATAGGCCTGTCCTCGCTTTATATCAGCTAGTCTCCGGTTTCTTTGCTGGGTTTCAAGAAATGTTGATTTGTTTTCAGGGTGATTTATGCGCAAGTTTTCAGATAAAAGCATTATATCCGTGCAATCAAATAATGTCTATATATAATTCCGTCTGCTGAAGCCACGTTTTAATAAAGCAACACAATAATCAAATGTAACTAAAAACGCCGAATACTTTTAAGATCTGAACTCGCTCATATCCAACATGATATACATAAATCCTAACTGCTAAACAAATAATTACAATCAATATTCCAAATCTTGCGATATTATACTATAGGTCGATAGCTGTTATCAACAAATTAATATTTGAATCGTTAAGCTCTTCTGTGGTGACAAAAACATAAAACTCTTCACTGTCCCGGTAGTATGTGTCAACTCTCTGACTGAAGAATGTAAAGAAAATACTGGTAAACAATTTGTACAAATATAACTTATTGACATTGAGCGTCAGAAAGTACAAGTCACAAATAGGTTGAATCTAAAATTAAATAGAAATAACTACTTAAATGTATGCTCTGTGACCTTTTTGAAAAGTAATATCTTCCATATCGGTGACAAAACATTTAAATAAACAGGCATAATCTATATCAAATGACTTTAAGTTGGCAACTGTGACGAGATCTTTTATAACTTTCCACGGGAAGACTAACAATAATGATTTATGCGTTGTAATACACATTTAACTATGGGGGGTGTATATATATTTAATGCAAAATTGCAATCGTGAAATAATCTGAACACAATTATAAAAAAAGAGTACAAAAAATTAAATAAAATTGTTTGACGTTTAGTTTTTAAGTGAACAGAAAAACACTAAACGATTAATGAATCAAAATTCCTTCGTTATACAATGTTTTGATGGTATATTTACTGCATGGCATTTTAGGAGTCCCGGACTGTTTAAATATAAGGCTTAAATGTGAATCGATTATTTGGAGAATTAATATGATTGATTTATGGTAATACCAAATAGTCAATCAATAATCTTATCTTAAAATACCAAGTTGCTATGAATTGAACGTTCCTGTTTGTAATTATAGATATAAAGTCATAAAACTTTTACAAAGTTGAGATATATTTTTACAGTTAAAAATATATTTACTGATCTATATATTTGTCAGAGTAAATATTGAGTTATCACCCCTTTAAAAGCTTTTTGCAATTAAGAAATAAATATTTTAATCAGAAAAAAGAATAATGCGCTTATTCACTATGGTCGAATCGCGTCATTCTTTTAACATTGGTTTGTGGACTATGTTCTGCGACTGTTTGTGTTACTGTCAGAGGCGTATCTCCATATATGCCATCACACCATGGCGTGCACATTATAAAATGAACAACAATTATTTTAAACAAATAATTAAAAGTAAACAAGGAAATGACCTTTTGATAGCGCCCGATGACTTTTTTCGGAGTGATTGTAGAAAGTTATTCAACTTTCATAGTCCAAAGTGCTAAAAGTGTATTTAAACCTAGAAACACCCCTAAAATCGAGTGCTGTGAGTTTTTAGAGAATTCCCAGTGTAAATTCCATTAAAGGGTCTTTAACAGTAGCAGGAAATGTCCAGAATGCAGGATTTTCTATAAACCCCTGCGTATAGACACCTCGCTATGACCGGTTGGACGTCACTGAGTGACCAACATCCGTGTACTCTTTCTCCATTTTGTGGGTGCACTTTATTTATGGTCTACACACCTGGCTGTTATGAGAATAGATCAATTAATTTTGTTGCTGTTTGGTATGCCTGTCAGTAGGATAATACTTGGTTGCTGGTCGGTGTTTTGTGACTGTAGGTTTTTGTTATATTTATTACCATAACGCTATATTATATAAAGTCAACAATGCGAACTGTAATTGCTATTAATAATTGATATACATGTACAATGACTTGCGCTATTATAATTTACATAGCTGTTTGTAAAACATAAAATGGCTTGATATGGACGGTTAATATAATTTTTATTTTACATACAATCACTAGCTGTGGATTGTTTACATACATAAAGTGATTTATAGTTGGTTTGAAATCAAACAGTATGACAGGCACTAGGAGGTTTGCATACTTTTTTATAAAACGTACAGTTACTTGCTCCGGATTGTTTACTTTTGCGTAACTGTTTGCAAAACCTACAGCGACTTCCTCTAAAATGTTGACATTTAAAAACATATACAGCGATTTGCTCTGGACTGTTTACATTCTGTCTGTAAAACATACAGCGACTTGTTCTGGACTGTTTACATTCTGTCTGTAAAACATACAGCGACTTGTTCTGGACTGTTTACATTCTGTCTGTAAAACATACAGCGACATGTTCTGGACTGTTTACATTCTGTCTGTAAAATATACAGCGACATGTTCTGGACTGTTTACATTCTGTCTGTAAAACATACAGCGACACGTTCTGGACTGTTTACATTCTGTCTGTAAAACATACAGCGACACGTTCTGGACTGTTTACATTCTGTCTGTAAAACATACAGCGACACGTTCTGGACTGTTTACATTCTGTCTGTAAAACATACAGCGACTTGTTCTGGACTGTTTACATTCTGTCTGTAAAACATACAGCGACTTGCTCTGGACTGTTTACATTCTGTCTGTAAAACATACAGCGACTTGCTCTGGACTGTTTACAATCTGTCTGTAAAACATACAGCGACATGTTCTGGACTGTTTACATTCTGTCTGTAAAACATACAGCGACTTGCTCTGGACTGTTTACATTCTGTCTGTAAAACATACAGCGACATGTTCAGGACTGTTTACATTCTGTCTGTAAAACATACAGCGACACGTTCTGGACTGTTTACATTCTGTCTGTAAAACATACAGCGACTTGCTCTGGACTGTTTACATTCTGTCTGTAAAACATACAGCGACTTGTTCTGGACTGTTTACATTCTGTCTGTAAAACATACAGCGACACGTTCTGGACTGTTTACATTCTGTCTGTAAAACATACAACGACTTGTTCTGGACTGTTTACATTCTGTCTGTAAAACATACAGCGACTTGTTCTGGACTGTTTACATTCTGTCTGTAAAACATACAGCGACTTGCTCTGGACTGTTTACATTCTGTCTGTAAAACATACAGCGACTTGCTCTGGACTGTTTACAATCTGTCTGTAAAACATACAGCGACATGTTCTGGACTGTTTACATTCTGTCTGTAAAACATACAGCGACTTGCTCTGGACTGTTTACATTCTGTCTGTAAAACATACAGCGACATGTTCAGGACTGTTTACATTCTGTCTGTAAAACATACAGCGACATGTTCTGGACTGTTTACATTCTGTCTGTAAAACATACAGCGACACGTTCTGGACTGTTTACATTCTGTCTGTAAAACATACAGCGACTTGCTCTGGACTGTTTACATTCTGTCTGTAAAACATACAGCGACATGTTCAGGACTGTTTACATTCTATCTGTAAAACATACAGCGACATGTTCTGGACTGTTTACATTCTGTCTGTAAAACATACAGCGACATGTTCAGGACTGTTTACATTCTGTCTGTAAAACATACAACGACTTGCTCTGGACTGTTTACATTCTGTCTGTAAAACATACAGCGACTTGTTCTGGACTGTTTACATTCTGTCTGTAAAACATACAGCGACTTGCTCTGGACTGTTTACATTCTGTCTGTAAAACATAGAGCGACATGTTCTGGACTGTTTACATTCTGTCTGTAAAACATACAGCGACTTGCTCTGGACTGTTTACATTCTGTCTGTAAAACATACAGCGACTTGTTCTGGACTGTTTACATTCTGTCTGTAAAACATACAGCGACTTGCTCTGGACTGTTTACATTCTGTCTGTAAAACATACAGCGACATGTTCAGGACTGTTTACACACTGTCTGTAAAACATACAGCGACTTGCTCTGGACTGTTTACATTCTGTCTGTAAAACATACAGCGACACGTTCTGGACTGTTTACATTCTGTCTGTAAAACATACAGCGACTTGCTCTGGACTGTTTACATTCTGTCTGTAAAACATACAGCGACTTGTTCTGGACTATTTACATTCTGTCTGTAAAACATACAGCGACTTGTTCTGGACTGTTTACACACTGTCTGTAAAACATACAGCGACTTGTTCTGGACTGTTTACATTCTGTCTGTAAAACATACAGCGACTTGTTCTGGACTGTTTACATTCTGTCTGTAAAACATACAGCGACTTGTTCTGAACTGTTTACATTCTGTTTGTAAAACATACAGCGACATGTTCTGGACTGTTTACATTCTGTCTGTAAAACATACAGCGACTTGCTCTGGACTGTTTACATTCTGTCTGTAAAACATACAGCGACTTGTTCTGGACTATTTACATTCAGTCTGTAAAACATACAGCGACTTGTTCTGGACTGTTTACACACTGTCTGTAAAACATACAGCGACTTGTTCTGGACTGTTTACATTCTGTCTGTAAAACATACAGCGACTTGTTCTGGACTGTTTACATTCTGTCTGTAAAACATACAGCGACTTGTTCTGAACTGTTTACATTCTGTTTGTAAAACATACAGCGACATGTTCTGGACTGTTTACATTCTGTCTGTAAAACATACAGCGACTTGCTCTGGACTGTTTACATTCTGTCTGTAAAACATACAGCGACATGTTCAGGACTGTTTACATTCTGTTTGTAAAACATACAGCGACATGTTCTGGACTGTTTACATTCTGTCTGTAAAACATACAGCGACTTGTTCTGGACTGTTTACATTCTGTCTGTAAAACATACAGCGACATGTTCTGGACTGTTTACATTCTGTCTGTAAATCATACAGCGACTTGTTCTGGACTGTTTACACACTGTCTGTAAATCATACAGCGACATGTTCTGGACTGTTTACATTCTATCTGTAAAACATACAGCGACTTATTCTGGACTGTTTACATTCTGTCTGTAAAACATACAGCGACATGTTCAGGACTGTTTACATTCTATCTGTAAAACATACAACGACTTGTTCTGGACTGTTTACATTCTGTCTGTAAAACATACAGCGACTTATTCTGGACTGTTTACATTCTGTCTGTAAAACATACAACGACTTGTTCTGGACTGTTTACATTCTGTCTGTAAAACATACAACGACTTGTTCTGGACTGTTTACATTCTGTCTGTAAAACATACAGCGACTTATTCTGGACTGTTTACATTCTGTCTGTAAAACATACAACGACTTGTTCTGGACTGTTTACATTCTGTCTGTAAAACATACAACGACTTGTTCTGGACTGTTTACATTCTGTCTGTAAAACATACAACGACTTGTTCTGGACTGTTTACATTCTGTCTGTAAAACATACAGCGACTTGCTCTGGACTGTTTACATTCTGTCTGTAAAACATACAGCGACTTGTTCTGGACTGTTTACATTCTGTCTGTAAAACATACAACGACTTGTTCTGGACTGTTTACATTCTGTCTGTAAAACATACAGCGACTTGCTCTGGACTGTTTACATTCTGTCTGTAAAACATACAGCGACATGTTCTGGACTGTTTACATTCTGTCTGTAAAACATACAGCGACTTGCTCTGGACTGTTTACATTCTGTCTGTAAAACATACAACGACTTGTTCTGGACTGTTTACATTCTGTCTGTAAAACATACAACGACTTGTTCTGGACTGTTTACATTCTGTCTGTAAAACATACAGCGACTTGTTCTGGACTGTTTACATTCTGTCTGTAAAACATACAACGACTTGTTCTGGACTGTTTACATTCTGTCTGTAAAACATACAGCGACTTGCTCTGGACTGTTTACATTCTGTCTGTAAAACATACAGCGACATGTTCTGGACTGTTTACATTCTGTCTGTAAAACATACAGCGACTTGCTCTGGACTGTTTACATTCTGTCTGTAAAACATACAACGACTTGTTCTGGACTGTTTACATTCTGTCTGTAAAACATACAGCGACATGTTCTGGACTGTTAGTATATCTGTTTGTAAAACATACAGCGACATGTTCTGGACTGTTTACATTCTGTCTGTAAAACATACAGCGACATGTTCTGGACTGTTTACATTCTGTCTGTAAAACATACAGCGACATGTTCTGGACTGTTTACATTCTGTCTGTAAAACATACAGCGACATGTTCTGGACTGTTTACATTGTGTCTGTAAAACATACAGCGACTTGTTCTGGACTGTTTACATTCTGTCTGTAAAACATACAGCGACTTGTTCTGGACTGTTTACATTCTGTCTGTAAAACATACAACGACTTGTTCTGAACTGTTTACATTCTGTTTGTAAAAGATACAGCGACTTGTTCTGGACTGTTTGTGTTATTCTGTGACATCTTGTGTATATAACATGGTTTCCACTTTTAATGCTAGTTGTATACATTGGCTGTATAATTTGTTCGTTTTACTGTGTAAAGAATTATGCTAATCTAGGACTATAGGACTATATTGGCTAAATATATTGTTTATATTTTATATTTTATCATTTAGTGTAAAACCTGTGTTATTTCCTTTAGCAGTGAATGGAACTATCATACATACTTGTACATGTTCGGAGAACATTGTATATTATTCGTCTCTTGATATTTATCGAATGTACAACGCCAGTGAATTCTATATGTAATATTAATTTTAATCAAATAGAACAGTTTCAGTTTCAGTTTGACAGTTTACATCTGTTTGTAAACCATACAGCGACATGTTCTGGACTGTTTACATAACTGTCTGTAAAATATACAGCGACTAGCTCTGGACTGTTTACACACTGTCTGTAAAACATACAGCGACATGTTCTGGACTGTTTACATTCTGTATGTAAAACATACAGCGACATGTTCTGGACTGTTTACATACTGTCTGTAAAACATAGAGCGACATGTTCTGGACTGTTAGTATATCTGTTTGTAAAACATACAGCGACATGTTCTGGACTGTTTACATACTGTCTGTAAACCATACAACGACTTGTTCTGGACTGTTAGTATATCTGTTTGTAAAACATACAGCGACATGTTCAAGACTGTTTACATTCTGTCTGTAAAACATACAGCGACATGTTCTGGACGGTTTACATATCTGACTGAAAAACATACAGCGACACGTTCTTGACTGCTTGCATAATTGTTTGTGAAAGTATTTATATTTATTTGTTTATTGATATTTTGTTATATATTCCTCACAAAGTTGTTGATGTTTTGTAAAGACAAGTAATTAAAGTATTATAAGTAAAGAATATTTTTATAATGTTCATTTTTTGTCAACAGCAATTTTTTAAAAAATATATAAACATCAAAATCAGAAAAAAAATCAAAAATATTTGTAAACAATGCAAAGGTTAGTAATTGTTTATATTTTATTGTTTTTTCCTGTTTTTTCCTAAAATAGCTTTGAACAAGGTCATGTGTTTTCTTCCTGTTTTCACCAAATTTTAACGCAACCACTTCACTAAAATCAGATCCGGGAAGTATTAGTCAAATAAATTCTACTAAAGACGGAAAAAGATACTGTGACCTGTGTTCACATACTTCTGTTATAAACATTGAAACCGTAATCTGGTCCAATGTATTCCATTAAGTATTGATTTCCTGCCACTTCTACTGTTATAGTTTATTATGGAATATAATTTGTATTCCTTATAATTTTTTAGATACCCGCCGTACATTTATTTAAATTTTTCCCTTTATTTACTCTTTTCAAATGTACACTGTGTTCAATTTAGTTATTTTGTACATTCTATACAATTTCGTATAATGTAAAACACATTAAAATATACATGAATGTTATATCATTTACCTAAAATACACAAACATTAGTCTTGCAAATAAAATGGATTGTTGTTGTTGCAAGGCAAAGATAACATACAATCTGTCCGTCCTATACAATTCTCTTTTATAGAATTCATTTTTTAATAAGCTTCTTCTGTCACCAAAGTGCTGAACATCTTTAATAAGACAACGAAATTCACTTTGGAGCTTTTTATATATGGCAGTACTAGACAAAACTAATTATGTTTTGCATACTACCGTCATAACAAGGCCTAGCTTTTATTTTAACAAAACAAATAATAAAACTGTGGATTAGTCTTTTCTCATATATAGTGAAATAAAAATGCTCACAAAAGGAATAGGATGTAAATGATTGATTGATTAGTTGGCTTACCGTAATTACGTCCAGCGAACAGCCTTTCAGCTATTTTCAGGACAAGAACAAGTTAACAAACAATAAATCAATGGAAAACGGGGTGGGATGGCAAATAGGGAACACATTTTTACTGCTACTGGAAAATTATAAATTATTGGGTTGGGACGGGAAATTTTGCCCACGTAGAGGCTACAATGTACCTACTCTTGTTTGAAATTTACAAAAGGTGTGCAAGGAGCGTGGGACTCTCCAAACACGATGCCTACTACGGCCAGGCTTTCCGTATTATGAATTGACATCCCCTCCCCAACGAGAGGGTTCCCTATCCCCGGGTTGCAGGGTTGTCAGGTCAAAATACGGAAAGCCTGGCCGCGGACCGTTGTTGGGACGTGTTTGTAGTAACCTAGTATTTTTTTTAAGAATATGATTATTTTCTAAATAAGGAAGGATTCCTAATTTTTTTATTCATGCCTATTATTTGATGTCACATTTTCCTGCGAATTTTTTATTCGTTGACATCACTGACATGTATAGATTAATGTTGGTTTTATTTCAGAGATTGATATAATTCATATAGCCGTTTGTGGCCAGATGGATAACGAGAACTGTCTGCTCATTTTATTTGTCCGTTCTCAAAATTACGAGTTATCATTTATACGTTTATGTCGTTAATTGTCTTCTTATTCCTTATTCGCAAAATTCCAGAACCTAAAAACGTTGTTTATTGAAGAAATGCATGAATTGAATGTTCTGCAATGTGGGATTTAAAAAAAACCGTTTATTCCCGAGTGTCAATCAATGAGTTAATATTTATTCTTTAGTAATGACTAACCCGTACAAAGCAAAAGAGAAAGAACATCAAAGACCGACATATATAGTCTTCCCACAGTTCACCACAATTTACCTACAAAACAATTACTATTATAGTAATTTCAGGCCATTTGAATGGAACTTTTACCTAATGCATTGTGAACTGTATGTCCATATTAATAAGTAATTGATAAAGACAAGCTTACGCTTGTTAGTACAAATAAGAAAATACTGTATATTACAATGTCAACAGTCTTTGAGCACAAAACACTTAAACAATTAGCAATGATAATAAGTCGTGCCATTTTGTACTTTGACAGTTAATGACCATATAACAACTTCTGTACAATTCCATGTAGATATGTCTAAGTTTTGTTTTATAAATCATTCTTTACAGGCATAACTTCAGATTCCATAGATAATAAGACCTTTGATTTTGACTTGCAAGTTTTAACTACCATTAATGCAGTATGTTGTGATCTATCTTACACACTCTCTCTATTGTTTGTGGCATTTGTCAGATTGAGCAAATTGTCTAAATATATGTATTGATTGCCACTATTTTGTTGTGTTAAATAGATCCCCAAAACCTCGGTTTTTGATTGACTATTTGGAAAAAGGCTTAACGTCGAATCTTCAGCAGTAATTTCAGATGGATGCGACATATATGAAGATACCGTGGGAACAGCAACAGAATCAACTATGCATTTTACTCTGTCGACATCAGATATTAAAACATTTGATTTCTCATTCAAGGACTCCACAGGTGCAAGTACATTTTTGCTGACTGAAATACTACTAGACGAATCGCTAATAGAATTGTCCGACTTAGAAATAATAGATATTTCATCAAATATGTTTATTCCAGAACTAGCTCTGTTATAAATTAAATTGGGCAAAAGCTTGCATGGTGTTACATATCCATTATCCCCAATAATACCAATTTGAGAACGGTATCTTCTGGTCTTTATTCCGTAAGGCAGACACTCATTTTCGATATTACAATCATTTTCTATATTACAGTCTTCATCTGAAAGTCGTTTCTTGTTTCTATAAAAACTGTGTTCAGCAGGCAAATTTCTTTCATACTTAAAAATATGCATATCTCCTGCACTCTCTATGTCCCACAAACTAATGGCAAACGATTCCAACTTGTTAAAGACATTTTCTGAACTTGATTCCTCATTCCTTGACGACGATATTACGGACTTCTCATTCCCAGACGACGACATTGAAGACTCCTCATTCCTTGACGACGACATTGCAGACCTCTCATTCCTTGACGACAATATTGCAGACTTCTCATGCCTTGACGACGATATTACATACTCCTCATTCCTTGACGACGACATTGCAGACTCCTCATTCCATAACGATGATATTGCAGACTTCTCATTCCTTGACGACGATATTACAGAATCCTCATTACCTGTCGACGACATTTCAGATTTCTCATTCCTTGATGACAACATTGCAGACTCCTTATTCCTTGACGACGACAATGCAGACTCCTCATTCCTTGACGACGATATTACAGAATCCTCATTCCTTGTCGACAACATTGCAGACTCCTCATTCCTTGACGACAACATTGCAGACTCCGAGTATGGTAGCTGATTAGAATGTTCACTTGACATGATATGAATATCAATTCTTACACAAGGTTCATTTAAATTTGTATGATTAAACAGCGGCACACTTGATTCAATTGGTCTGGTCAACTTGTAACCGCTCTCTAAATACAGTAAAAAAAGAACAGTACCCTATTAAATCTAACTAAATTATATCTTTGAATTGCTTAAATTAAGGAAAGCAAGTGAAAGATCTTAATTGTTTTAACGACTATAGGAACGTGATTTTGAAGTTAAAATTACCTTTATTTTCTTCTGCTATATATTTTAAGCTTGCTGTTACAACGAAAATGTAGAAATACATATATTTATTTCAATTAGTACAACCATAACCAGTCGTACTTTTGTACCATACCATTTGGACACAATAATGAAATTATACATAAACGATAAAACAAAAAAAAAATGGCATATTCTCACCTTGATTTGTGTTATCAAAATTTGTCTGCTCTGAAAATTCTTTTTCAGCACTAACAATCTCAACGCGGACGTAATCTGTATTTTCAGAGTAAGAAGTATTTTCAGACTTATTTCCCTTCCATGTGAAGCAGTTTTCATTTTGTGATTTTGATGTATTGTTAAATTGTTCAGCTATGTTTTCCAGACATGATAAATCCTGCAATAATATAAAAATGTGTAGGTAGAGCCCAATGTGTACGAATATGTGCAATAATAACGACTGTCAAAAACTGCATATTAAAGTATATGTATTTATAATAGTCGCCAGTAAATAAAATATTAATTATTGATAAAATTTTAATTTAACTTACACAAAATTTCCAAGGAAAAAACTTTGTTCGTCTTGCTCGAAATTTGAACGTACGTAGTACCATAGCTTAAAGCAAATTGAAGAAACAAAGCGAATTTCTTGTCCCAACAAGTCTAAAATTTATTTTCCGTTAAAACATTTAAATCACGTTGCCATAGTATATTTCGTTTAATACATATCAGTAATTAGCACGATTAATAGAACTTACCAATGATGCATTGTTATGTTCAAGAAGTGTATGTTCATTTTGAAAAATTCTTTGACCGTCACTGTACATCATCATTTTGTTAGGAAGTAATTGTATTGAATTACTTTTATTACTATCATCATGGATGTTTCTAAGCTAAAACATAAATGTCATGGATAACAATATGCAGATAAAGAAACGCCATCACTGGTATTTTTTTCACTGCAGTAGTTCGGGGTTTTTAACGACTACTCCTTATTGACCAGATAAACACATGAAACATCAAACAAACATAACTGCTTATACCTTATCACTGTGACTTAACAAAAACAGTCTATAACGATTAAGAAGTTGTATTGCCTCAATTTAACAAATAAGTTTAAACTATGACGTGTAATGATTTATAATGAAAAAATAAACAATATGAATAATTATAAATAAATAAAGGTTTCACTCTTATGCGTAATAATATAAGTAAAAAACGTCAAATCAATTACGATTAGATATAAAATGTTCAAAAGGTAATCACTGGAAACAAACAAGAACACACCAATAGAGAGGCAAACACATGCGAATTGGGGTATAACAGGATATAAATATATATTTGTGTAAGTGCTTGCCCAATTAACCGAAAAATGATAACGTGTTAACTTTTATTGGAAAATTAAATGAGCTTATTATTTATAATACTCTAATACTCGAACGTTTGGGAGCTACAAGGATTAACTAATAAGGGGTTTCTTAAACATAAATAGAGAATTACTAGCCTAAACTCCTGAAGACTTTCTTTAACATATAATAGAGAATAAAAAGATTAAACTGATGATGACAATGCATAAACATATACGTGGGAATTACAAGGATATGTCATTATTGATAGCTATAAAAATGAAAAATATACAAGAGATTTACAAGGATAAACTCATAATAATCACAAAAACTCATTTCAATACTCAGTGCTAACACAGTAGAAATAAAGGGTAATAACGTACCATTTCTTGTTTGTTTCTAGGTATTTTAGGAACTTCAATCGCATATGTTGTACCTAATATCTTCTTTATTCTGAAACAAAATTCAAATTGTTTTTACTATTATTTACATTTTGTTTCATTTTCTAAGGTGAAAATACACGAACCTAATTTTTCAGAAGCATTTGAAATTTAATTTTTTTCTATTTTATTCCCGTATTCAAATCATGTTGTAAATGTTGGTTGTAAATAAATCATGATAAATTAATTAAAGTGGATAACTTGATGTTATATTTAAATAGTGAAACAATGGAACAAAATGCCGGACGCGTCATCATCATAGTCAGAAAAATCAAACTTGTGTTTTGCTGCCAATACACATGGCATTTCGGGCAAAAACGAGTGCTAGCTCAGTTATTGTAGATGAGGGAAAAACATTATGACTGGTTAGGCTGAAAACTATGCTAAACCACGACGGTTAGTGGACAGAGATGTTTGAAAGGCAAACTCATCAACAGTGCCCCTACGGTCATCAAGATTATTGGACGGATATATAGATGGAATGCAAAAACTGTTTCAGTGTGTAAAGAGACATCCAAGAATAACTAGAAAGCTATTTAATCAAGAACATTGACTGCTACTGCTTTGATTATTATTTCTCTCTACCCAGATAAAACTAGAAAATACAGATTTATTTGTAATATCACCTAACAGTATATTCACACCATACCCTGTGGCATAAGTTTCATTGATTGTTAATTTATAAGTATACTGGCTGAAATAAAATGTCATAAAATATACACAAGTTATACATTTATTATGCCAAAGGCACGTTGTAATCAGGACTTATTAGTAGAGCTCAAACAAAAAAAATATTCAGAATCAAAATGTTTGTTTGTTTGTTTGATGGTGTTTAACGCCACTTTCAGCAATTTTTCAGCTGGAAGCCGGAGTACCCGGAGAAAACACCCGACCTGCGGTAGGAAAACTGGCAATCGTTGTCAATTAAGATTGGAATCGAGTACACCCTGCCTGCAGTGAGAATCGAACCCACAATCTCAGTGTTGACACACCACGTGATCAATAGTAGACGAACTACCTTGACCACAAAATCAAAATGATTAAGATGTTTAATTACAACTCATATAAAAATTAACAGACAGTGTACTTTCCAAACATTTCCTCGTTTCTACTGCTGGGAAATATGCATTGATATTGGCAACACAGAGATATTCGACACAAAATTACCCTCTGTGCCTTGGTATTTGCTAAAAATACCCTTGCAATATAATATTCAACGTAAGTTTTTAAACTTTACCCCAAAGTAAACATTACATGACCAATCAATT
The DNA here is from genome assembly GCA_944474755.1 of Limnoperna fortunei. Taxonomy (NCBI): domain Eukaryota; kingdom Metazoa; phylum Mollusca; class Bivalvia; order Mytilida; family Modiolidae; genus Limnoperna; species Limnoperna fortunei. The sequence goes on from OX104111.1 coordinate 7,332,985, forward strand.
TTGAAATGACAAATGTTCCAATAGTGAAAGGCAAATAAATATCTACGGCTGCTGGTGGCTGTGATGCCAAGAAACAAGTGGTCTAATATTATTAGTTTTTAAAATCATGATATTCGTGTAATTAAATAGATAAATCTCGAGAATAAAATTTCGATCGACTAGTATTTTTCATCAATACCCCTCCCTGAGACTGCACATCTGTTCAGACTGTAAATAATTCTTGAAATTTTAGGACAGTAAATTTAGAAAATAGCCATAAACCTATTATGGAAGAATTAATCGTTGTCAGCACCCAAGTGTGATTGCGTTAACATGTTGCTATTTAAAAAAAACCATTTAGATAACTAATCTTCTACTGCAATTACCTGAATAGGATGACACAGAGTATGATAAAGGCTGCAAACGTCATCGTCAGTACTATAATGAGTAATGTCTTGCTTTCTAAAAATATACTTCTAAATTAATTAACGAAGGATTTGTAGGAGAGAGTAATATTTTTAAGATATTACATGTTGACATATTATAAAAGATCGACACTGACATAACTTTATACCTAGTGTAAAGTCAATTATTGCATTATAAAGTAAACTGTAAGAAATCGTAATTAAAATCAAAATACGAATCAACAATAACAAAACCGTGGCTCCTGAACAAAACAAAACAAGCAAAAATACTCCAAACAAACCATAACCATAGGAATATTTAACACAAACAATTGGGAGATATAGGGTGCATATAATGGAGGCATGAAACAAATCCAAAGAAAAAAAAGACACAAACCAAAAGTTAAGGTTATTACCTATGCTGGTTATATATATAATATTAATAGTGGTTAGTTTTCTTACTATCAAAGTAAAATGTTCATTTAGGCAGTCCTGCAAACTATCTAATATTTAAAATGTGTTTGTTTATTACGCTGCTGCAAGCATTGTTGGTATTAGGCGACTTTGACAGCTTTGTCTTTTGTAGTCTTAATTATTTTGGCAGAGTCCTGAGAGAATCATATTATAGCAGTTTACAAAACAGGTTGTTAACAGTTCAAACATATGTCCTCCATTGCAACTTGTTGTCTGCCATTGTTTTTGTTACAGAGAAAGTGAAGATTCCAAACAAAAGATTGCGGACCAACCATTTTCTTTCCAAGGAGATTGATGTTATGAACGAAACGTATGCAAACAAAAACACTCCGCTGACGAATTCCCCATTATCCACATAGTCTTGGGAAAAAGTAACTCGTGTACTTACAAAAGATTCTTTAGAATTGTTAGAATTTAACAAAGCATTTCTATTGGTATGGGGTATTATTGTAGACAAAAAATTCTTCGTACCAATTTCAATGCAGAACTAATGGAATCGAGTTATTTCTATGACTGTGTTATTTTTATATTTGAATTTCATTTTATATAATTTTATGTCTTTAATATGCAAATATATGTACATTAACAAATAAAAAGGAAACTACTCATTAATGAAATACTTTATAAGTGGTTTATTTTGCGTGTGGAAAAATTAGCGTTTTTTTTTTAAAACTGTGAGTTTATTTTGGTGTATTGTACTTTTTGCGCCGTAATCAGAATGAATAACTCTATCATTTGCCCTAATATTTCGCGCGTTTTTATTTTCGCGTTCCAACTTTTATCGCAAATATAGCGAAAATTATATAACCGCAAAAAACCACTCATATATACGGTACCTTACCCTGAAAAATATGCAAACTACGTGCGTAAACATATGAAATTACTAAGGTTAAACTTCTATTAAGAATTAAGATGGATGACGAAAGAATGCGAAGTTATTGTAAACATCTTTGATCAAACTACTGAACTTTTTTTTATCAGTTTTAAGGAAAAAAGATCGGCAATAATCTCTGCACACACACACACACACATACACACACAATTGTGAATACCCCAGTACATGAAAATACAGCGTCTCCAATCAACCGTTTTCTAGCTATGCCAGGTAAAAATTTACATGCAACAATATTTATTATTCGTATATAGCGTCCTTCATACCCTCTGAGTACACATTAGTTTTCTAACGAGCAATAAAGGTAATAAAAAAAATACCAAACACCGATGAAACTGTCAGAAAAAGACAATCCACAAGTCAAAGTCCGAGAAACTGGCAACTCCAGAATCAACAACCAAAATTATAGTAACTACAGCAATGGTCCTGACTTGGTACAGGCATTTCTAAAGAAATGTTGGGTTAAACCAGATTTTATGTCCTACCACCCCCGCCCCTACTTGTATTACTGTAGTATTTGAGTTGGTCTTTCACTGTACACTGAATTCCAAAATTCGCGGAAAACTATCTACAAACATATTTTTTAACAAGAATATTTTTCGACCAGGAAGTGGTATCTATAATAATGGACTATTTGTTTGTAACCTTGGTTTGTAAGTTTATCTCGAAGAAATAAGCGGCATTTTCAAACATCAGCGTACTTGCTGCAAGCTCTTGCATACCTGAGAATTGAGAAATATAGAGACCGTATGCAGGAGAAGCTGGAATATTGCTGTACATGTGAGAAAAATATATAATTTGTAATTAAAATCGTCTCGTTTGTCGTAAAGTCTTGTGCTAAGATGACCCTTAGTGTCATATTGGAGATTAAGTCTAAAAATGATGTAGATGAAGCAGTTTCTATGGTTTCTTTAATATCTGGTTCTGAAGGATATATTAACGGAAGCCACTCAGAGGGTTGTTAATTGAAAGAACATCATCAATATATCTATATGTAAAATTAAAGGACCTAGCTTCTGCTTACTAATGAGCAAAAGAACCTTCTGTTAAAATTGCAGAATTACGAAATCATCAACTCACTGAAAAACCTTCAAACTGGAAGTCAATTAAGTCGATTGACACCAAGTGCATAGTGTTCATGCAATTTAAATTTTAGTAAACGTATATATACTACAGTCTGTAAAGTAAATTTGCCTGTTTCCATGTTTACAGTGACATTGAATGGAAATTAAACACATATCAACAATCATAATAAGGTATGTCAAAATTCATAGTTTAAATACACGACGACATGCAAAACTAATATTGAAATAAACTAAAAGAGAAACTGGCTATATTTCTAAAATTAACCGTTTACTAATCGAAGTGGACCAAACAAATGTATTTTCTAAATTCCCCTTAATAAAAGGGATGTATTAAAGAAAGATCTTAATTTCATTTAAGTATTGTACCAAATAACTTACCTTGTTTCGATACTACTGCATCTAGAGTTGCATAACAAGTTTTTTCTGCATGCAAACTTTCTTTCCCAACAGTAGTCACAGCCATTATCCAGATACAATACCTTGTTCCAGGGTAAAGGTCAGTTATCTTGTAATGGTTTGATGTGGTATTTTGTGATAAATAGTTTCTTGATGAATTTTCACCTGTATAAAACAAGATTAACTAATTTTGTAAAAAGAGGCGCGTCATTTAACGTTTATTGAATTCTAACTATCAAGGAGACTGACATGTTCATATTATGCTTACAGTGCAACCCAGATCTAACTAAAAACAAAAAGATGGACGGTTAGGAGTTTGGGCATTATAATGGACAAATAGTTCACTACTTTACACACAGATTGTCTGTTTGACTATCAAAGGTAGTATATTTTCCACTAGTACTACTTTCTTTCGCCATGATATAGATGAAAAATTGCACTGATAAACTACATCAAAGAACTCAATTCGATGATCGTGTTAATATATTGGGTTTTATTGTCCGTCTTATTCTTAGTTGTGTGGCATGGTGCACAAAAGAAATTAGAAAGAACAAAAAAGATTTGACCGTGAGTGGAATTTAACAGGCTAGAGTTGAATTCTGCAGCTGCACAGTACATGTTGTATAGTTTCCCAAAAAGTTCTTTGTCAAAATGTAACGTATTACAAAAGCTGAATTTAAGTGGTGAACGTCCTAGTCATAAACTTCAAGCTCTGTCTTTTGTGAATGAGTTATGGAAATTGTGCAGTCTTGGTTTATTTCAGAAACAAACAATTTCAAAATTCCGTCTTTTGAACGGCCACAATTCTACAGGTCAATAAATGTACATTTGAGTTGATCGTAACTAAGACGGACTGACACATGATGGAGATTTGAATATCAGTATAAGACAAGCCAATCTGGTATGACGTATATTTCACACACCTTTTGAAATAAACATTCACGTATTACGAAAATGGTCAATTGGTTAAACAAAATCAATAATATAAACATAAAGTCCACATACATATAAGTGCAAATCGAGGATAGGATCAAATTGGACAGACACCAACTATAAAACTGAAAATTGAAGATGCTTACCAGGGAAGTGACACCACTTTAATTGACAATCTCGGCAACGATAAACCACGAGAAACTTATACTATAATTAATGACAAGTTAGGCAAGGATAAAGTGATTGGCGACTAAACCCATGAAAGAATCATATCATCAAGAAATTGCACCATGATCCATGACAATATATGCAACGATCACACCACCAAGGACGTACACCAACTTTAAAATAAATACTAGCATCGCACCACATAGAACATATACCACGATAAATGAGTGGAGAGAAAACTAAAACAATGATTTGTGATAATCTTGGCTATAATCACACCATAGAAGACCGAACCACTAAGGATCTTCACATTTTACCAGAGCCATGATACACGACAATTTATGCTATGATTTAGGTATCCGACCTATAATGAAAGTTACCGTTAAATTTTATATTTCCACCATGACAATGTATTGCTAATTAATGATACACATTAAACATATTGTTTTATTTTGAATCAATGTTAATAGTTCTGAGCAAAAAAGTTAGTTACTCAAATATTATTTTCGATGTTTACCGAACATTACCGAGGTCTGCTCCATTGAAAAACAATGGACATCCGGGACATCATACTTGGTCAATTGTGGTCTGGATACCTTAAACATCGGAATGGACACATGATTCATGACAAGCTGTTATTACAACACAAACAACATGGCTTGATGTTCAATGATAATTTACCTCATCGGGATTAGTTATAAAACATTTGTACAAATATTGCTTAAAGAAAATTACTTTGAGCACATTCTTCCTCTCCGATATCAGCTGGACACCAGAATAGTATGTAGTGGTCAATAATTGGAGATAAATAATCACAAGATGGTCGGCTCCAGGTAACATGCAATAACGTTAGTTCTCTTTTCTGCACCTGAACTGACTGGGGTTGGTTTGGTTCTGTTAGAAAGGAGATATTACTGATATTGGCAAAGTTCCTAGTAAATTTGTGAAAAATATGATTCAATGTTCTCAGTATGTAATATTAAATATACTATAAGAATATACAATGTTTACATTAAAATCCCACTCTATAAAAATCCTGCTTTGTTGATATTTAATTTTCATTTAGTTAATGTGGTATAACATCTCGTAACAAGTAGTACATTTAGACTTAAACATTTTCCAAGTGTAATTAGCTTTGTAATATTGTGTTATGCCTGCCCTATACTTACTGAAAATATTTTTATTGAAATATTTTACCAACCAACATATCTTTTGTGATAACAACTTTCCCAGGTAAAGCCGCTACTTAAATCTTCTGTTTCCATAGAAACTCCAAACAAATAATTCTTGCTTCTATCCAAGTCTGTTATATTATGGTTTGAACTACCAGCCGTCACATTTATCCAATTGATATGTTTCTAAGATGAAGAAATCATTAATCAAAATTTAAAATAATTAACCCTTTACTGTAAATTCAGAGAAAGGTTTTACTTGTATAACTTCACCGTTCAATGTTCAACACATCGGAAAAATCAATTAAATTTTATAATAAAGTACAGGCATAACTTATAATTATCTTATAATTATCTTAAAATCATGTTGCAAACTGTTTTAATATTCGTTTTTGTTGTAAAATCTCCTTCTACGACAATACAATATAACACAGAATGTGGAAACCCTATTTAAATATTTACATCTATACGTATTTGCCTGGCGCTACATTTTAAATCATACATGTAGCTCATGATGAGATTACAATAACAGTAGTTTTATCCACTTTAAAGTTAAATTAGACATCTTATTGGAATGCAGTACTACGGCTTCATGTGCAGGATTTTTAACAGTTTGCACATTCCGTTTAACAGTAAACTTTCTCCAAATTTACAAACACATATTGGTATTGGATAACCAGCAAAATACGTAATTTAGTTTATTACAGTTTTATGTCATATCAAGACACACTCTGATAAACGAAAGTCCTCAGAAAATTACAGATAAAAATTGCATGCTAATCTAAATTTAGCATGAAGCCAATAATTAATCTTAGTTGCAACTCGGATAAAATACACTTATAGACATTTCTGATATACCTGACATCCCACGGTGCTTTCACACCAGTAAATTGTATATCCTGTTGCTCTGTTTTGACTAAGCGGCTTCCAAGATAGTAACATGCCAAATATTTGTTGATCTTCATTCAAAATTTCTAGTATTAACTCGGGTGGCTTGATAGAATCTGGAAAGGAAAGCATTTACCAATATGCACCGAAGTATAACAATTAAGACATACAAAACTGATGATAATGAATGCAAGAAAGTGACAAAAGTATGTCTCCTCAGTCTAAGAGTTCTACAATTATATAAAAGATTCGCAGGAAGAGATCTTCGGTTAGGTGTTTCACAGCACTGAACACCTTACCTGTGTTCGAAAAGATATCCACATCTATAGCTAACATCGAACACCTACTGCAAAGACTAAATTACTCCATTACTTGATTTACTTGAAAAATGAGCCCATCAAACCATTGTCTGTTCGTCCTCGCTTAGGTGTAACACATGGGAAAAGAGAAAAATAGCAAAGGAAACCGACTGAACTACAATAGTCGAAAGTGAAGGGACAATTACAAATCCGGATCTAGAATAACATTTACAGTACATCTCAAAACAAAAACTAAAATCACAAAAGCAGAAAGTGTGCAATCCGAACCAAATACAAACCATGAGTGCTTTCAGGTGCTCCGGACGAGAAAGCAGTGCTTGCATCTAATAAAGTAAAGCTAAACCAATAATTATCAGCACAAAATCTGTATTAAATAACTTTCAGCACTAAAAAGTACCGTCCATCCATTTGCTTTATTAATTTCTAGTTCATTAGCATATTTTATCACTTCAATGTAAATCCTATCAAACAACAGTACGTCCAACATAACTTTGCACTAAAGATCACTCATTTAACACTTGAGAAAATAAAGCCAAGACAACCTTTGTATGGCAGATTCTTCATTAACTAATTAGTTAAAATAAAGTTCACAAAACTGTCTACCTGTTGAACCTCTCCATTTGGGAACAAAAGACAACAGTAAAACAGATTAAATCATATGGGTGGCTAAATTATGTGTTTACTCTGTTATTTACATACTGTACTAATCATGCATGTTGTGTTGTATTTGCCCATCGAGGGCCCATAATTGGCCAATAAACTTGTATTCTTGTATTCATGAATAACAGACCATCTGACAATTGCCTCACTGTTAGTAAGCTATGTTCATGAAATAAATTTCTTGTTAACAAACCTGATAACCTTGGGATATGCATAAGTGAACTAGCTCGAGACATTCCAACTTCCGTTCCAGCCTTTACCCCCACATGACCAGTTGCACTAAATGGGATGTTTGTCAGTGTGAACTGTGATTGATCAAAACCATCTACTATGCGGCTTTGAATTTCTTTCCCAGACATGTTGAAAATAACTTCATACTTTAAAATTGGTCCATTCAGATTCATATCTTCGAAGTTCTGGAAAATGAAAACTTATTTTACAGAGAAATGAATATATTTATTCACAGCGGGATCTGTTTGTGTTACCTTTAATGAAAGTTACATGAGTTAGCAAAATATATATTGTGATCAGCAAAATGCATGCTAACTGAAGTAAAAACGGATCTTTATTTAATGGCTTATGAACTCAAGTACCTGCCAAAATATGGTAATATTCCTGATTTCAGATAATTTTCTGGAGTCTGTAGTAAACCCTCCTTTCATTACTCTTGGTGGACTTTTACCAACTGTAAAATAATTTGTTCATTATACATATGTATATAATTAACACAAATTATAGACATTAAAGTGTGAATTTATATATGACTTAATCGCAAATATTCACACATAATAAAATATTCATTATTCAACACCAATACACTCCTTAGTGTAAATGGTTGGCTGTTCGCATTGCTACATGTACAAACATCCTTAAGAAATGTAAAGTGTAAAAAAATATGTGTTTACAATATAAACGCCTTTAAATTTATCAAAAAAGCATCAAAATAGCGTTTACTTAAGGTACAGCCTACCATCTTGTAATGTTCTTATGAAAAGTACTGCTGGATCACTGGGTAACCCTATACGCTGGTTCTTGTCTGTATAAAATCCAACAACTTCAAACTGATACATTGTATATGCTGTCAAGTCTTCTATGAGTATCGTTTTGTTACTTGTGGTAAACTACAACAGTTTAACGCACAATAAAACAGCTCATGCACATTGAAAAGTTTATCATTTTAATTATTTAAAAGCTATTGGTTAAATTCTTTTCAATAGTTAAAGAGTTGAGAATATGAAGTGTGACAAACGATGACAACGACGCAGTGCTTCTTATGTTGTATTTCTGAGCAGCAACACGGCCATGTCAGAAAATGTGTCAACAAACAAAACACGATCTTAACTTTTGGCTGTTTTTCAACAAGGATAGATCACTAAAAGATTGATTTGTTATCTTGGCTTTAACTTCCCTTCCAAACCGAAACACTTAACATAGCTTCCCTAAAATTGTTTAACAGTTACCTATTCTAAACAGATATAGTTTAAAAAAAAACACCGTTCTTTAACTTACCGTTTTAGGTCCATCTGTAGTGTTATATTTAATACAAAATAGTCTTGCAGAACTTTTTGAAGTCCAACTCAGCTTGACAGATGTTCTTTCAATCTGTATTGGAGTAAAATTTTCCATTTTGTGTGGTTTTCCTAAAAATACAAATTTAATCAAATAATATGCGATATAACTCCAATCAATACAAACATTGCAAAAATTATAATGCCGGTTAGGATATCTGGCGCTTTATAATGTTAAAAATAATAAAACTAGTTAGGATATCTGACACGTCATAATGTTAGAAATGATCAAGCTGGTTAAGATATCTAACACGTTATAATGTTAAAAATAATAAAGCTGGTTATAATATCCGACACGTCATAATGTTAAAAATAATAAAGCTGGTTATGATATCCGACGCGTCATTACAATAAAAATAATAAATCTGGTTAGGATAGCTGACGCGCCATAATGTTAAAAATAATAAAGCTGGTTATGATATTCGACGCGTCATTATGATAAAAATGATAAAGCTGGTTATGATATTCGACGCGTCATTATGATAAAAATAATAAAGCTGGTTATGATATCCGACGCGTCATTATGATAAAAATATAAAGCTGGTTATGATATCCGACGCGTCATTACGATAAAAATAATAAAGCTGGTTAGGATAGCTGACGCGTCCTAATGTTAAAAATAATAAAACTGGTTTGGATATCTGACGCGTCATAATGTTTAAAAAAATAAAGCTAATTTGGATATCTGACACGTCATAATGTTAAAAATAATAAAACTGGTTTGGACATCTGACACGTCAAAATGTTAAAAATAATAAAACTAGTTATGATAACTGACGCGTCATAATGTTAAAAATAATAAAACTAGTTATAATATCTGACGCGTCATAATGCTAAAAATAACAAAACTATTTAGGATACCTGACGCGTCATATTGTTACAAATAATAAAACTAGTTTGGATATCTGACTCGTCATAACATTAAAAACGACAAAGCTGGTTAGGATATCTGACGCGCCATTATGTTAAAAATAATGTTAGTTATGATAACGGACGCGTCATAATGTTAAAAAAAAATAAAACTGGTTTGGATATCTGACGCGTCATAATGTTAAAAATGATAAAGATGGCTGAGGTATATCTAACGCGCCATAATGTTTAAAAATGATAAAGATGGCTGAGGTATATCTAACGCGTCAAAATGTTAAAAATGATAAAGATGGCTGAGGTATATCTAACGCGTCAAAATGTTAAAAATGATAAAGCTGGTTAGGATATATGACACGTCATAATGTTAAAAATAATAAAATTGGTTGGGATATCGGACGCCATCTATGATTATGAAAAGTGAATATTAATTAAATAATAAATAAAATGATAATTATAACTATAAGTATAAAGAATCATATTAATTTATGTTTATAAATGATAATTATCATTCTATTGATTGTGGATAAAATGTTACATTCCCGTGCCAAACATCTAACTATAATTATTGAATAATATATAATGTATCCGGATCGTGATGATGAAGGAATACAGAATCAGAACCCTTGACTTGGGAGGATGTTTGATCCGTCTTGTTGTTTGTCTCTTATTTACCGTGTAGTCAACATACACCTGACTGGACATGTCAGATTGTATGTTATACAGGATTGACCTCCACAGAAAAATTATATAGCAGAAAAAAAGAGGACAACTACGTATATGTGTAGCTATACTTACCATACTCATTCCTCAGAGTATTGGGATAGGCAAAGGAGATCGTGTTGCTAGTTGTTATACTTCTCTTAGTGTTAGTAACATTAAGTCTGAAGTCTACTCTATCTCCGTGAACATTAGTGATATCTCCACAACTTGTCATTAGACGGTCCTCATTCTGTTCTGGACATATGCTGAATGTTTTTCCGTCTATACTCCTGCAATTATTTGGAACGGAAATACAAAATATTCATTGCGTTACTTACTCCACACGCAGTTAACTCGTGCCGCAAATGAAATCATGTTAAAGTAATAATTTATTAAATTTATTTAGACAAAGAGGCAGAGAGTCACGTAATATTTCTTATGGTCGAAAGCCAGTGTTGATAGGTCCACTTGTATTTCTCATTGTGTGAATTCAGAATTTATAGGGTTAGGTGTCATTTCTCATAGTCGGAAGCAAGAGTTGCTGGGTTCAGTTTTCAATGGTACAGTTGATAGGATCACGTGACATGTCTCACTAGCTGAAGACAGAGTTTACGGGAATATGTCTTTATTTTAAGTCATAGTTATTAGATATTACGAATATGTCTAATTGTCAAAAGATAGAGTTGATAAGGCATGTGCTATGTCATGGTCTCTGACGCCAGAGTGGACATGTTAACTTGTATGTCTCATTGTCTGAAGCGACAGTTGATATGGCATGTGCTATGTCATGGTGCCTAACGCCAAAGTTGAAAGGTTAACTTGTTTTTGTCTAATTGCCTCAAGCTAGAGTTGATAGGGCATGTGATATGTCATGATCTCTGACGCCAGAGTGGATATGTTAACTGTATGTCTCATTGTCCGAAGCGACAGTTGATGGGGCATGTGCTATGTCATGGTCTCTGACGCCAGAGTTGATAGGAGTTATTTCATCTGAAACCATTGATTAGACATTTTCATGTCTTTGTGTCTAAAACTATAGTTGATGTATAAATTTGTATTTAATATTTATCGTGAAGATTGATTAAATTATTGTAAGATGATGTGAAATTTTCTCTAGCAATTATGTCAAAACTTTCCGCATAGCATGCGTGTCACATACATTTTCTTATTGATGAGCAGTTGATACGTTATAAACATTCACAAAATTAATAATTGTAAATTTAATTACTTACCACTCGAAAGTGACACTTATATCTCCAGAGTTTATATATTTAACTGGATGATCCCATGAACAGTTCAGTTTAATGAAGTCCTCATAATATATACAAGAAAAATTGGTAGGTGTTTGAGGAAAATCTAAAACATATAAAACATTTAAAGTTAAGGAATAACGGCCTCAGTCATTTTTTTTCCATCATTTTTCTTAATTGTATAGATTATCAATTCATATACAATATTAATAGTCGATTATTTTTATTTAATTCATAAAAAAATATTTTAATTATAAATAACAATTTTCAGTTATAATACTATAATATTATTATTTACAAAAAAAGAGTTGTTGGGTTCATAATTGTTATATTTTTGGCTATTTTCTAGTATATGCATAAACCGTTTTTGATATACCACCTTACGGTGTGATTTTCAGCTATCGCAAATTTTTGGGTTTTTTTCACTAGCTAAATGATTATTTAAGTCAAAAAATGTCATCAATGTTACTAATGTTAGATAAGTTGCTATGCCAGACGTCATTTTGTCTAATCGAGAGTCTAATCGGGAGTCAACAGTGTAAGTAAAACACAGAAAAACAATATCTTCTAATCATAAAGCACATGTATACCAATTTAGTTTGAAATGAATCTATTGAGCAGAAGGGAAACTTCGCGAAAAAATGAAAATTTGATATGTTATTCTTCAAATAAAAACAAATATAATTGCCTTTTGATGTTTTATTGTATTCTTTACCGTTACGCTTCTAGAGCGGATTAAAGGTGGTAAAATTGTGTGTATAGGGGCCGCCATATTGACAATATTTTATCACGTGACTGCATTTGTGACGTGATAAATGTTATTATCCAGTAAATATGATAAATAATCCAGTTTAAAAATATGTTTTTCTGCCTTAGCTCTTTAAAGAATATATAAACTGTGGCGATGACTAATGACCGGCTGACAACATAAGATTACCAAATACACTGTAAATATAACGACGCTAACGCGTCCGGACGCGTTTAAATTTTATACGCATAGTGTTCACAGATTTAATACTGCATGTTCAAGAAGTGTTCATCTTAACAAATAGTGTCCAAGTTTTAAACATCGGTGTTTAAAACGTTCACATTCAAGTATTCAATAAATTTTAACACTTCAGTGTTCAAAAAAAGTAATGAATTTTAACTTTGTTTTTATATTATTTTGATGCACATTGAATGAATTTTAAAAACATGAATAATTATATTGTTAAAATGCATTTAACAAAGCTATTTAAAGTTACATTGGTTTTCTCTGTCTTATTTCTTACAAACACATGTTTCAGTGAATAAAATAATGTGCAGTGTTCATGACGTTCCTTTGATTAATTTATAGCACACATTTCCAAAATACTTCTGTTGCAAACATTTGTATTATGGTTTAAACTTTATCATAAATGTCCTAATCTGTTCTGTTATTGAACACTGTGTGTTATCAAGTGTTCTATTTCTGAACACTGGTGTTCAAAATTTACCGCGCTATATAGTACCAGAATGCACCATGGAACCACAGGAAGTCTGTCTGTTTCAGTTTTTTGGCGGTTGAATTCAAAGATGCAGACGTAACATATACTTGCAGTTGTCGTTCATTTACAACATATCACTGTTGAAAGTTCATTCGAATAACCCCAACTTGTTTGTTAATTGTGGGTTTGAAGCATATGACATGATGTGAGTGTACAACCCGTATCATGCCAGAGGGATACAATTATAAGGCACAGAAGAATAAGTATTATCTATCCAAACTAAAGGACGAATAGAAAGAGATGCTGGACATATAGAAATGTGAGAGAATGTGCTTCGTAATGAACTTCTACGACAGAATCGAAAAATTAATTGAAAGTGTTAAGCCCTATTTATCTGTTTAAATTACATTTTCTGTATATATTTGAATATTACATATACAACTATTAGCGACATCACGTGACTTCTGTGACGTATTTTTGTCAGCCATATTGGATATTTCACTCAATAGAAAATCAATGGGACGATTTAAAAAACGCCGATATCTTGTTAAATAAATAAAATATATATGTTTTGCACATTGTTCCCAGTTCTACAGTCTCTTATCTTTCGAATGATATGAATTTTATCAGTTTAAATTACTTGCAAAATACTTCCCATTTTGTTTGAAAAAAAGCCTTATTTTCTGCCTTCTGGTTACATTGTTTCAATGGGAAATTGTCAAATATGCCCCACTTCTGACGTAAATTGCATAAATACAGTTCGTATAAACATAGTTTTGCACATATATACAAATAGTAGACATATTGATGTATTTAATTTTCACATTTTTAACACTTTAATTTTTGATCTTCATACTTCCCATTTCATTTGAAATTAGCTAATTTTACAATTTTTAACATGGCGGAGTTCAGACCACGTGGTTCAGACAAGGGACAGGGATTTGTGGTATTTTTATGGTTTAATTATATCTCAGAAATTTGTAACATGTTTAATTTAGATGTGAATATTTTAATAATTAAATTAAAAAAAAACTTTAAAAGTATTTAACAAACAAAATACTGTCTTTAGAAAAAACTAACTGCAATTGCATTGTCTTGAATTGAAAATGTGGCAATGAACTTTGTGATAAGCATTTATAAAGTATTTATGTAAAAGATAATTACAAAGATATCCCCATTTTGGGCGCATTTTTCTCAGTCATAAAGGTAGTCAAAGTTCAAGTTCTAAGGAATAAGCTGTTCAATAAACATCCTGTACAGAGAATACAAGTTTATGGCAGTACAAGTTTTATCAGGAAGACACAGCATGGGTTAAATTTCAATACATTAAAGGTGTTCTAAATAACACATCTGTCACAAATGTTTATTAGGTAACCATAATTCATTAATAATTTTATTAACTTGTGAACTATAGTAGTAGTCTTTGAGTATAAAAAATAATGATGCCACGGGGATAACAACAATAAACGAGGAACTCAATAAATGATAAAAAATAAAAGTATATATAAAAAATAGAAAAAAATTGTCAAATATTAATAATATGTTTAAAACATATAAAATAATTTTATTAATAATAACAGCAATTTGATATATTATAAACTTTTTGTGTTAATGATACACAACATTCGTTCAGTGATAAACAGAGTTATCGAACCTAATTATGACAGTAATAGTTGCATATGAATTACCGTCTCCTATAATATAGGGAATGCAAGACAGGTGGATGACTTCAATAAAACTCTTGTAGGATGGATAGACATGTTGTGTATTCAGACATGAACAAATTTTATCTGACCATTTGGAGTTATCTGTCATTTGTTCTTTGGACAAACTTGTGGACAAGAACCCCTGAGCCATTTTAGAGTGCATGCATACATGAATGTAGGACAGAAAGTCACAGGACAAAAAGTCACAGACAAAAAGTCACGGACTAAAAGTCACAGGACAAAAAGTCACAGTTAAGATTTTGTACATTGACAAAATGTATAGGACAAAAAGTCACAGGACAAAAAGTCACAGGACAAAAAGTCACAATTGATTTTTCCCTTGTATTTTGTTATGAAAAAACCATGGATTTCAAAATAAAACTGAGAAAAATTATTGAAAAATTTTAAGTAAATTATTGTATAAACACCACTTTAATCAGTAATTATTATAATTAATTGGTTGTCTAATTGGCTTGTTGTTTTAGTTAAAAAGAAAGAATAACATCCTACCTTTCATGTATACCCACAAGAGTCATATATGTTTTGACAGAACTTTCAACCCCCTTATAGAAATTATGGCTTCTTATTCTGAGTAATGAATACCAGATGTTGTTTTTTTAGAAAAAAAGTATAAAAAGACTTTTTATTATTATTTGGTTATCAGTTAAAATGGAAATTCTACAGAGTAACAAAGGTGGTTCCAAGCTATGCTATGATGGTTATATATACACAAGACATTTTTCATTTTGACTCTAAATAGTGCATTTTATGTTAAAATAGTAGCTTATATGTTTTCGACTATATTCTTGATATTGTTATGTTTTATGTATGTAAGTTGTTACTATTACAAAATGTAATATATAAATGTTAAAATATCATTACGTATTATTTAATTAATGGAAATTGAAGGAATGTGAGTAAATGTACATGAGTCTGAAGAAAAGAAACAGAAACAAATTAAAAAAACACAAAAAGCTAGATTATATACCACAAGTAAAGCTTACCAATATTGGACGATATGTACATATGTATAGCAACGAAGTATGACAGGGTTTCAGATAATGAAGCTAACTCAATGTACAAATACCTTATATACACTAGTAACATACAAAAACATAAACTGTGACTTTTTGTCCTGTGACTTTGTGTCCCCCAAAGAAAAAATACTGATTGTGACTTTTTGTCCTGTGACTTTTTGTCCTAGGTGTTTTGTGACTTTTTGTCCTGTGACTTTTTGTCCTGTGACTTTTTGTCCTGTGACTTTCTGTCCGTTTACCTGCATACATAGCTATCTGTAGCAATCTTGTTTGTTTCTTTTTTAGCATATGCTATGTATGTTAAATGTTACAACAGTTTTATTCATAGTGTATAAAATAGTTTCATTATGTCTAAATGTATCAATGGTGTATGCATGTTTATATTAAATGATATGTTACCACTCAATTTATGTGTTTTTTTAATACAAAGCAATTTACTATTTAGTATTGTATTATTGGCTTAAAAAGAAACCCTTTTTTGAGGTATGTTAAATATTTTTATGCAAAATTTATAATTCTAGTGCATTCATTTGTTACCAATGAATCTGATTGGATAATGACTTCTAAAAAACCATAGTTTCTCTATTTGTTACTATTGGAAGACGCAATCTTGAATAATCTGATTAATTAAAAATGACTTTTTGATGCTCAATTCATGGTAGAGTATTGTGCTTGAAGCGTTACCTACATTAAATGTAATAATCTGGTAATTTTATTATGCTTTATGAAAATAATTTTGTTAAATTAAAATTGGTTTAGTGCCACTTTCATCAATTTTCAGCTATATCATTACCTCTAGTATTTATTGGGGTAGGAATCTTTCTTATACCAATCAATAAAATAAAATTCTCTGATTTTTTAACGATATGTTTGTCTTCAGAAATATTGTAAACTTATTATTTTTTGCAGCATAAAGATTTTTATGTTTTTACTAACTGAGACTTTTAAAAAATTAATATTTATCTTGTCAATTTATTTTTATTGACGAAAATATACAAAAATGGTTTTAAGTATGGTTAAAATGTATTTTCGTAACTACATATTCATTTAAATAGTATATTTCGATTATTGATTGCAGTACATCTTCATTTCACGTCTTTGTATTAATAAAAGTATTTTAGACACAAATTTTAACCTGTCTTTATTTAACTCAGATATAATTTACCTAAATAATAATTGTAATAAAAGATATATTTAAATGATTTTTTTTACATATAAAATAAAATTCCGTGGATAATTTTCCACGTCTTGAAACGGAGTGAAAGTGTTACAGGTAAATCATTACTCGTTTATGAAAGGTAATTATCAGAATTAGCAGGTAAACAGACAGGATGTTTAATGCAATTACTAGATCATTTGGCGCCGACTTTGAAGTATGAATATTCGGATTTTTTTTCAAAAGCTAACCAGATTAAAGGTTAATCATGTAATTCGAAATTAGAAAGGCACACCCCCCTCCTGCGAAGGACAGGTATGATTTGAATACACCGACGTGTCAGAACACAGGATGTATATAAGATTTCGAATACCTTTAGATTCCAAGTCAGAGGAAACGTAAAACACGTTAACTCAAATATTCACAACATGTAAAATTTTGGAAACTGTGTTACGCACACGCACAATAAATGTTACCAGTAATAATAATTATAATAATAACAATAATAATAATTATAAATGTACTAAACGTAAAGTGAAATTTTGATGCGCGAAAACCAGAGTATTTAAAAATATTTCATTTAATGACCGTTATTTCTTAAATAGTCAACTTCGCATATATTTTGTATAAAAAAGTTTCGTTCAATAAGCGATGTGTAGAAATACCGCAAACTACTAGTTAGTGCACTAACAAGGAGAAAAGTGCACTAACAACATGAAGATTAACAGTAATTACCACAAACAACACATAATATAAAAAAAATAATGCATAAATATACTTTTTACCAAGTTTCGTATTTTTTCATTTTGTAGTTTTGGAGATATTTGCATTTTTATCGGCACGTGTCGATTTTTTAATTTGTAAAACACATTAAAATAACATGTTTTGCATTTCTATTATGTTTAAAGGGTTTATATACTATATTGTTGATGGAAAATTTTTAAAAAGTGAAGTTAACATGACGATTTTCGCTGTTTAAGTCGATTTTAAGAAGCCCCTTATGATCGTGAAAAATTTATACCCAAACACTCATTAAAATGACATTTTTGGTGGTAAATAAACAACAAAAAGGAAAAGGCGCTAATATTATGTTAAATAATAAATATTTAGTAAACATTGCAATTTTAAAACAAAATAACCCAAAAATAATTATGTGACCACGCACTGCAGTCATTTGATGTCTTGATTTTAGAGTGAACGATGTGGTGCTAACAATTGCATATTATATAAACACTTGTGAGGTGATCTTTATTGATTAATAATTATTACTAAATAAACATTTTTGTAGTGACTGGCTGACTTGGAAGTATTGTTTGATACACGGCTTTATTTTTTTTTGTTTTTAAAAAACTTTGAGGTGGGATATTGTGCCTACAAATGTAGGAACTACAACTTTGTTGCCATTGATAAATTACTCAAATTGAGTAATATATGAATTCATATAAATAAATGCATAATTGCATTATTTCAAAACTTGTCAATAGCTTTAGTTAAACCGCCCTCGTCGTCACTGCCAATACGAATATCAATACATTTAACGTCTGTCTGTAATCGGGCTTTGGCATGAGAGAAAAATGAAGATATGTGTAATAGGAGCCTTCTCAATGGAATAATGTAGGACCAATGAAAATCGGAGGTTCACGCGATGACTTTTTCACAACTTTTTTGTTTTTATACACTAAGTTTGTAACATATGCTGGTCTGAGATTAAACGTTCTGTCAACTCCAAGAACACAGCCTTTGTCTTTTTCTAAATGAAGTTTCATATCTTCAATTTGTTGTTTGGTACAGCATATTCAATATGGAGGTTTGCCGTAAGATAGAGATAGACTAGTACTGTTTATTTGTGTAGTCGATTGCGGCATGTGTGGTTTATATTAATATTAAATCGGAGGTTCACGCGATGACTTTTTCACAACTTTTTTGTGTAGTCGATTGCGGCATGTGTGGTTTATATTAATATTAAATCGGAGGTTCACGCGATGACTTTTTCACAACTTTTTTGTTTTTATACACAAAGTTTGTAACATATGCTGGTCTGAGATTAAACGTTCTGTCAACTCCAAGAACACAGCCTTTGTCTTTTTCATAATGAAGTTTCATATCTTCAATTTGTTGTTTGGTACAGCATATTCAATATGGAGGTTTGCCGTAAGATAGAGATAGACTAGTACTGTTTATTTGTGTAGTCGATTGCGGCATGTGTGGTTTATATTAATATTAAATCGGAGGTTCACGCGATGACTTTTTCACAACTTTTTTGTTTTTATACACAAAGTTTGTAACATATGCTGGTCTGAGATTAAACGTTCTGTCAACTCCAAGAACACAATCTTTGTCTTTTTCTAAATGAAGTTTCATATCTTCAATTTGTTGTTTGGTATAGCATATTAAAGATGGAGGTTTGTCGTAAGATAGAGATAGACTAGTACTGTTTATTTGTGTTGTCGATTATGGCATGTGTGGTTTATATTAATATTAATATTTTCTGTGATATTTATACGTGATTTTCATGTGTTATATTTACCATGTTTTTTACTGAAATTTCATATGGAATAAATGTGCATTTAAAAATATTTTTGTTGTTTATTTAGTATCAATAACGTCATTTTAATCAGAGTTTGGGTAATACATTTTTCACGATCATAAGGGGCTTCATAAGAACGATTTTAACAGCGAAAAATGTCATGTTAACTTCACTTTTATAGCATTTTTCTTCAAAAATATGGTATATAAAATGTTTAAAGATAATAGAAATGCAAAAAATATTAGTTTAATGTGTGTTTGGGTATGTTTGGGTAAGTTTGGGTATGTTTGGGTAAGTTTGGGTAAAAAGTCACACCCATTTTCTATTACTTGTCACCTGTATAATGTGTTCACTCAACCGAAGATAATTGCATAATTGTATCGAGATCATTATGTGGTTGTGGAAACCATATGCAAACGTAATTAAAACAGAATTTATCATATTTAAGCAATTTACGATTGATATAATTTTATTAATAATAACAAACCAGATACAAGACAAGTAGTGTTTTCAGTCTTTTATTAAAGTAGTCAGCAAAAATCGGAAAGTCATTGCACAACAGAAGGGATTTCGCGTTAGTTAAAGTCTGTCAAATCGTTTGCCATTAAAATGCCATAAAGTCTTTAAAATTCAGCAGTGCGTTGTTTTTTAGTTATCGGCAACTTATTTTTAACATAATCTGTCACATTCACTTCGTAAAAATAGATGACCACCCACACTTTGTAGCACAGTCTAGATTCGACGAGACATAATTTGGTCATAGCCGTTTTTTGCTATTGGAAGAGTTGTATACCTATTTTTTCTCAAAACCATGTCTATACACTTAGTACTCGTAGTTCGGTCGAAATATCTTGTGAACCACAAATGGACATAGACAGAAAAGGGGATAATAAGTTTTACAAGAGGAGTTATTTGTAGTCCACTCATAGAGTACTCATCTCATAAAAAACGTGGGGCCTCGGTGGCCGAGTGGTTCAGGTATTTCGTCTCTATTGATCACGTGGTCTGTCTACACTGAGATTGCGTGTTCGATTCTCACTGCAGGCAGGGTGTACTCGACTTCAATCTTAATTGACAAGGATTGCCAGTTTTCCAGTACCGCAGATCGGAGGTTTTCTCCGAGTACTCCGGCATCCTCCCATAGTAAAAATTGGACGCCATGATATAACTGAAAAATGGCTGAAAATAACGTTAAACACCGTTCAAACAAAAAAAAAACATTAAAAAATGTGTGTTAATTTTATCATGTTTATAGCAGAAAATGAGTATTGACGATTAACAGATATTTTTTACAATGATAGGACATACCAATAAATCGACTGAATTGATATTCTGAAGCGGTTATATTTCGCGATCAGGATTTAAAGATATAAATATATTACCCCATGAGGTCTTTTTAGACGTCTGTTGTGGTCATAACCTGAACTCCACATTGTTTATTTGTTAAACTATGGCTTGTTCAAGGATGACAATAAATACGATATATATTTCCCCTCACATAAAATTTGTGTGACTTACTCATACTAACTCAATGTTTTCGGTGCATTGAAGTTAAAGGTTTTTAAGTTTATTTAACTATATCAACAAGTACTTTTAACTAAATTAGTAAAAACAAAATAATTTTTATTCTTTCGAAAATTATTGTCAAAGGACACTGTACCATGCTTCGAGTGTATATATTGTTTATAAATTATCTAAAATTAGTTAGAATCAAACATCAATGTTGTTTACAGTTCTAGTAAATGTGTTAATGGAATTACATTTTTCATGATTCAAAACTTTCTATCAGCTTATTAGTTCATTTTTGTTGTTGATCTTCGGTTGGGTGAACACATTACACAGGTGACCGCTGATTAAAAATACAAAAATCGGCACGTGCCGATAAAAATACAAATATCTCTGAAACTACATAATAAAAAAATACCAAACTTGGTAAAAACTTTAAATATGCATTATTCTTTGATATTATATGTTGTTTGTGGTGATTATTTTTATCCTTCATGTTGTTAGTGCACTTTTCTCTTTGTTAGTGCACTAACTAGTAGTTTGCGGTATTTCTACCGTCCCTTCAATCAGTTGCTTAATCTGATTAGGTTGAAAATAATAATACGAATAATTTTCAATTTAATTAATATTTATGGACTTTTTTCCTATCAAATCAACCACAGGTACCTACATACCAAGTTTGAAATAAATGTAGTCTGCAGAATTTAAATTAATTGAAGAAAAATAAATTAAGTGAAATAACTCAACAATATTAACGCACGGGGGTGAGGGGGTGGTAACTTGGTATATAAAGGGTGATACGGATGTGCGGCCTGAAAGGGTCACCCTTTTAGCTCTCCAAAATATATGAAAAGATATATTGAAAAATCATTGGGTAGTTGTAAATTATCTAAGTTCATCCATGCCTCAATTCTCATCTTAAGCCCATGTAAACCACGGTGATTTAACAAAGTGTTCCATTAAAATCACTTGATCATTGTTGTAGTGAATGAACCATTTTGTTAATTGGGATGTGCAATAATATAATATATGAATAGGTCTGATGTAATAATTCGTCCCTTTTGATAACGTACGAAAATATATGATTAGGGTGGTTTTTCAAATCTCCGTCCGCAGAATAACTCAACAAACTGCTCCATTATCCAACGTCTAATGTTTGAGCCAATATATCAAACGGTTTTTGAGATAAACTATGACACGGACGTCCTTCCGGACTGACGTACGACACTTAAGCTTAATTACCACCGTGTCGTACATTACCCACTGAAGCTAAGGTCCCATCATTCAGACTATGAAATATTATATTATTGAACTTTTATCAACTTTGTTTAAGATGAAGTATAGCTTACGACATACTCTTTCTACGGTATCAATGTAATAAAAGGCCGGAGTCCAAACGGAACAACCTATTTTACAATTTTTCTTTAGTATAAAAACACACCAGTCATTAGTTAATGCCGCTTATTTATCACCCATTAAGATAACCTAAATTTACATAATCTATAGTACTACGTCCTTTTTAATTCCATTTAATCATATTTTTTAAGGAAATAGTAATTACTTATTATCTTACATTCAGTATAAATCTCAACTCTTTCCACAACGTCTTGGGACGGTAACCCTTCAGCTTCACAATAGAAGATTTGTTCGTTGTCATTCACCGATACAACATGTTGAAGAACGACTGTTGTTGAATTAATGACATCACCGTAAATCTTTGTGCATGTCAGGTCTTCGTCGCATGTAGTGAAATACAAGTCACTGGCATTCACACTGGATGTGTTTTCATACAGTGTACATGTTATGTTTATGGTACTGTTGACAAACGCATAATCATTTTCTACATATACGTCTGAAATAAAAAAAAAACATTTCTGTTTCTATGAATGCATTGTAATTTCGACGAACTAGAAAAGGTATGTAGGACTACAATGGCGACTCTTGTATTATTTTGTTAAAAATCATTTTCATATATTTAATTTTTCCTGACAATTATGCATCACATTATTTTGGAAACAACCTGGCATTCTGTTTTTTTCAAAACATTTGATTGTAAAGGATATTTTCCAGAGAAATTACACAAGTTATTTGATTTTTCACCACAAAATGAAACAGTGAAAATAATAAAATACACATAGATTTGTTTTTCAGAACAGTGTGATCCACGCAGACTGTCTTTTAGAACTATTAAACTATCATTTTATTTTACTGGAAAATATAATATATATATAAGTTTTAGTTTACTAACCTCCACATGGCTGTCCCTGTTTATCCGGAGTATCCGGGAAACAACAACAGTAAGGACAGCACTCAGAGACAACAATGTCTACTGTTAACAGCAAACAGACTGTTAAGCCTAACACGTGCTTCATATAACAAAGCATTCTAGTCGTTATGTTTGTAGTAAGGTTTACAATGCATAATTACTTTTTCCATATTCTTCTGAAATATCAAAGGATTTATTTCTGTTTGTTTATCAAACGATAAAAATCATGGACTGTTTAATATTACACACAGGGTGTACGCTATGTTCAAAATTAAACACAGGGTGTACGCTATGTTCAATATTAAACACAGGGTACGCTATGTTACTATGCTAAATATTAAAGTACAGAGAGGCATTTGTTTCTTAATTTAATAAAGGTTTCATTTGAGTGCTGTGTGTTACTTACGACGGTTAAGGAACAAATTTTAAATAACCACAGCACAGTGTAGGAATGGAAAAGATACTGTACGTACAAATACATAGTCAGATTGTGACAACAAGAGATGTGAACTATTCAATGAAGTGCAATTTAGTCAATTTGTAACGTTTCAATACCTATCAAAGTATTTATCATTTATTTTGATGTGCCGACAAAAATTAGGAAAATTATATACTTGTTGACTACGTTTATTCGGGCAAAGGAACTTGAACATAATTCATACCAGGCTCAGTTCATTAAATGCGGATTTATCTCTTATAAGCGTAGTCCCTTCTCCGCTCTGTAGTTGCGGTCATCCATATGAAGATTGGATTCACTACCTTATGGAATGCACTTTTTACAATGTACATAGAAATGTTCTGTATGCACAATTAGGCGGTTTTAACATAACGATTGAAATTCTATTGGCTGGTGACGGAAGACTTACATCTCACCAAAACTCGTATAAATATGCACTTGTGTTCAAAACTACATAAAACGAACAAAACGCTTTAAGTGATTTTGTTTGACCCCGCTCCCCACCCCCCTTCTAGAAGCCAAATCCCCTTGTGATTGTTTTTTCTTTAAATTGTTTTATCTTTATATTCATTTTAATCGTTTTTCGCTTCGTTTTGTTTCCTTTTTACAAATTTTTTTAATTTTGTATGTTTGTATAAGTGCTGTCATTTAGCATTTAATTGTAAACATTGATTGTTTGGGAGAGGACCTCCATGATGGTGTTATAACTTATGTTCCATCTCTTTGCTTGTATTTGAGCAAATAAATATGTTTAAACTAAACTAGTCAGACACAATTTTGAATGGTCTTTATGCCTAAAAAGAACCTTGACCCCCCTATGATCATTGTCTATAGACAAAACTAATTTTAATTTAATAAAATCTGATAGCCGGGATAAATTTCATAAATTCATATGAAGTGCACTTCATATTTCCGTATCCCATCTTAACTGAGGTACATTGTTGTTATATATTGTAAATCTGTCACCTATTTTAATTTGCATCCCACTAATTGTATAAGACAAAAAACATTGTAAAGTGGATTGTTTCACTTTGTTGCACTGTGTATAATATATAATGAAAGAAATTCTAGATCAAGAATTGTTAAAAAACTTAACATTATTATATAACTACTTTAAAAGTAAATATAATAAAATTGAATTACCTTTCATCGATCCATCAAATAGTTTGCCAGCGTATAGGGAAATAATAATTATTTTTCTTGGAAAATCTGGAAGTAGCTCACGTTATCCGTTGATCTCCTGTTTCATAGTAAACAAAAATGTTTTTATTTGTGAATTTGTTAATTTCAGCCAAACTGAACTAACAGTTGCTCGTGTTTGCTTGAATGGTTTTTGACGTGATTATCCAAACCAAGGCGGACAGTTTTTGTAAAGGTAGAAAGCAGGTGTATCCGACAATAATCCCTGGCCTACAGCTGTACATTTGACAAGGATCGAGTCGAGCACAATTTGTCTAAAGACAGACTCAAAGTAGAAACTTCAGTGTTTACAAGCCAAAGAAGATAACGAAATAAATATTCGGATACAGAGACCCTAAAATAACATTAATTGTTTGTTTGTTTGAATGTTGTTTAACGCCACTTTCAGCAATATTTCAGCCCTATCTTAGCGGTCCAGTTTTTATGAAGCCGGAGAAAACCTCCGACCTGCGGTGGGAAACTGGTAATGCTTGTCAATTAAGATTGGAGTCGAGCGCACACTGCCCGCAGTGTTGACATACCACATGATCAATAGTAGACGAATTACCTTAACCACTCGGCCACTGAGGCCCCCTTAGACATCAGAGTTGACATACCCACGTGATCAATAGTAGACGAACTACCTTAACCACTAGGCCACTGAGCTCCCAATAGGCATCAGTGTTGACATACCACGTGATCAATAGTAGACGAACTTAACCACTCGGCCTATGAGGTCACCCTAAAGACAGAATTGCTTATTACATTGTTTTGACTGTTCAAAGTACTGCTTTAAAACAGGGAACAATAATAGACTCAAAAAGTATACGGGGATACGGACTGCCGAAGAAAAGTAATAACAAATAATAATAATAAAGTCTATTAAAAAAAAACTACTGATGTTGAATGCATGCTCCGGAGGGGTTAGGTATCGGATAGGTTTTTACATCTTAAATGTTTTAACTATGCTAGAAAAAATATAAACAAATATAAATACATGATTTGTGGGTGTGGTTAGAATTCCTTGAAAATCAATGCATGTTTACAATTCCAACGTAATTTTAATTCATATTTCCATTAAAGAATAAACATAAAAACAATAGCAACTTTGCATCTTCGGACTTCTAAAAAACCAAAAAGTGACCCTTTCTAATACTTAAGATTTTAAATTCCATTGTCTCTTCGGAATCCGGTGTGTTATTAAAACCACGCTTTGTTACACTGTCTGTTAGTTTTTTCTCAGTGCTGATTTGAGAATACAAGATGACCGCCGAAGCTATCTTTACATAGGTTTCTTAGATTTATGCCTAACTGTATATTAGTGTTTATTGGATAATCCGAAATGGCTGTCAACAAAGGACATACATAAAAACCTATGGGCAACATACTTTGAAATGCTTCTTACCTGAAACCGTGGAACTTGTTGCAATCATATTTAGCAGCACTTTTTACCCCTACACAGTTTCTATTTCATGCAAATCGGATAATTTGATCACCACGACTGTTTAGGACCCTACCAGAAACTGTTTAAATGTCCGGTAAACATAATGTAGTACACCAACACAGATTTTATTTGAATGTTTACTGCTGGGATGGTGTTCTATGAATTTCGTATTTTTTCTGTCCATTGCCTATGGGTCAGCTACATGTAGCAGTAACGATGATGAATTTCCAGCAGACTTGTGTAATAGATAAAAATCATTAAATCCAAATTAAATGCTGTGGGTTAAAAGGATTTCCCATTATGGAGTAAAACGTTTGCTTCTTAACACGAACTTCTGTACTGAAATAAGTATATAACTATTTAGTGAGTCTGAAAGCGTGCAAAAAGTAATATGTTTAAGTAAGTGAGAATAAATAAATTAAAATTATTTCCGATTGGGGACCGACAAAATAAAGTACAAAAACATGTGCAATATAAAAAAATCTCCATTATTGAGAGATATTTTACTAAGAACAACATATTGTTGTTTTTTCCTTTACAATTACATGTATTAATGTTTTTGTAATACATCTACATGTACCAATATTGTTTACACTATCAAGTTCTTAGTAACTAAAACTACTTATATTCACGCGATCAGTTTTTTAAAATTTGTGGACTTCGAACATCCTGTCTCGTTCGTTTTCATATTTTAAACCTGTGACGAGAAAATGTTCTAGAAATATTTTATTCCTTGATCTAATGAATTAACAAAGTGATTTTCTCATCATACTTCACAATAGTCAGACGTTTCTAAATAAAAGACAAAGAAGTCACTGATTGTCGTTCAACGATTAATTCTTTTATTTCCAGTGTTATTTTTTATAAGATTGTGACATTGGTGACTTTTTTTTAACAATACCAGCATCAATTTTACAATATTAACATGTCAATATTTGTAGAATTTTCAAGCAACCGAAGAGTGTCCTGTAATTTAGTGACCAAGTGTCATGACCATGAACTTGATATGTCACATGGTAGAGTATAAAGCCTATGTGTAAATAAGTACAGCACCACACTCCATCAGTTATTTCTTCATTTTCGATTACCATTTTCATGTTTATATTGTGGTTAGTACGACATGTGAGAGTCTATATGTAAAACATTGTTTAGAAATATATATTTATAAAAAGCGGCTATCAGAAACATTACTTCTATGTCTACATCTCAGCAGATGATAATTATATGAAATCCAACGAAGTAAAATATTCGTATGTCCGTCATGTTCATGTCTGTGCAACTTTTCCGAGACCACACAATAGAATTTCAAAACATTATTAATGACATAGTGTGTAGATGTGCAAAAAATTTTGATTACAAAGAATGTTGTCCAAAATGTCCTTCCGAAACACTTTTGTCGCAACTTCTCTGAAACTATACAACATAATTTCGTTAGAATATACTATATAGATGTGCATTGGTCTAGGAGTTATGCCCCTTTGAACTGAACTGAAACAGTTCGTCAGGGCAATATGTACTAATAATGCACATGCCAAACCGTATGATGTATATAATTTTATTACAAATTTGTATCACAAAATACACAATGTGAATGACTATATACAGAATACAAAGTTTACAGTACAAAGAACCCCAAAACCATACGTTTGTTTGTTTGTTTTTTTGAATGGTGTTAAACGCCACTTTCAGAAATTTTTCAGCTATATCAGGGCGTCCAGTCTTTATTGGAGGAGGAAGCCAGAGTACCCGACCTTCGGTCAAAAAATTGGCAACCCTTATCAATAGATTGGAGTCGAGTACACCCTGCCAGCAGTGAGACTCGAACCCACAACTTTATATTGTAGAAGACATAAACCTGCCTAAACATTAGTCTATGTTAACTTTTATATTGTTTATCATTTCATTAAAATACCAAGGGTTAATTAGTTACATAGTCATTTAGTGACAGGGTACCCAATTAACCATGGCAACTAGGTTTTGTACCTTGCTAAGAGAAGCCGAGTCGGTAATGAAACCTACTGACAATTAAATTCCATACCCGGTCACTATAAATTGGCTTAAACTGCCTTCAAAAGTAATAATTTAGCATGAGAACAATCTAAAATGGGCTTAAAATTGAACCAGCTGTCAAGCCAAGTGTGCTGGAAAGTTATGCCACCCTGAAGTATCCTAAAAATAGAGTCCGTTTCCCTGGCAGTGTCTAAAAATAGATATGTATGATGCTGTTGTCCAAATGAACTTTGAACTAGATACCATTACTTTCATATGAAATTTATTCATTTAATTATTCATATAATAAAACATTTGTCGGCTCTGTAAATATAATTTCTTCGGGTTGATAAAAATAGATTTCAACCTATGTCAAAGTCAATAACTGTATAATGTAACGAATTTAACCCACTACTATTACATGTATTGGTCCTGAACAGGTGAAGACACTACTAATACATGTATTCTTCGTGTACAGATGTAGATACTACTAATCCATGTATTGGTCGTGTACAAGTGTACACTACTAATACATGTATTGGTCCTGTACAGTTGTAGATATTACAAATACATGTATTAGTCGTACAGGTGTAACACTTCTAATATAGGTATTGATCGTGTACATTTGTAGACACTACTTATACATGAATTGGTCCTGTGCAGGTGTCGACACTACTAATACGTGTATTTGTCCTGTACAGGTGTATACACTACAAATACATGTATTGGTCGTGTACAGGTGTAGACACTACAAATAAATGTATTGGTCCTTTACATGTGTATACACTACACATACATGTATTGGTCCTGTACAGGTGTATAAACTACAAATACACGTATTGGTCCTGTACAGGTGTATAAACTACACATACACGTATTGGTCCTGTACAGGTGTATAAACTACAAATACATTTATTGGTCCTTTACAGGTGTATACACTGCAAATACATGTATTGATCGAGTACATATGTATATAAAACAAATCCATGTATTGGTCCGTACAGGTGTATACACTACAAATACATGTATTGGTCCTGTTCAGGTGTATACACTGCAAATACATGTGTTGGTCATGTACAGGTGTATACACAACTAATACCTGTATTGGTCCTGTACAGGTGTATACACTACAGATACGTGTATTGGTCCTGTACAGGTGTAAAACTATTTATACATGTATTGGTCCTGTACAGGTGTATACACTGCAAATACATGTGTTGGTCATGTACAGGTTTTAGTACATGTATAGGTGTATACACTACAAATACATGTATTGGTCGTGTACAGGTGTAGATACTTATAATACATGTATTGGTCGTGTATAGGTGTAGACAGGACTAATACATGTATTGGTCGTGTACACGTGTAGACAGTACTAGTACATGTATTGGTCGTGTACAGGTGTATACACTGCAAATACATGTGTTGGCCATGTACAGCTAGGTGTATACACTACAAATAAATTTTTTGGTCGTGTACAGGTGTATACACTACAAATACATGTATTGGTCGTACAGGTGTAGACACTACAAATACATGTATTGGTCGTGTACAGGTGTAGACACTACAAATGGTGTAGACACTACTAATTCATTTATTGGTTCTGTACAGGTCGTGAAGACACTACTAATACAAGTATTGGTCATGTACAGGTCTTGAAGACACTACTAATACATGTATTGGTCGTGTACAGGTCGTGAAGACACTACAAATACATGTACTGGTCGTGAAGACACTACTAATACATTTATTGGTCCTGTAGAGGTGTAAACACTACAAATACATGTACTGGTCTTGTACAGATGTAGACACTATTAATTCATTTATTGGTTCTGTACAGGTCGTGAAGACACTACTAATACATGTATTGGTCGTGTACAGGTCGTGAAGACAATACTAATACACGTACTGGTCGTGTACAGGTCTTGAAGACACTACTAATACATGTATTGGTCGTGTACAGGTCGTGAAGACACTACAAATACATGTACTGGTCGTGTACAGGTCGTGAAGACACTACTAATACATTTATTGGCCCTGTAGAGGTGTAAACACTACAAATACATGTACTGGTCGTGTACAGATGTAGACACTACTAATTTATTTATTGGTTCTGTACAGGTCGTGAAGACACTACTAATACATGTATTGGTCGTGTACAGGTCGTGAAGACACTACTAATACATATTGGTTCTGTACAGGTCGTGAAGACACTACTTAAACATGTATTGGTCGTGTACAGGTGCCGATACTACTAACTGAAATTGCGTATCATTAGATTAATTAACTACAGATGTTCTTATTTGTGACTTTGATGAAAGTTAAACGTAAATCGAAATTATCTGTATTATCATTCGAATTATTGTGAAACTCTATCTCCGTCACTTTTCAGATAATAGGTTTGGAATAAAGAAAATGCAATTATTGAAATAATCTGAAAAGTTACAATGAAATGTGAGGACAAGAAATTAAATAAGGTGTGGTAAAGAGAAAACAGCAACTACGAAAAAATTGAAATACACAGATTTATGCGTTTTGGTATAAATCAGATTTACATTGTGAAGGTGTAAGACCACAAAATACCGGAACTAGTCGGATGTTGCACATAAAAGTAGTACTATTCAATAGACAGATTCACTGTAGCCTCCGAATTTTGACCCATTGCATATTTATATGGGACAGAATGTCAGTTTATTTGAAATAAGAGTAAATTTTCTAGGATGTAAAAATCATCAAATTCAATATAGCCGAAGAGTCCAAAAAGAATGGTGGTACTACACCTGTATGCTCTTACTCGTCTTTCTAACTAGAGTTATCTTTCTTTTGCAGGAGACGACCGCTCATCTTTAACCGCATATCATTGTTATGCTGCTGATCGAATAACCCAAATGTTAATATCATTCTTGATTTTTGTAAACTTGATTTACATCGACCCAGCAAGGAGGCTGGCTAACCTCATTATGTCTTTCTGTGTGGGATTTTGGAAAGTCGACTTGTATTTTTGCAGTGCTAAGAGTCAAAATTTAATGTTAAAAGTTAAAGAATTAAAAGTTCATTTAAAAGTATGGGAGGGGACGGCGAGAGTTTCTAACAGTCCTTACGCGACAGTCAACAGGATTGTTAAGAAGAGAAAACAGAAAATTGCAATGGAATGGTAGATCAGATGTCACTCTTAACTAGACTGTCCAAGAAGTTGAAAATCCTACACAACCGAAAGAGTTCGTTGTCCGGTAAATACAGAAAATTCGTTGACGTATAGCGCAACCAGCTTGAAAACAACATTGACAAGGTCGCTCAAACAGTGGTGGATAAAATAATGCCATAATTACAGGACCACATTGCCCACGCTGTGCAAGCTATAGGGAGATCCCCACATATTTCGGCAACCCCAGACACCGTTCTGCGGCCATTAAATACAGATACATGTACTAACGTTAGTAATCGATTTTTTAATTTTTCTCAAGATGAGGAGTTTAATGGACACAGTGCACACAGTTTTCACAAGTACAGTGCATACATCCCTTTCATAAAGTCTTAGACAGTCTTTGGTGCCACCAAAGTCCACGACTTCAGAAGTGTTGAAGGTGTTATTTCCTCTTTGGAGTAGCTCTCTCATAGCTGGATAAAGAAAGTAATTACATGTACATGTGATTCATAAAATAAAAAAAGCCAAATCCCCATATATCTATTACAGATAGAACTTACAGACAAGCAGTGCTTAACAATACACAATAAAATACAGCATATAATTGAAATTCATGTGCCATTTTTAAAGAATTACGAGAGACTGTTAAAAGGTTTGAAACCGTAAAAATAATATAAGATGTCTAAATAATATAACTTTGGAAAAAAAAATATTTACAAAGCATTACAAATAAAAGTGGACCATGTACACTTCAAAGGTAAAAAGAAGAGACCTATCAAATATACACAGTTAATGGTATAAAATACTATTTGCTCTTGTTAAAATATTATAGCAGGTTCTGGCAACACAATAGCAAACATTTTCATTGTTGAATAAATATACAAACTGTTCATCATCTTGTAATAATAAAAAAATGTTATCTTGATATAATATGTCGAAAAATAATGATTGTCTTAAATCTTCATATAATGGACATTTTAACAAAATATGTTTTTCAATCATCTTCAATTGTATTATTGTCAAAACATGGCCTATTACAATCTTCTAATCGTTCACAACGGCCAGTTTCAATTTTTAAAGGTGCTACTCCACATTTGAATTTAGCATATGAACTTCGATGGCGAATGGGTAGATTTTGTAACGAATGTTGTTCAGTACCGAATGAAGATTTAAAAAATTTATAAGTTCTTAACTTATTCCCTTGGCCATATAATATAAGTCTATTACACCAGTCAGTTTTATACTTATCAAACAACGTTTCGTCCAACTGACATATTGTATTTTTATCCAGTATATACTCATTAATATTACAAAATATTTCCATATTGTACATGTTTAACATTTCCATAACTTGGTAACTCCAGTTCTTAACTTATTCCCTTGGCCATATGACAAAAATTATGACTGAATAAACTAAAGTGTCAAATAGTTTGGTAAAAATGCTGTGTTGAAAACCACCGTATGCTATACATTTGACAATAAGCAGTCCTAGTGCTCTACTAGCTGGTTTAGCTACAGCGTTCGCCATTACTTTAAAATCTAAAAATTCATTAAAGAAAAGTTAATTGAATTATGATTAACAAACTTGGAAGAAAATAATATGATTTTTACAATTTTTTAAAATTAAAAAAGTATCATTGCTGACCATGTCTTAGGTTATTTTAAATCTAATACACAATTCACAATAAAAAAATTTGTGCCAGAGCAATACCATCTGTTGGGCTTTTCCATCGTTGATTCTGTAATGCATTGTGCGGATGAAGTAATCCTAGGCACCATATATGAGTACCATGAGGTCTGAAGGAGGATATACGAGTTTGGCTGTGTTTAAATTTCAATGATACATTGTCTTTTGGAATTTACGAATGGTTTACAAATCTGGAACTTAACCTGTTCAGTAACGATGAAGGGAACCCATATTTAGGTTGCGCAGTTTACTTTAGGGTCATTGGACTTATCAAAGCGAGTTATGGGGTTGATTGGGCCCTTTGTTTTGCACACTATGTTGAATAATATCCAATTTAAAGAGCTGAATTTGATCTGTTAGTGGGGGCATCGATAGCACAGAACACCAAGGACACTTACACCACAGGGTTAAACAGTTTTCAAACTTTTCGTGAAGAGTATTGTTCACAGATGGCGTGGCCAACCCTTATATCGCATATTATATTTTTAGCGTACATGTCTCTAAAGGACAAAGATTATAAAACGGTGTCTTATTATGTTGCAGGCAGCAATAGGTTTACGTTGTAGGCGTATGAATTGTATTTCCGTGTGCCATTATTCAAACACTTTTATTTTTAACAAAATACTAGAAGGAATGAAAAGGGCGAGTTATTTTAAGGATACCAGGCTTCCAATAAAATCAGAGTTACTTGGCGCGAGTTTTTTTCTGACTATGAGGCTAATTTAATTGCTTCTTCCTTTTCAAATGCATTTCATGGTTTTTAAGACTGGGCGAGATAACATTTACAAAAACGGTAATTGCAAATCATTCAATTCAAAGATTCACCTGTCGGAAAACTCGAATATACCTATTGTGTATTGATTTACCCAAACCTTATTATCACCAAAAATAGTTCCACGGGCACTTAAAAACAGTCATAGAGCAATTTATTTCACTGATAAGTAATCACCCAAGTTTGATACAAGCGCGTCTAATGTTTATAGACTGGATTACGAATGATACAAGAACCATATGTAGACTTAAGCAACATTTTTTTTTATCATGCATAGCCTTAATACTCTTATGTCTTTAAGGAATTAATCACCTTTATGATCCTTTATTCTGTGTTATGTATATGTAACAGTGAATACTACCAGTGGGACAGCTCGACTACAATCACATCTATTATTTTACCATATGTAGATTTAAGGGCTCCTAGATTTTCTATACCGTGTTGTCTCATTGAATTAAAATGCATAATTGTGGAAACATTGTGTACGGAAATATTGACATTGACATTCTTTTACTGTCAAATACTGCCTTCAAATCTTCTTTAGCAATCATTATGTATAATCGTTATGAAAATAAACAACTAAACATGTATTGGCACAGAAGTTTTTCTTTTCTAAAAGCATGTCATATGCTTATGTCTTGTATAATTTCATCCGACCTGCACTATCCACTTCCCTTATTATTTGTCTTCACAACTACGTATCCTAAATGTATCTACACTGTGATAACAAGCAGATACAGTGCAAACATGTTTATTCATAAAAAGGGGAGTTACAACAAGGGGGTCAGAAACACCATGAATGTATGAAATACTAAATTAGGTATTACAATTTTAGAATGATACTACATCTCACTTTCTTTCCGAAAGAATTAAAAAGCATATTTACTATATGAATTATTAAAAGCAAATGCACATTTGCGATTAAGTCAAACTTTGAGAATTGAATATGCACAGAATTTAAAGTCTATACTTTCAAAATAAAATCAAGCTCCTTAAAGCTTTAAAGAAAACAAAAAGTTCACAAAAGTTAACGATCACAAGTCAAGTTTCACTGGCTTCGTGATCTGCCTCCCGGATCTGGTACGGATGGAATCACTGACACACGGTTGAGAATTGGATGTGATCGGTGTCTGTTCATTTTGTATCTCCGGCGGTTTGAGTCCTTAATAGATAATTCCATCTAGAACGGATAATTGGTCTCTATAATCCCAGTATTCACGGACCTCGAACGGAGTCTCAGATTTGAGATCTGGCCATCATCGCTGAATGGTATCGTGAAGAGTATGTAATTAGGTTTTCATAGCGTTCTGTATTTCCGAGTATTTGTCCTTACTTATCGAAATCATACAAATCGTGTCCTGAACGGAATCTCCATCTTCTTCCAGTTTTGTCGATAGGAAAGCACGTGACAGCGCGTCTGAGATTACCATATCTTTCCCTTTACGATACTTAACGCTAATGTCGTACCATTGTAACTTTAACATCACTTTCTGTATTCGGAGTGGTGCGGACAGAAGCGCCTACGGAAAACCTGTAGAGGTTTATGATTGTTGTACACTGTAGTCGGCTTTCCAAAGAGGTAGCAATGAAACTTCTTAGCTCTAAACACTATTGAAAGCATTTCCTTTTCGATTTGTGCGTATCGCTTTTCGGATTCCGATAACGAACGTGATGCATATGCGATTACGCGTCTTTCCTGAGTGAGAACAGCACCTAACTCATCTTTACTTGCAACGCATTCGATTTCAACTTGTTTCTTAACATCAAAGTATGCGAGCACTGGCGAAGTGCTTCATAACGTTTATAATTTGTCGAAGCTTCTTTTCTGATAGTTTTCCCATGTGAATATCACATCCGATTTCAAAAGAATAGTGCGTCCACTCGGCTCAAGTTACAGACAGATACTGAACTAATTCTAAGAAGCGTCGAACATCTTCCTTGTTCCCAAAAGCGGGAATGTCTACAATGGCTCGAATCTTCGCAGGATCTGGAAGGAGTCCAATACCCGTAATGACATGTCCCTTATAAGCAACTTCAGATTTCTTAATGAAACACTTGTCAAAGTTTAATCTCAAGTTACGACTTGTTGCGCGTCCAACAAACTGTTTTAGGATTTTGTCATGCTCATCAATATCTTTTCCATCGATGAGAATATCGTCGATGATCGCAATCGCTCCTAGAATGCCCTCAAGCATTTGATCCATGATTCGCTGGTAAATTTCCGGAGCAGACTTGATTCCAAACAGTAGGCGCAACCAACGGTATCGTCTCATCGGCGTGTTGAATGTAGTAAGCAATGATGATGGTTCATCTAGCTTGATTTGTAAGAAACATGATTTAGCGTCGAGAACGGAAAACACTTTTGCGTTTGGCAGTAGCAGAATGACATCATCAATGGTTTTCAACGGATAGTTTTCTCGCTTTATCGCTTCATCGAGGTCTTTCGGATCGATACAAATTCTGACCTTGTCCTTCCTAACATTGATGACCATGGAGCTGACCCATTCTGTCTGTTGTTCAACTTTGCGATGTAACCATTTTCTTCCATGTTACTGAGTTCCTCAATAGCTCGATCTTTTATCGCTGCGGGTAGTCGTCTCGGCGAAGCACTACTCTTTTCGCGTTTTCGTCAATAGTGAGACGGTAATCACCGGGTAAAGTTCCTGATGTCTAAATAAGTTCCGGAAAATCGTGCGATAGTTCGTGTTAATCGGTACTTGGAACGGTCTTGGTCTCAATAGACGTTGATCCGACGGAATAAATTTGTTGGACTAGCTTTAACACTTCGGAAGCGTCGCCTCTTATGATATTGTCCTGGTCAAGATCGACAATTTGAAATGTTTCGTCTAGTGTAACACCTTGGTTACTTATTGACATTCTGATTCTTCCAACTTTTGTGTCCTGAGTACGATTTCAAAATTTTCCCCGGATCTGTGATCTCATACTTTTTCTTGCTGAGTCCAAGTCGGTTTAGCCAATTCTTTGATATAATGCTACATTTGGCACCGTGTCGATTCTGAACGGAATCAGTTTGTCAATTTCGAGTTTCGCAATTATTTATCGTCGTCGAGTTCCGTGTCGTTAGTTTTAATAGTTGAGATGTATAGAACCTCATCTTCACTGTTTTTTGCTGTTATCAGACTCGCGAATCCTGTTGACCTTTCGAATTCTTTTGCGATATACCTCAATCCAGTGATCTAGTTTCTTGCAATATTTACACTTAGTCCCTTTAGCTGGGCATTTGTCTATCTGATGTGTTAGCCACAGTTATTACACTTTGACTCAGAAGATTAAGTGTGCCTTTTATCTTTGTCGAATCGCTTATGAGTCTTTTGTTTCGGTTTTGGGTGTTTCGATATATTGTTTCGTCTCTTTTTGTCGTGATCACTGATACGAAGAATTTCTTCTCCGCGAATCATTTTTAGTTGTTTCTGTGAGAGCTCAAATTGTTGACCAATATCAATAGCTTTGTCCAATTTTAAATCTGACCCTTTGTCTAGCATTCTTTCTTGTACTTTGGGATGTCCTGATATACTTTTGATCTGTCAGTATATCATCTGCATTGTTATGATAGTCACAATCCATAAGCAAGATTCTTAAATCCTTAACAAAATTGTAAAACTCTCACATTCGGCCTGCTTGCGTTGGCTTGCCTTGAATCGTGCGACAAGTTTGTTGGTTCTTGGGCGGATGTACGCTTCAAGTTTGCCCAATATTTTGTCTGGATCATCTTCGTCGCCTTCGTCCCACTGAAATGTTTTATAAATTTCTCTGCCCTGCTCACTGCTGTTCTATCCATAGACCTAGCCAACCTTCACGGTCTTTCTTCTCTGATTTAATGAGTGGGCCTTTAAATGTGAACTGAACATGTTGTTTAAACTTTTGAAATTCCTGAAATACATCCGAGGCGTTCCAATTTGAGTAGGATGGTCAAACTGAAATCTGGTTGCCATTTCCAGATTCAATGATTCACCTGTTATAAGTCCGAGAATCCTCTGCCGTCCAACGCTTTTATTATTTTTTTTTGCGTGGTACGTCAGAGAGCTCTCCAGTAGCAAAACAGCGGATTTTGCGACACCGGTCTGGGACGGCACATTTCATCGTGTCAGATTTAATAAAACCTTTTCATCCAGTTAATCTATACATAATTCGCTTCTTTAGATATTTTTCTCTAGGAATATAATCATCAGATATTCAATCAAGCTAATTTAAGCACTGGATTTAAGTCACATTGTTGTCACGTGACATTTTGTTCAAAATGAAAGTGAAATGTAGGAATGTAAGGGTATCGATGGAAATGTGCTTAGAAATGGACTTAAATCAGCTTGATTGTAGGTTGTTGTTGCAGCCTTAACGAACATCTGTTTTTTAGATATCTAGTGGAGACCTCCAACTGTAATTTCGCACTCTAAATTAAAATATACACCCAAAATTTTACGAAAACACACGCAAAAGGTAGATTAAAATTACACACACTCAAAATTTTAATTCATGCACTCAAAACTGAAAATAACGCACTGGTTAGACATAAAGAGGGCACTTGTCTATGCAAGTGGTACTTACGATGTCTTTAACCCTGGGCTTCAACGCAGAAACGCTACAGTTTGGTTTCAAGGAAAAGAAAACATGGCCTGGGGTGAGCTATATCACAGGGTTAGGTACCTACTTACTTTTGATGTTTTAGTTATACATTGTGGGGAAACAGGGGAAATTTAACTAAACCATACAGATTAGAAGTTAGAGAAACTTTTGAGTAAATCAATGGGATTCTTACCCGCTACTTAATTTGTTTGGTCTTAAATTCTCCCTAGCTAGATTAATTTTGCCATTTAGTAAAGACCGGACAGCAATGAACAGATCCGCCAAAAAATTAATAACTATGCTTCCTTGGATATGTATTCAATCTGTAGGGGGTTATGTCAAGTATCCAGAACTCGCCCATGCGGACGGGCAAATGTTGAGAATAAAGTTCACCTTTCTAACATGGCTAATTGAAATTTCTGCACAGATTGCAATCGTGCCTTTTTAAATTTTTATCAAGTGATTAATTATTCACGTTTAATTTTTCAATATAAAGAGTCAGAATAATGATGATTGTAGTTTTGCTTTATTCTAAAGCAATTTTAGCACATACATTAAAGTAATGCTGGTTAATGTATATAATGCGTTATATAACTGTTTGTTAGGTAAATTTGTACCTTAAAGCATGGCTCCGCTCTTAATTGTGTTGTCTTATGTCCGCTTTGTGGCGGTGACCGGAAATATGTGGCCTAAATACGAAACTAAACACCAACCTAATGCACTTTAATATCCGTTAACTGAGCCTCTGTTTCCCCAGGGCCAGTCTAATGGTCATCAAATTGTAATGTAAATAGGTATTTTTTCGTGATAATTATAATGCTAATGGCAGTTGAGTGGAGTCATAGAGTGGAGACTGGAGAGGTATGTGTATTGAAAATTTGGAGTCGATTTTTGGAGTGATATTCATTTTATAAATCACGAAATTAAAAAATAAATCTCAGCCATTTATACATTAAATATAACACATTAATGTTTGAACAGTCTTACACCTAAAAAAAGTCAGCATCAAATGATAGGCAAGCTTATGATCAGTATATCAGTATCATTTGTCTACACAAGATGATACAATAATACCATTTCTTACAAAAATATATAGCAATGTTTGTTATGGTTTACATGATGTCATGATGACGATGCTAGTCATCTGGTATTTGATACTAAAAATATAATTGAAATGACAGTTTTAATTAGTAACCCAGCTTGTGTAAACAAATGATACTGATAAACTCCATCATTTTGATGCAGATTTTTTTATGTTTAGATGTAATACTGTTTAAAGATCAGTCTATTAATTGCTGCTATTGTATTAAAATTTAAAGAATGATTTATAAAAATTAATATCACTCAAAATTTTCACTCCAAAATCGACTCCAAATTTCTCTCTGGACTCCACTCTATGATTTCACTCCAAGACCCCTCTGTAAAATACATGGTGCCATAAATAAGTTGACTGCCAGTGTCGCTGTTTTTGTACAGGTATATAATTATAAGGACGGATTAATTATTCAAATCTAACTAAAATACAATCGTACAATCGTTCACTTGCTCCCCATTTTGTCTTTTGTGGTCACTTACTTGGAAGGTCTAAATATCCTTTCACGGGAGGGGAGCGGGGAGGGAGGTTACTAGGGATAAATTTTAGGTACAGGTTTGCGGACGGAAATTTGAAAACCCACCCTATTCATATATTTTTTCACCGTCATAAAACGGGACCTAATCATATATTAAACTATTAAATCAACCCTATTTATATATTTTATTACGGCACATTCCAATTGACAAAATAGTACATTCACTAATCAACTGATGTTAATGGAACACCTTGTTTGTAAAAATCACCGTGGTTTACATGGGCTTAACTTGCTGAGAATTGAGGGCATGGATATATTTATATAATTTACAACTATCCTATGATAAATATTTCAATAAAAAAGCTACCTTTTCACACATTTTGGAGAGGTAAAACCGTGACCCATTCGAGTCGAACCTTCGTATTACCCTATATATACATGTACCATGTTACCCCCCGTGTATCCGTTTAGGTAATATTTTGGTGACCTTTACACATATATAATGTTATGCAAATGCATGTTGAAATATTGAACAAAACTGCGAATGCCCAGAAGGCTCATTCAAGTTTCGAGAATCTAAATTCGAAATTTGAGATTCGAGATTCGAAATTCGAAATTCAATATAGTTATAATCAATCAGATTGCGTGTTACACAATCGTCTACCAATCAAAATAGTCCTTTTATAA
Source organism: Limnoperna fortunei (assembly GCA_944474755.1). Lineage (NCBI taxonomy): Eukaryota > Metazoa > Mollusca > Bivalvia > Mytilida > Modiolidae > Limnoperna > Limnoperna fortunei. Next base: position 7,373,919 of record OX104111.1, read on the forward strand.
ACGTAGCCACCTGCTATTATTTTTATTTGGGGTTTTAACCGTCCACATATTTGTCAAAGAATGACTGTGTTCAACATGGCTTTGTTAAAAAAAAGGCTTTATTTGTTATTTTATCAAATTAATTCAGTTCACAATTATATTTGGTTGGATATATAGGAAATCATTGAAGCATGACCAAAGAGGACCCCTCATGGCCAGTCAGTGCCCCCCCCCACTTTTTCGAAATTTCTGCATCCGCCACTGGCTTATTTTGGCCTTTTGAACTTAGAAATTGGTATGTAACTAGTACATCATATATGTAGTTGTGCATATTGTCAGGAATTGTTGATTCCCAAATTTATATGGTAGTTATGGCTAAGAAATTTTTAATAATCCTCATTAATCATAGTTTCCGCTTTAACTCCCCGAAAACTACTCAACCAAATTTTTGCAGTTGCGATATAACCAAGGAATTCTGATTGGTAAAAATTATGTCACAAGCAATCTAATTGACTAAAACTATATTGAATTTCGAATTTCGAATTTCGAATCTCGAATTTCGAGTTTCGAATCTCGAATCTCGAGATTCGAATATCGAATGAGCCTTCTGGGCTTTCGTACAAAACACACCAATCAATCTGCCATGTTGTGAATGGAATAGACTCTTAATTTAGCCAACATAAAACAAATACAAATTACATTTTAATTCTTAATTAATCAAACTTAATTGTTGTTGAAAATTGCTGGTTGCTTGCTACTACTCTGTGTTGTGTTCAATACTTCAGGATGCAACATACGGTTTTTTGCATTAAAATATTATCAACAGAGGTCGTGGTTTTGTTTTGTCGAATAAAAACATGTGTGACATTTTTTCATAAATCCAATTGTAATGGAGATGTTGTACATATATTTTATTTGTGTCCTGCATTTTCAGTTTCATGGTAATTTGATAGGATTTTTTAAAAATCATCGATAAAAATCAGCTGTTTAATGTCAGAAAACGGGACAAATCATTAGCATTTACCTTCATTTGAAAAATTCTGACACTGTAACGCCTAACAGAACATCAATATGACATATATATTTGTTTATTTAAATCAATTTCCAAGCAGAAAAACACTGGTAAAACACCTGTCATCCACCTCGATTTCCAACAATTTTGTTGACAATGAACCTGCCATTTTAATGCATTAATGCGAGCTTATGCTGGGAGTCAAATGGTATTATAGGCAGTCTAGGGGTTTCACTACTATAACAAGGATGACAATTAAATTATATATATATTTCTTTTCTATAAACATGATACTTTCTACTGCCACTTAAAAAATGTTTTATTTTTTCATTTCATGCAACAAATATATTTTACAGAAAACATAAACATTTTTGGACATTTGTATCGTTTATTGTTTTTGTTGTTGTTACATTTATCTTTTAATTTTGTGTATTGCTTTGTTGTCAATCAATGCAATTTCCAGTTCTGCTACAGAAATGGTCTTCTCAGGGAACTTCGGCTTCCTCCCCCAATAAAAACTGGAATGAAAAAGTAATAAAGGAAGATTTTGTTAGTTTTTTTAAAAATAGGATAAACAGATAAGACATGTGAATTTTGCCATAATCGGGAGGGTTTAGTGTAAAGGCATTTTTTCTAGTTTATACAATATTCATCAATATTAATTTTATATAAGGAGAAATGACCCACACGAGATGATTGTCGGGGAGGAGGTAGTAATTATATAATCGTATGTTGTTGATCTTTACTTAAGTGAGGCATAGATGTTCAACAGCTTTTTTTTTATTTTCTAGAACTTTGGTGTATATAACCTTTTTTCCAATTATTTACTTATATACCTAAAAAAAGAAAAATCGAAAAATAATATATAACAAATATTGATAAAACTATGTCAAAATGAGAATATTAGTGTTAGTGTGCATTTTCCTGTTTTTAACGAACATAATAAATTACAATAGCTTAAACTTTGTCAAGTGTTCTATTTAGTTGGTTTCCTGTTTTCACTGAATTTAAATGCAAAATATTTTGATATGTAAAGTTTAACTTCAAGCGGAGAAAGCTTATCACTTCATTTGACACTGTTTCCTGAACATTAAAGATAACTCATACCTGAACATTATTTTGTATTTGGTCATGCTCTGTACATGCTATGAACGATTAAACCACTACATATTTTGACAAAGACAAAGACAAAATCTTTTATTCTCATAAATCAATGTCAGTGGAAGAGCACTCTGTGTTGGGTATTAACCTTTATAAGCCGCATAAGCTAAATATATCATTAAAATCTATGCAAATAATGTACAATTTAATTGTATTGAAAACATGTAAAATCTTAACATTAAACTGTACATACAAATATTACAATAAAATGTCATCAAAGATACCAAGGCTAACATTTTTTTCACGCCAGATGCGCGTTGTGTTCAATCAAGACTCACCAGTGGCCACAGAACCCAAACACTATTTTAAATCCAAATGAATGAGATGCTTCTATCACCAAAATTATAAACTATTTTACACAATCCGACTAAGGCTATCTACACCTTGAAAATAGGAAAACCTTATAATTAAAATAGTTTAAGAAACTCAGGGCAATAAATTTAGACAATGATTATATCAACGAAAGAATAAATGATATTTCTGTCAGCCCAGAAGTGTGACAACTAGGCTGGTGATATTACATTTACCTACAATACAGGTAAAGTTGTATACACCCTAATAAACGATTAATGGAATCAGTTTTGATAATTAAGGATGTAAAAACATAAAAATAACTAATAACGAAAACTGGGACAGTATTCCCTGATATGTGATACGTTTGTTTGTTACAACCAAACATATAACCCACTTGATAATTAATGGTATATCATCATATCAGGATATCAGCACATGGTGTGGGAATCGTAAACAAGGAGTAAAACTATATACAATAAAATGATTCAGGCATAAGTCACGTTTTATCGTTCGTCAGGGCCTACAGAACAAGAATGCAGAGGACGCCGAAAACGTTCTGTCGTTGCTGCATACAAGAGGTTTACTGGTTTGTTATCGTTGGTTCTAACACCCCTAAAGGAATATCACACCTAGTGAATGTTCATGAGGATCTAATATCACAAAGGTACTAGACAAAAGTTTTGCAACCATATTTGCTTCCAATATTTTGCAGAACACCAAAGCTTACAAGGACCATTCAATCATAAAAAAAGAAAGCTAATTAACCAACAACATTTTAGTCCTTCAATGATCTTTACCAAATTTGAATCTATAAGTTGAGGGAACAGGTGTGTTTGAAATAGGCCCCACAAATTAGGAACATGCATTGTGAACTAAAATGCATTTTTTTCAGTCTGATTACTTGAGTGCAGTTCTGGGTGTTGAAAAAATGCTCACACGATATTTACTATAGTAACTTTGACACTGAAAATTGCAATTATAATACTTGAACTACTGAATTTGATAAAATTTCAAACAAATTTTACTCGGTTCAGTTTCTTTGTATTATTGGTAACAATAAATCATTCATAATGTTTTACTAAAAACTAAAGAAATGTCATTTAGAAGATATACTTACCATGAGTTTAGTGTCTTAATCCATCGTTCGAAAATCATAACATTTAAAAATGATTAATAACATTATAGTATTAATATTATGCTTTTACAGGTATTATACAATTATAGCTTTGGTATGAAGTCGATAAGAGAATTTATCGGCCAAACAGATTTGCAAATCGTCCTCGGTCGATATTCATCTGTTGGTGTATATATTCTCGTATTGACCTATTCTTAAGCTATAATTGTTATATTATTAATATAATCTATTGTCATGATCGTTGAACAATATTTCATTTTTTGTGTGCACACCATTTGTTTGACAGATTTTTAAAGTGTAATATAATTACGAGTATAATTGTTCTCTGACAAGTATTCCACATCACAAAATACAACAGACCCCTTTTCTGATCTTTTCTATATGACAACGGCTCTGTAAATGAACTTTGACTGAGGGAGAGGAAAATAGTTCTTATTTTGATATTTGACTGCGCCAAACTGTAGCATAGACAGTGGATTTATTATTCAATGGAATTTTAATATTGGAGCTGTATTTAAAAAGCAGTTTCATGTAGAATTTATAAATAAATTTATTCAGATAATTTATTAAATGTATTGGGTATTTTTTTTATCTGATTGTTCAAAGCCTATTTCTGGACTATTTTATGGGTGTAAGGGAGTTTCCATGAGTACCCTTCGGATTTTCTAAATTTGCAAAAAAATTTATCTGACATGGCACCCTGAAAATTTAATGTGATATGCGTGAAATTATTCCGGTTGTTTTGAGGGGTCTCTCATTACTCAACGAAACTTGGTACCTAAGTAAGAGCAAAAAATGTCAATAGTTTCCCCTATACAAAAATAATTAAGAGGCCGTTGTCATATAAGATTAACCAAAATAGAACCCAAACTGTTAACCATATAATAAACATATTGAATAAAACTCCTCATTTCTTTTAACCATTTTTTTTAATTCAACAAAAACATGTAACAAATGTCATGAGTTAAAAAGTAGAAGTTATTTGTCTTTTCCTGGAAAAACATAGTTAAAGCTAAATGTTATATTGCTGCAATTATTTAAGACCGGCTGTGGCATTCAAAATTATGACTGTGTCATGTAATATACCGATTTATCTTTGGGATTTTTGAAATCTATTTTTAGTAACATGCTGAATAGGTATGCAGCATAACAAATTTCGTTGGAAAATTCTATTTGTAGGTATATTATATGTGCCCAAAGATATACAAAATGACCACGTGGTATCGTTAGACAAATCAAAGTAAAGAAAATATCTAACATTAATAATATATTGCTTATAACAACCTATGATACAGTTACTTGTATACAGTTTTGATACTACAATTGTTTTTTATGTAAGTAGGTATAAAACCTTTCTTCTTCATGCAATCATAACAAATCTTCTTCAGACGTCTTTTTTCGCTCTTTTGACATTGTTGTTATCTGCATGCTATAATTACCATTAATGCATCATCCTGTGATCTATCTTATAAATGATTGATTGTTAAAATTGCAGTTAAAGGTTAAGATCCTGATTTATACTTATGAACCAACTTCGTAGTCCAACACTTCTGTTTTTAATTTACGTTGTGGAAAGTAGTACAATTGCATCTGTAACATCAGATACATACAACCAGAAATGACGATAATGTACAAAACGCAACAGAATGTAATATATCAGAATCAGATCTAACATTATCCATAAAACTTTAGCATGAATGAAATTAGGCATTAAATTGAATTTAAACATATCCATCTGAACGTTGTTTCTCTTTGTTCCTGGTTTCAGCAGACAATCCTTTGTCTTGCGTATCCTCAGTACTCTCTATGTCACACGCAACAACGTCAGATGATGCCGAATTGTTAAGGAAATTTTCTAAACTTGAACCATGAAGCAGTTTAGAATGTCCATTTGGCATAATAGGTGTATCAATTGTTGAAAAATGCCGATTTGAGTCTGTATGATCAATCAATGGAACACATAATTGGATAGGTCTACCCCCATTGCAATCCTTAACGTCTGTATAATCAATTAATGGCACACCTAATTGGACAGTTCCGTCCCCACTGCAATCATTGAAGTCTGTATAATCAATCAATGGCACACCTGACTGGATAGGTATGTCCTTCTCTAAATAAATTAAACAAAAACACAATATATAAGATTACATCTAAATAAAATAAGATCTTAAATTGCCCCAGTCTTTAAAAAGATCATAAAGGAGGAGAAAACAAAGTGAAAAATCAAAATTATTTGGACTAATATAAGTCTATAAAGTAGTACATTCGACTTGAAATAAATTAAGTGTAACTGCTATATCGTTGAAAACATTTAGAAAACATTAGTTATCTACACAGTCGCTTATATTTTTTTCTTTTAAGAGGTCAATTGATATTAGAAAATGAAAACGTTTTTCGTATTTAAACCAAGATTTGGCAAAACATTTTCTTGCGGATTACATACACAAAATAATCTGACAAAAATATTCATGCTGTCTGTTCCAATTTTCAAATCCTATATACCAGTCTAATGTTTTCCACCATCGTACACCTTGACCAATAATAATGTGGGTACCTTGGTTATTGTTCTTTGAATTTTTCTCCTTAGTAAATTCATTTCCTGTATTGACAAGCCCAATTCTAACATAATCAGAATTTTTACAGAAAGGAGTATTTTCTGATGTATGTCCTATTTCTGAACAGAAGTTTTCATTTGTCGATTCTGGAGTTATATTGGATTGCTTAGCTGAAATTTCTTGACCGCTTGACAAATGCTGCAAAATAAAAAAAAAATCTGGTTGTGATTAGTGCAGTTTTGTTTTCCATCGTGTTCGCATATAGTCAACTACCTAGAAATAACAATAATGTGCATATTAATTTAATTTGTATAATAGTCAGCAGTGGCTAAATATTAATAGGTAAAAGATGTAAATTTAATGTTCATCGCTTTTCCAAGCCAACACATTAATTATTTGCCTTGCGCAAGGTTAATATAACATTTAAACAACGAGCGTCAGGATAGCAATATAAACCGATATGAACATAGTTAGTGTACTACAGCTTGCATCTAGGTGATAAAACAAAAAACAACATTTCCGAAGAAAGTCTTTTAGTTCCTTTAAAACATATTGCCAATACTGATAATGTTTACAATTTGTAGCTTACCAATGATGGATTATCATGTCCAAGGAGCGTATGTCCATTTTGATGATTTTTTATCATCCCTATATGTACTGTTTCTTTTAGGGTAGAAAGCTCTTAACCTAACCCCCTCTCCCCTTAAGCAAAAAGTGACGCCATGATTGAGTTGAAAAAATTATTGCTGCTAGTGGCATAAAACCACAATCAAACAGACTTCCTTACATCCCGATCACAGCTGTGTTTGACCAAACAGACTTCCTTACATCCGATCACAGCTGTGTATGAACAACGAAAAAGAAGTTGCATGGGCTTAAACATTGATTAATGAAAACAAAAGATTAACTTTATGTGTAATAACTTAATTAAAAAGATCGCAAAAGTCTGAAATGGCCTGGTTGCAAGGCAAGTGTCTTCATAAATAGGAAATGGTTTACAATTTGTTTGAAAAAAGTGTTATGTCTGTGTAAAAAAAAACTTAAGAGAAATCGATTACAAAAAATATCTACCATCTTCTGGAAATGTTCTTACGAAATGGAAAAATTAGGAATAAAATCTGGAACACTTCCATAATAGCAGATGCACAACTTCGATAATGTGCAATCTTTCTGTGATTTTTCAGAGATATGGGTTGCCAACTGTAGATTGAATTGATTACACAAAATTGATACCACCCGGCAAAAAATAGAACAGAAACAATTATGCTTAGATTGAAAGTTTGAACTCTTATACAGTTTAGACATAAATAAGATCTATGTATAGATAAAACGTTTTTGAAAGATAATCAATGAAAACAGAGATTACAGTTAGATAGGAATACGTTAGCATGAGCATTGGTCTGATATAAAATGGGTTGTAAAAATATATGTGAGCTCTAGAACATTCTGTATCACGTGATCAAACTCTGACTAATGCTAATGTTGATTTCTTTTCGTCTGGAGGTCGGTATACCATCACATACTGAATTTTGTCCGAAGAAATTATTGAATAAGAGCACTAAAATAATTTTAGTCTTGCCCAAACAATTTAAATGAGTGTTGTGTTGAAAATTTAAAAAACAACACAAAATTGAGACAATTGTTTTGCAATCTCTGAAACATTTATACAGCACATATATACTCATAATAATACAAAAACCTATGCTAGGGAATTAAAAAGACTATTTCATTATAATACTCAAACTTATATCAAACTTACATTAAAAAACTCATTATTATTCTCAATCCTTTTCTGAAAAATTAAAATAAATAACTCATTATAATATTGAAAATTATCCTGTGAGTTTAAAATTAGAACCTCGTTATAATACTCACAATTATACCGAGGATTTAAATGATAAACTCGTTACAATACTTAAATTAATACCGAGCAATTACAAGGATTGACTCATAATACTGGAACTTGACTAACTCATTACTTAAACGTATACTGATGTATTTAAATGCTCAAACTTATAATAAGGAATTAAAATAACTTACTCATAATAATACTTAAACTTGTACGGAAGAAACACAAGAACTAACTAATAATATGGTCTGTGAGTAAATTCTCACCAGCAATACCCCGCTTTCCTTAATATTGTGTAGGTAAATCAACTATGTGTAAAAATCTAAGCAAACAGAAGGAACGATGACAAAGGAGCATGAAATCGCTAAACACCATATAGTACAATAGGGTAAAGAAATATGCAAAATATAAGTTTAGTGCATGTTATAGTTGCTTAGAAAACTGCGACGGAAATTTTTGTTAGGATGCACAGATAGACGAACGGACAAGGGTAAAAGAGTATACACCTTTTCTTCGAAGCGGGGGTATAATAATGCTCATACGTATACAGAGGCATTATAGGGACTGACTTACCATTTCATTTTTGTTTATGCGTATTTTAGGAACTTCAATCAGGTATGAATTACAAGGCCTGACTTACCATGTAATTTTTGTTTATGTATATTTTAGGAACTTCAATCAGGTAGGAATTACAAGGACTGACTTACCATTTCTTTTTTGCTTGTGTCTATTATAATAAGATCAATCGGGTATGGCGTACACAACTTCTTTAGTTTTTTTCTGAAACTAACGTGAAATTGTTGATACTATTTGTTATTGTTGTTAAAAAACCTGCAAGAAAGATTTGTGTTTTACACCTTTCTCATTATTTAGTACTAATGATGAAATTTTGTTCTTAACTGTTGTTATGCGTACACCATAATTAAAATGGATTTTATGTTTAACCTTGTGTAATATGAATGTACACTTCACAAAAGATATAGGAGTTTTGTGTCAAACTTACAGATACAATTTTTTAGTTATATAAGTTACAGCTAACTAGTTTTAAAGAAATCTTTTACTAAAATGTTTTTAACACACGAAGTGAAAACCTTTTTATACAGAGAACGACAACTTCCTAACATTAAATTATCTCTGAAAGAGGCATGTATAATGGTTGTTAAATGCATATTATTATGCCAAATCCACAAATTGCGCTCTTCTAGCTCCAATGATAAACTTTACTGTACAAATTCTACGTCCTTATAATAAATATGACTGAACTGAAAAATCAAATGAATAAAAATGACAATTGTAAAAGTTAGATGTTATCACTGGTTCTATTGGCGTCAATATGACTTAATTGATCGTTCTGGGAAATTCATCTGTCGGACATTTTCGCGGAGTAATAAATAGCCTTTTCTTTTCATGGATTTGACTTTTTTAGACGTGATAACGAGTAATGCGACCGGTGTCTAATTTGAAGCAAACGCTGCTTACCGGACTGAAGTACCTGAGTGCCCATGGTTGATTCGGGCTACTCACTTTCTGTCTTTTGTGTTTTTGGCTTTTGTTTTGTCTTGTATTTGTTTGTCTAAATTCACATTGGTAACTGTCCCTTAACATTCGAGAGTTGTTGTTGGGACGGTTTCCTTGTCATTTTTTTATAGTAATCATACACATATCAAATAAAATGTTTAATCATTTGATTGTAATACACAGGAAAATTTAATGATTTTAAAATGAGTGTTAAGAGGAAGCTATACAATCAATAATTGTGCGACAAATACCCATTCATTTATAAAAAAGATAGAAAAATAGGAAATACTAATATGTGTTTCTGATTTGTTTTATATCCATTTAAAACAGTTCTATTCCATACTTTTTCATAAATTAACACATAAATCAAATGTCCTTTCACAATTTTGTTGTCTGTGGCTTAAATTTCAAGTATTGTCAATTAGAAATATAATCCTAAATAGCAGGTTATTTACATTAGTGCACAAATTTAGCTTTTCCAAAAAGCTAACCGTCTCTTAGCTGCTTTACAAATGTTATGGGTTTCATTAAAGAATCTGTGTTTTTGTAATTTATTAGTCTCGATTACCCAGACGCAAAGTTAATTGCGTCTGGGATCACCCTGTTGTAATTTCGCTACCTATAGGTGGAGACAAAACAATCATTCGTTTTTAGTGCCCTATTAGAGACCAGGAAAACCTTGACAACATGTCTATACTTATTAAATGACGTCATATTAAGATTCCCCTCTTGATTGTGCATAACAATAATTTTTGTTAATAATTAAAAGTAATATTTTATGAAAATATATATTCAAATGTAAACTTTGGTACAAACAGCTTTAAAAAGCAGAGAGATTTTGGTAGAATGTTTACCTTTTATTCACTGACCAATACACTGAATGAAATAGAAGTCAATATGTGGAACGTAACATTACTACACAAAAATACTGATGACAATCCCGATTCAACCAAACTTGAAGATATCGAAATTTCAGTACATATACTAGTGGAATCCTGACATAAACCAATGAAATGACAAAAATATTTATAGATTTAATGAACCACCCAATTATGTAACAGCGAGTCATTTACTCCGAAGACTGGTCGTCATTTGATTATGTATACCGTCATGGGAGCCGTAATAATCTATTTTAACATTTAAATAACTACTTGTTCTACAGCAATTACCTGAATAGGATGGCGACGATAATGATGACTACACTTACACTAATCGAGAATGCTATAACCAGTGCCTGGTTATCTAAAAAGATATAATTCAAAATTAGTTTACCAATGATTTGTAGGTAAATAAATCTTATTATTCAAATAAAATTAATAAATAAGAACAAAACTAGACAACATAACTGCAATCAACATTGTTCGTTTTGAATTGTTTTTACGTTAAAGCTAACAAACAACAGTTGCTTACTAGATAAGAGGAAGTTACAAGCAGTTTTCTAAGAAATTGCTTAGTTTGAAAACCACGAAAAAAACAACATAAAACCCCAAAACATACAACAAATAAATAAGCACCATGAACTTCATTTAAAAAGTTATATTAGATGTTCCGGAAGTTAAAGTTATTACTTATATTTGGTTGAAACATAATAGTCAATGGTTTCTCTTACGGCCAAACAATATGCATTGTTATGAAAACCATTTCAATAAAATACAGTAATAGTCAGTTCTTTAAGTAGACTGATAAATCACGTTAAGCAGTTATAAGGCAGTTGCAAGCAGAATGGATGTTAGTTGTGTTGGCGCATTTTGATATTCTTAACAGTTTTGTCTTTGCAGTTTTATATCTCTTGACATACATTACAAGTTTAGAGAATCCTAGCAGTTAAACGTATTTGATTTTACAAATTTAATAAGGTTTATAGCAGTTCATAACGTGTCATGATTAATTGGATACTCCTTGTCTGTCATTTTTACTAAAAAGTCATATATTTAGAGAAGAAGAGAAATTTAAATGCGTTAAAATTTGTATTAAGCATTTATATGACAGCTAAAGGTAAGATATAAACCAATCATTTCCTGTAACAGAGGAATGAGGGTCGCATTTAAAAAAAACAAATAGATCTTAAAAAAGTCTCTATAAAATACATGGGAAACAAAAAACACGCGTCTTTTTAGGAACAAAATAAGCGTGCCAACAAAGTTTTGTATTGGGCTTCTTGCAAATAGAGATATTTTATATCAAATAAATAAAACCTATTACAGGTTTTTCACCAACATGGGCATAATTAACAGTTAAATTGAAACAAAATTACAATCGTATCCTTCTTTTGACATTTAAATTAATATTTTACTACAGAACCTACCTATTTCTGATAATAGTTCTAGAGTTGTTACTTTACAATTTTTTTCTGCAGGCAAACTTTCCTTCCCAATAGTAGTCACAGCCTTTGACCAGATGCAATACCTAGTTCCAGGGTAAAGGTCAGTTATTCTGTATTGGTTTGCAGAGGTTTTTTGTGATGAATAGTTCGCTGAAAAATTATCATATGTATATTTTATAAATAACCTTAATTTGTTACATGTAATAAACCCATCGAGTACACATTGTTGGAAAACATAAAAAATTAGTTGGTCTTATATATGAATATTGTGCTTATTATTCGACTTAATTAAATAACCCTGAAAAGATGTCAACATTGCGATTGCATTTTCTTCACTCCTGTAGGAAGGTTGGGAGCGACTCTAAACTTAATCGACCAGAATTGCATGTTTTCCTGTCAAAGGTAGGGGTCTTCCCGTGTACTTCACCACGAAAATTTGCTTAACTTGTCGAAAACCCCATACAAATCAAACATGCTACATGTGAAGTATTTACGCTAAATAATGAAACATAACCACATTTAGACAGAATTCGTGCAAACATAACTACAAATCCAGCAAAATCTCAAAAACATCGAAACTGATCCTGCAATCATTTTAGATCAATAAGCATCGTTTGCATTTTTAACTAGGCTTGAGCGTATTCTAATAGCTGTACATAATGTTATTTACACACATTTTCAAAGAACAGTTTGGTTAAACTGACACATTTTTTCATCAGCATAGTTTAGACACTGTCATGAAACTTGCTTAAACATTTGAGCTGTTAATGTGAACTTTTAAGTAGGCCATGCAGCTATATTACTGAGTTAGTTTACAGAAACAAATATGTACAAAATTATTCCGCGGAAGGACCAGAACTTTTCCTAGGCGTACGAATGTAAATAGATCAGTATAACATAAAAAAACCAACGTGGTTCAACGTATCATACACGCCTCTTTCTAAATACATCACAGATTTTTATACTGGTGTTATGTAGTTTACTCTAATAATTAATCGTAGGAGTTTGTTTTCGTATTTTTGTTTTGGACTTTGAAATACGATGGCCACTTTGGTTTTTCTTCACTTAATTCAATTTCCCCAGTCAAAAACAGTTAAGTTTGGAATGTTGCTCTTTCATTTCTTCAAGGATTGCACCTTTGATATGCTAGGATCACATCACTCTGGACAGACGTTATGATACCATAAATCTATAAAATAATTTACCACAGAAAGAGGGAACATAAACACATGACCCACGAAAATCTAGTCTAGACTCACTTACAGTTAAAATAAAATCTTTTTAATTTGCTCCCCCTTTTCGACTTTTTGCCGAGTGAAAGATTTGCAGAACCGAGTTTTTTTTAATCATGAGACTTTAAGGACCAACCAAAAAATCAATTTCTAAATTTTAAACAGTAGTTTAACAAGGGGAGGTAACTCGTTTTGCTAATTTCTATCAAAAATGTATTTGTCCAAGTAAAAAAACATATATATGCAGGTTTCGCTCAATGTCAAATAAACGCGTTAATTGATGGGATTTGTTTCCCTTAATTTGGTTTAACTTTTAGAATCGACTGTGAAAAGAGTGTGTAGGCTTGATTGTTTTGATTTATACATCTTCGTGTTATAATGAATGTAATGATGTTATTGACAATTTAAAATGGCATTGAAAAAAAAATTTAAAGTCATGACCGTCTGCATAATCACTTGAAGTCCGGAAGTAAGTTCGATTACAATAAGGCGTTGTATGTTATAAAATAAATTATACTTAAATAAAATAAATATTCATCTCCTGTGTGTTGATTCCATTATCCATAATGAAGGCGTATACCGGTATATTTATATAAGTATGAAAACAAACGTTTCCTACCCCATGTTTCAAAACGTTGACCATTATAGACCATTCGCATAATATAGAAACATGTTACAGAGGGCGGATGCCATTACAAGCAACAACCTAAGCAAGTATTTATCAAAAGACAGACCAAGCTAGACTGCTATTACGACTTCAACAATAAAAAGACCCACTAAAGACACATATATGCCATAATCACACAAATACGTGTACTATGACCAATGACATTCAAGACAGGATTGCTTGCTGGCATCTTTGATTGATTGGTGAAAGCTTAACGTCCTGCACGTCAGCTGTATTCAGGACGTGAACAATAACGTTAAGGTATAACATCTTCAAACCTGTTTCTAATACAAAAACTGTAATCTCACACAATAGTATGAACGATTAACGACAAACAACTAAAACTATAAAAGATTAAATAACAGCATAGGTATTTACATTGATTTATTAATCACTATACACATTAATTTCTTTTAAGACATGTAAAAGTGTGTCGCAAGTGGCAAATGCAAATAAACATGTATGTGATTTGTTTGTTTGTTTGTATGTTTGTTTGGGGTCACTTAACAGCAATTTAAACTAATTCACTGTGTTTAATTTGTATGGGGAAAAACCCCGGCCCCGAAAATGGCTCGAACCCACAATCTCATTGTTGTCAGCCGAAGTGATCAATTATGATTACAAACTATCTTTGTAGCTCGGGCACCGAAGCGTCTAACATATATATGAGTTTATAGAATAAAACCGGTCTTTTATGTGGACCACGTCAACCCATTCTATCAAACATGTTTGATAGTTTCCGGACTGTTGTGTGTCACACACCGTAGTTCTTTATTTAAGATACATGTATAAGCATTATCTATAGACTACATCTGCTTAAAACAATTCCGTCTCGACTTCTACAACTTGATTTAACAAAGCATGGTTAGATATTTTAAAGTGTATTATAAACTTTGAGATCCTAACCACTCTGCAATAAACTATTTGAAACCAGTAAAGTCACTTTACTATGACACAACCACTTTGCAGAAAGATTTGTGAGGAAGCAACAATTTGTAATGTAAAATGCTTCTAAACTTGATACAGAAGAGAGCGGCTGAAGCAACTATACTATCCTTAGATCAATCTGCTATAAATAGCGGAATGATCAAATTATCAAGACTAAAGGATTATGTCTAACTCTCATATTTAACTATAAAAGATCCTGAAGAATTTCAATTAGGGCAATTTCATCTCAATTTATACTACAATTTTACAATGAGGTTAAATCTCGACAAAGTACTGACAACAGTATTTGTGACATTCTTGGTAGTAACACATTGTACTTTTCTTAGATTATAAATACCGGTTTCGGATTTACCTATGGACGATGGTATGAAATTTCAATTGAGGCAACTTTATCTAAATTTATACCTGGATTTACAAAATGACGTTAATACAAGTCTTTGTGATAATCGTGGCCAGGATTGCATCGCAGACTATTGGAACCATAATTCATGACAGCCCGTGCTAGGAACACACCATACAAGACACCATGCTCAATAAAAAAATCTAGGCTAGAAATACACATGGGTATAAATTATTCGATGACAATCTACTACAGAATCAAAGCCAAGAAAATCTAGGCTAAAATTATTCCACAAAATCTAGACTCTATAATCAATGACAATTTATGTCAAGATTAGAGGACCGACACTATGATTCATGACAATTAAGGCTATGAATGTACCACTGAAGACTAAACCCACGATTCATCACAACTTATATTACATTACAACAAACTAACTCAATAGTGAAACCATTTACAATATATGCTAGGACTAAACCAATAATCCATAAAACATCTCTACTTGGGTTACGCTCGAGACTCTACCAATCTATTACAATTAAAACATTAAACTTACAACTGATGACTTAACCTATGACCTATAAACATCTGGGCTACGATCATTCCATATATTACTTAACTTATGACCCATAAACTATCATCTAGGCTAGGATCACATCATAACCCATAAACATCTTGGTAACGATGTAACTTACGAGATTGAACCAATAAACAATAATAAGTAGGCTAAGTAGGTTATATTAAAAACATTTGTAATTCTGATCCGATATCATATCAAATCAGTCCGAGAACGAACAATTCCGATACTGCACAAACATTGTATAATAACGTAGGGTACGGATTTTATAAATCTATATTACATCGGGTTATAGTACTAACAGCCATCGTTGAATCCAACAAAGTGAAATGAATCGATACTTTACAGCAATTTGGACTACATATATTGTATATAGGATGAAACAACCGTGACCCGAGCTAGAACAAAAATATTGGTATTAATAATACTTTTAGAAACATACCTTGAACACATTCTCCACCGTCAATGGCAGCTGGACACCAGAATAGTATATAGTGGTCAATATAGGGTGATAAATAATCACATAATGGTCGGCTCCAGGTCACAGTTAGTGTAGTTTGGTCTCTATTATGGACCTCAACTGATTGGGGTCGGTTTGGTTCTGTTAAAAACATAAATATTATTGGTGTTCTATAACTTCCTAACAGTTTATATACTAGTATTTTTTATTTTGAATAATATAATCCAATGTTCTCTTAAAACGCGATCTAAATATATTCTATTAGTATACTCAAATAAACCATCTGATCTAGACAGATATCTTTACGTTATTCCGAATTCTCGTAAAAAATATTTTTAATATTTACCTACCCCC
Source organism: Limnoperna fortunei (assembly GCA_944474755.1). Taxonomy (NCBI): domain Eukaryota; kingdom Metazoa; phylum Mollusca; class Bivalvia; order Mytilida; family Modiolidae; genus Limnoperna; species Limnoperna fortunei. Next base: position 7,390,323 of record OX104111.1, read on the forward strand.
ATTTCTTTTGTAATAACAACTTTCCCAGATAAATCCACTACTTAAATCTTCTGTTTCCATAGAAACTCCGAACAAATAATTATTGCTCCTATCCAAGTCTGTCATATTATGGTTTGAAGTACCAGCTGTCACATTTATCCAATTGATATGTTTCTAAGATGAAGAAATCATAAATCAAAATTTAAAATAACTAACTCTTTACTGTAAATTCAGGGAAAGGTTTCACTTATATCTTTACGGCTTAATGTTCACACATCCGAAAAATCAATTATCATTTATAATTAAGTACAGGAACATCTTATAATCATTATTGAAATAATTTTATACTCTTTTTTTATTCTAAAATTTCCATTCGCGAAAATACAAAAAAAAAGAATGTGGAAACCTTATTTACATATCCATCTATACGTATTTACTTGTCGCTACAGTTTAAATTATTCATGTAGCTCATTATGAGTTTACAATAAAAGTAGTTTTATCCATTTATAAATATTAAGTTAATTTCGTCATCTTGCAACTTGGAATGAAGTACCACAGCCTCATTTGGAAGATTTTAACAAATGATAGGCATTTTCAACTTCCTTTTCACTGGTCAACATTCTCCAAATTTACCAACCAGGCAAATATGTAATATAGTAGAGTTTAAGTAATTACAGTTTTATGTCATATCAAGACACACTCTGTTAAACGACAGTCCCCAAATATTTACATATAACTTTGGTATTTCTAATAAAATGGAGACATGTCCGATATACCTGACATCCTACTGTGCTTTCACACCAGTAAATTGTATATCCGGTTGCCTTGGTTTCCCGTAGCGCCTTCCATGAAATTAACATGCCAAATATGTGATGATCTTCACTCAAAATTTCAAGCATTATTGCGGGCGGTTTGATAGCATCTGAAAAGAAATATTAGTTTGGCCTTTTGTTTGTTCACACGGTAATCATATATGTACTCAATAAAATAAAATCTAAGCTGAATCTGTTTGCAACTTTTGTGACAAAAACTAAAAGGGACAATAACTACCAATCATTGTCGACCCAACCTCTCCACTTAATCATTTTAACCAAAGCTTAGCAATTTTTTAGTCTACATCAGATTAAGTTAAGCATATGAAAGCTTTTTCTGTCATAATTCTTTATGACATCACTTTTTTAACACTTGACCCTTTATTAGCTTACATGTAACAGTTAAAGGAAAGTCCAACTAACTGTCCATCTGTCCAACCTCTACTTTAGCTAACTTAAAATGCTTAAAAGTAAACATACTGAATCTCGTAAACAAACCTGATGCCCTGGGGATATAGATGAGTGCACTAGCTTCGGACATTCCAACTGCAGTTCCAGCCTTTACACACACACGAACTGATGCACTGAATGGGATGTTTGTAAGTGTGAAATGGGATTGATAAAAACCATCGACGATGTGGCTTTGAATATCATCTTCAGAAATGTTACAAATAACTTCATACTTTGCAATAGGTCCATTAAGATTCATATCTTCGAAATTCTGGGAAAACAATAATTATTTGTTTACAACTGGATTTTTTAACCTGATTAAATCGCACATTTATTTATACATTTTTATATCACAGAGTTTAAAAATATAAGTTGGATCTGAGCATTGCGTGTTCATCTTAAACTAAAGTAAAACAGAAACTTAATAAATTAAAACGAACTAAAATACCTGCCAATATATGGTGATATTCCTGACTTTAGAAGATGTTCTTAAGTCTGTAGTAAACCCTCCTTTTATTACTCTTGGTGGGTATTTACCAACTATAAAACAACAACTTATATCTATAAGTGCCATTATATATATGTAGCAATAATACGTGTCTACAATATTGGTAAGTTTACATATATCCTTTAACAGCGCTTTGACACTCTTAATGCTTATTATTTGACTGTTAAAATTTTTTGCTTGTACAAACATCTTTACAAATTATTTAAGGTACCGTATTAGCCATAGATTTTATCTCAGCTTGTGTGCATAAGAAATCCAAATACATTAATGTCTTCCACCGTTAGCAAAAACGTCAAAAGATTAAATAATAACATGAACGTCTTTAAATTGATTTAATTTAAATTTATTAAACAAAAATAGTGTTTACAACCTACCATCTGGTAAAGTTCTTATAAAAAGTATTGCTGGATCACTGGGTAACCCTATACGCTGGTCATTTTCTGTATAAAAGCCAACAACTTCAAACTGATACATTGTATATGTTGTCAAGTTCTCTATGAAAATCGTTTTTTCACTTATGTTACGCTACAACATAATGAGATTATAATAAAGCCAATAATAACACCGACTGCTGATACTTTTTTCTCAAACAAGTCAAGACATATTAAGTTACAGTCAAACCTGTCTTAAGCGACCTTTGAAGGGAAATTGTAAAAAAGGACACATAAGACAGGGGGTCTTTATACAGAATTCATGATGTTTGCATACCAGTCAACACAGTCATGTTGTCAGCTTGTGAAAGAGTGAATTTTATAACTGTATTGATTGTTTTATGAGTAAAAAGTAGAATATGATATTTATGTTATAACGAAAGTACAAAACATACAACATTTCTGAGCGTTTCGATTTCCGATTGTATTAACGCAGGTCAACTTTATTTCCCATTCAGTTGTTGTATTTTTCTTTGTAGCGGTATTGCTGGTTTCCTTGTGTTTTAACAATACGCTGTATGAAGAAAGTGCAAGTTGGTTTCAGAACCAGTATACACCGGTTGGTATTGAATATGTCCCTTTGTAAAAACAAAATAGCGTGAACATAAAATAAACACGACGTTTTGAGAAACATCACCATTTCCAACACGAATGGCAACAAAATCGAATAACGACACTGACGACTATCGAAATTTAGCGGCAATCCGAACTTCGTTTCTAAAACATTTTTGATCGCTTCAAACTTTAATTTAACGTTTCGAAGAAGCTTGATAATTGAGAGAGGTTTTATTTATTGCTTAATAACTTTAAGTCTCGATAGTCGTTTTAGACAGGTTTTCTGGATCAAAACGAACGGAAAACACGGTCGTTAGTCGCGTAAGACAGGGGGTCGTTATATAAGGTATAAATGAATGGGAAAATGCTGGGGAGGAATAAATACGGTCGCATTACACAGGAAGTCGTTATATGGAGGGGTTCGCTAAGACAGGTTAGAATGTAATTAAAAATATAAAAACGAGTTGCAATAGGAAAGAGAAGTCAAATCCCGCCCCAAATATAAAAGGCAACATCAAACAGTATTTAAAACTAATAAAGAGTTAACAAATATAGAGTTGTGAACATATAGTTCGAGCTTGAAACAATACATTAGATGGTTTGTCCAGTTCAAGGTAAACAATTAAAAATTCTGATTGAACGTCTGTTGCCCATCAGAAGATCAATATAAAGAATTTCAATTACTCCCAAGCGGTCTGGGGTAGTTGCGGAAAACAAATTAATTCGAAAGGAAAAATTATTAAGTTTGGTTTAATATTTTTTAATGGATATATAGATGTTGAGGAGTTGTCAAGAGGATAACCCACAGCTAACTTTTACAGTGTAAAATCAATCAAAGATTCAGAAACGTCGTCAAAAGAATAGGTCTTTGAACGAAACAACATTTATAAAGCCATAGATAACACAAAAGTCACACAAAAAACCACGAAACAAACATTCAAACCGTAAAACAAACAAATTGGCAAAGACGAACAATCTCTCATAAGAGGGAGAAGGCTGCTATATTACATAAGAACATTCTTTACCATCTTTATGGCAGATTCAACATAACGATAAACCAATAATGATTGTGGCCCTCTTTTTTTCGTTCTAAATTTGAAATTAAACCATCATCGCCAGTTAGGAACAGTCCTTGAAATCTTTACGAGTATTTGTAAGCAGATGCCACAGAATCATTTCTACACCAAAATGGGAAATTTTCATTGCAAATTCAAGTCGTCTCGTTGTCGTATAATGTAGCCTACTACATTGTTATTTCCAAGATACAGATCTGAAAACATACTTTAAACCTCATGGAGAAAAATCCTTTCTAATTTTGGTAACGATTTGACATGAATTCATAGTAAGTTGTTTCTTTCTTGTCCTATAACAAATTAAATTAAATATGCTCAGTCCAGAGTTCGGGGTATAGTTTTGCTTATCTTGAACTAAAGTCCACATCTGAATTTCATCGCTTCAGGAGTAGCTAGTTCCACAGTATGACTCTAATCTTTTTTGGCGGCTTTATGGTAAGAGATTTATATAACACAACATATTGTTGAAAGGGACTTGATGGCCAAGTGGTTAAGGCAGTTTGTCTCTACTATTGATCACGTGGTCTGTCAACACTGAGATTGCGGGTTCTAGTCTTACTGCGGGCAGAGTGCACTCGACTATAATCTTAATTGACAAGGATTATAACTAATTCATAATAGAAATATTATATAAAACAGCTTTAACCTACTATGTATATTCCGTCTGTAGAGTTATATTTAATACAAAATAGCTTTGCAGAACTACTTGAAATCCAACTCAGCTTGACAGATGTCCTTTTTATCTGTATTGGAATAAAATTGTCCATTTTGTTTGGTTTTCCTAAAAATATAAACTACATCCAATAATGTGTGACAGCAAAAACACTTGTTAAAGTAGCGAAATAAATGTGACAACCATGGAAATATTATAACACCAAGAGGTAATTTCACAGCCATGGAATACTTTGCACCAGGGACAATTGAACATCGTATTTCACCACGTTAGGAATGGAACTTAATTTTTTTAATGTTGGAATAATTTTATTGATAAAATTTTTGGAATGTATTTCACTGAAATGTATTGCAAACAATCTTTATATGAAATATTTTGGTCCAAACTTCAAGGAAATTAATATTTGTGTTTATTATTTTATTTAAATCTTACTAATAATTTCAAATAATAGTGTTATGTTTAGTTAATACATCATTTATTTTCTTTTATTTCAACAATTTGCAATTGATTGTCATGTCCAACATTGAACTCCTTGATTGATATGTATCTATATTCTTAAAAGACTTATTGAAGGCATTTTATCATCAACAAATATGCAATTATCATGGTCGCATTTTATCTATAATGTAATATTACGACCAGTGAACCAAAGAATATTCGAAGCTATTAATGATTATGACATGTTAAGATGGAATTTGGGTTCCATTATTTTTAGGTTTATAGATTTACAGACAAGAATTCATGCCATGTCTGATTTTTTTACTTTACTCATAAAAAACCAAGCCCCGTTGTTCTTTATACAGGACATGAACTGCACAGAGAAACTTTATATAATGAAAACAACTGAACAGCAAACACTTATCATCACAGGAAGGATGAACACTTGACAAATCTTATCAACTGACAAATACGAAGAGGCTAAGTATCATTCAAAGGTAAATATTTAAATAGAAAATAGAGGGCTTAGTTTAAACATAATATTCAAATAATTATACAGCGTTTTCGATACACAAACAAGCTAAATGTAGATATGATTCGGAACAAAGCACTTCAAATAAAGTGTTATTCACTTTACCGACTTTTAGTTTAGTTTTTTATGACGTAAACATCACCTTAATGTACCAAAACAGTCAAATTAAAGGTTGAATATAAGACATAAGTTTGGTGTACCGGTTTGTAGTTACTTCTTCTGAAGGATTTATTTACAACAAAAGGTTAACTTTGTTTTTATTAGTATTTTAATTTCTACTAACTTAGGTTTGAACATGAGCAATCAAATCAGAAAATTTTAAAATAATACGCATAAAATATTAGCTTCAGTAGTCGAGTTAAAACTTATCTATTTACAAGATCTACTAGAGGCTCCCAGGAGCCTGTATCGCTCACCTGAACCTGAAATCAAACAACCCTTTTTCATATAGAATTTCGTTCCTATAAGGAATTGACCAACACTTCTGCAAAAGTCATTAATTTTGACCTTTTAAGGGAAATAACTCCTATAAGGAGGAGCTTTTGATGCTGAGGAGGGAGGTTAACTTGAAATTTGCTGTACCTGTTAATATTTTTTAACTATCAGCCAAAAACTCCCTTGACCCCCCCTTTCTATTTTAATCCAACGTAGGTAGTCAGCTGTAATGATTTGCAAAATTTTGGTAGAGGACATCCTAAAGATGATGTGTGCAATGTTTCAAAGCAGTCCTTTCATTGGTTAGAGGAGAAGATTTTTTAAAATCAATTAAAATTCATTAAAAAAATGTTCTAAGAGAATAATTCCTAAACGGTTAATCAGACAATCTTGACCCTAAAGTCCTTTTTGTAGCCCTCATAGAGCAGAACAATTAAGCAATGCTAACTTTTTCTCCAGTTCTAAAAACTTTCAAGATTTTGTGGCAAAAATAGCAAAAATAATCAATTTCGACAATTAAAGGGCAATAACTCCTACAAGGAGTCATCATACAACTTCGACACAATGGAGTGTTTTGTAGAGCTTTCGATACTGATGAAGGCTGGTCTCTTCAATTTTCCTGTATCTGCCATACTTTTCGAACTATATGCCAAAAACTGTATTTCCCCCCCCCGTTCTATTTTTAGCCATGGCAGCCATGTTGGTTAATCTGCGGCCATGGCTTGTGCAAACTTGGTTGAAGACATTTGACGGATAATGTGTACAAAGTTTCAAAGCAGTACTTTCAGTGGTTTCCGAGGAGAAGATTTTTAAAAATCAATTAAAACCGATTAAAAAAACAGTTCAAGTGGAATAATTCTTAAACGGTTTATCAGACAATCTAGACTCTAAAGACATTTTTGTAGCTCTCATAGGGCAGAACAATTAAACAATGCTAACTTTTTCTCTAGTTCTAATAATTGTCAACATTTTGAGGCAAAAATAGCAAAAATCATCAATTTCGACAATTAAAGGGCAATAACTCCTACAAGGAGTCGTCATACGACTTTGACCCAATGGAGTGTTTTGTAGAGCTTTCGATGCTGAAGAAGGAAAGTTCTTCGGTTTTCCTGTATCTGTAATACTTTTTTAACTATAAGCCAAAAACTGTATTTTAAACCCCCCCGTTCTATTTTTAGCCATTACAGCCATGTTGGTTAATCTGCGGCCATGGTTTGTGCAAACTTGGTTGAAGACATTTGACGGATAATGTGTACAAAGTTTCAAAGCAGTACTTTCAGTGGTTTCAGAGGAGAAGATTTTTAAAAATCAATTAAAACCGATTAAAAAAAACAGTTCAAGTGGAATAACTCCTACAAGGAGTCGTCATACGACTTTGACCCAATAGAGTGTTTTGTAGAGCTTTTGATGCTGAAGAAGGAAAGTCTCTTCGGTTTTCCTGTATCCAAACGATAGTTTGGTAAAGGACATGCTAAGCAACAACCATTCCAAGTTTGGTTGCATTCTGTCAAGTGGTTTCAGAGAAGAAGATTTTTGAAAAGTTGAACGGACAGACGACGGACGGACGCCAAGTGACGGCAATAGCTCACATGACCCTTCGGGCCAGGTGAGCTAAAAAGCATAAACTACTAACATATTTCCTCGAACACTCCTCCAGATGTCACCAGTTAAATGTTTATTATGGTGATATCAAGTTTTATTATAACACACTTCTGATTTTACACAACAGTTATCCATTACTATCGTAGTGCTAAAAACTGGAGTAACAGTTTAAGAAGTTTAAGAAAGGTTTAAATATTTCTCTACATTTTTTGCTTCATGAAAACCAGCTGCGGAATATATAACTTTTATTAAAGTGATTTAAAGCGAAGTTATACACCGTTAGGGTTTGAAGGCATACATAAACACATAAAAAATAAACAAAAGATAAACCATATAACAGAATCATGCAATTTTCAGGTCTGCTTTCTTCAGTATTAAAGACTTTTTAATAATTGCAAACTGCAAATGGCTCCAAGAGGACATTATATATATATATTTATTGATAACATAAATACTAACCATACAAATGCGTCAGAGTATAGGGATAGGCAAAGGAGATCGTGTTGCTAGTTGTTATACTTTTCTTAGTGTTAGTAACATTAAGTCTGAAGTCTACTCTGTTTCCGTGAACATTATAAGTGATATCTCCACAACTTGTCGGACTCAGCTCTTGACATATATTGAATCTGTTATTGTTTGTCCTCCTGCAATTAATTTAGTTAAACTGTTAAAAAAAATCCAATTGATTTTGTAAATTGTAAAATAAATATAATTTTAAGTTTTAAATATAATTTTGTGTTAATAGATAAACATGCGTTGTACTAATTTGTATCAAAATCAAAGATGCACGAACGATTTTATCTTTACTATTTAAAACAATGTCTCTATATTATGTTTTATTCTCTGAAGCTAGACATGATAAAGTTGATATGGTCACGTGAAATGACTCATTGTATGATGAGAAAGTTAATATGGTCACGTGAAATGTCTCATTGTCTGATGACAGAGTTTATTTGGTCACGTGAAATGTCTCATTGTCTGATGCCAGAATTTGATATGGTCACGTGAAATGTCTCATTGTCTGATGTCAGAGTTGATATGGTCACGTGAAATGTCTCATTGTCTGATGTCAGAGTTTATATGGTCACGTGAAATGTCTCATTGTCTGATGCCAGAATTTGATATGGTCACGTGAAATGTCTAATTGTCTGATGTCAGAGTATATATGGTCACGTGAAATGTCTCATTGTCTGATGCCAGAGTTGATATGGTCACGTGAAATGTCTCATTGTCTGAAGTCAGAGTTGATATGGTCACGTGAAATGTCTCATTGTCTGATGCCCGAACTTGATATGGTCAACGTGAAATGTCTAATTGTCTGATGTCAGAGTATATATGGTCATGTGAAATGTCTCATTGTCTGATGTCAGAGTATATATGGTCACGTGAAATGTCTCATGGTCTGAGGCCAGAGTTGATATGGTCACGTGAAATGTCTCATTGTCTGATGTCAGAGTATATATGGTCATGTGAAATGTCTCATTGTCTGATGTCAGAGTATATATGGTCATGTGAAATGTCTCATTGTCTGATGTCAGAGTATATATGGTCACGTGAAACGTCTCATGGTCTGATGCCAGAGTTGATATGGTCACGTGAAATGTCTCATTGTCTGAAGTCAGAGTTGATATGGTCACGTGAAATGTCTCATTGTCTGATGTCAGAGTTGATATGGTCACGTGAAATGTCTCATTGTCTGATGCCAGAATTTGATATGGTCACGTGAAATGTGTCATTGTCTGATGTCAGAGTTGATATGGTCACGTGAAATGTCTCATTGTCTGATGCCAGAGTTTGATATGGTCACGTGAAATGTGTCATTGTCTGATGTCAGAGTTGATATGGTCATGTGAATTGTCTCATTGTCTGATGGTCACGTGAAATGTCTCGTGGTCTGATGCCAGAGTTTATATGGCCACGTGAAATGTCTCGTTGTCTGATGACAGAGTTGATATGGTCATGTGAAATGTCTCATTGTCTGATGTCAGAGTTGATATGGTCATGTGAAATGTCTCATTGTCTGGTGGTCACGTGAAATGTCTCATGGTCTGATGCCAGAGTTTATATGGCCACGTGAAATGTCTCGTTGTCTGATGACAGAGTTGATATGGTCATGTGAATTGTCTCATTGTCTGATGTCAGAGTTGATATGGTCATGTGAAATGTCTCATTGTCTGATGCCAGAGTTGATATGGTCATGTGAAATGTCTCATTGTCTGATGTCAGAGTTGATATGGTCACGTGAAATGTCTCATTGTCTGATGTCAGAGTTGATATGGTCACGTGAAATGTCTCATTGTCTAATGTCAGAGTTGATATGGCCACGTGAAATGTCTAATTGTCTGATGTCAGAGTTGATATGGTCACATGAAATGTCTCATTGTCTGATGTCAGAGTTGATATGGTCAGGTGAAATGTCTCATTGTCTGATGTCAGAGTTGATATGGTCACGTGAAATGTCTAATTGTCTGATGCCAGAGTTGATATGGTCACGTGAAATATCTCATTGTCTGATGCCAGAGTTGATATGGTCACGTGAAATGTCTAATTGTCTGATGTCAGAGTTGATATGGTCATGTGAATTGTCTCATGGTCTGATGTCAGAGTTTATATGGCCACGTGAAATGTCTCATTGTCTGATGCCAGAGTTGATATGGTCACGTGAAATGTCTAATTGTCTGATGTCAGAGTTGATATGGCCACGTGAAATGTCTAATTGTCTGATGCCAGAGTTTATATGGTCACATGAAATGTCTCATTGTCTGATGTCAGAGTTGATATGGTCACGTGAAATGTCTCATTGTCTGATGTCAGAGTTGATATGGTCACGTGAAATGTCTCATTGTCTGATGCCAGAGTTGATATGGCCACGTGAAATGTCTAATTGTCTGATGCCAGAGTTGATATGGTCACGTGAAATGTCTCATTGTCTGATGTCAGAGTTGATATGGTCACGTGAAATGTCTCATTGTCTGATGTCAGAGTTGATATGGTCACGTGAAATGTCTCATTGTCTGATGTCAGAGTTGATATGGTCATGTGAAATGTCTCATTGTCTGATGTCAGAGTTGATATGGTCACGTGAAATGTCTCATTGTCTGATGTCAGAGTTGATATGGTCACGTGAAATGTCTCATTGTCTGATGTCAGAGTTGATATGGTCATGTGAATTGTCTCATGGTTTGATGCCAGAGTTTATATGGCCACGTGAAATGTCTCATTGTCTGATGTCAGAGTTGATATGGTCATGTGAATTGTCTCATGGTCTGATGCCAGAGTTTATATGGCCACGTGAAATGTGTCATTGTCTGATGCCAGAGTTTATATGATCATGTGAAATGTCTCATTGTCTGATGTCAGAGTTGATATGGTCACGTGAAATGTCTCATTGTCTGATGTCAGAGTTGATATGGTCATGTGAAATGTCTCATTGTCTGATGTCAGAGTTGATATGGTCATGTGAAATGTCTAATTGTCTGATGTGAGAGTTGATATGGTCCCGTGAAATGTCTCGTTGTCTGATGTCAGAGTTGATATGGTCATGTGAAATGTCTCATTGATCGATGCCAGAGTTGATATGGTCATGTGAAATGTCTCATTGATCGATGCCAGAGTTGATATGGTCATGTGAAATGTCTCATTGTCTGATGTCAGAGTTGATATGGTCACGTGAAATGTCTCATTGTCTGATGTCAGAGTTGATATGGTCACGTGAAATGTCTCATTGTCTGATGTCAGAGTTGATATGGTCACGTGAAATGTCTAATTGTCTGATGTCAGAGTTGATATGGTCACGTGAAATGTCTCGTTGTCTGATGTCAGAGTTGATATGGTCATGTGAAATGTCTCATTGATCGATGCCAGAGTTGATATGGTCATGTGAAATGTCTCATTGTCTGATGTCAGAGGTGATATGGTCACGTGAAATGTCTCATTGTCTGATGTCAGAGTTGATATGGTCACGTGAAATGTCTCATTGTCTGATGTCAGAGTTGATATGGTCATGTGAAATGTCTCATGGTCTGATGCCAGAGTTTATATGGCCACGTGAAATGTCTCATTGTCTGATGACAGAGTTGATATGGTCATGTGAAATGTCTCATTGTCTGATGTCAGAGTTGATATGGTCACGTGAAATGTCTCATTGTCTGATGTCAGAGTTGATATGGTCACGTGAAATGTCTCATTGTCTGATGTCAGAGTTGATATGGTCATGTGAAATGTCTCATTGTCTGATGTCAGAGTTGATATGGTCACGTGAAATGTATCATTGTCTGATGTCAGAGTTGATATGGTCACGTGAATTATCTCATGGTCTGATGTCAGAGTTTATATGGCCACGTGAAATGTCTCATTGTCTGATGTCAGAGTTGATATGGTCACGTGAAATGTCTCATTGTCTGATGACAAAGTTGATATGGTCACGTGAAATGTCTCATTGTCTGATGTCAGAGTTGATATGGTCACGTGTAATGTCTCATTGTCTGATGTCAGAGTTGATATGGTCACGTGAAATGTCTCATTGTCTGATGTCAGAGTTGATATGGTCATGTGAAATGTCTAATTGTCTGATGTGAGAGTTGATATGGTCACGTGAAATGTCTCGTTGTCTGATGTCAGAGTTGATATGGTCATGTGAATTGTCTCATGGTCTGATGCCAGAGTTAATATGGCCACGTGAAATGTCTAATTGTCTGATGCCAGAGTTGTTATGGTCACGTGAAATGTCTCATTGTCTGATGTCAGAGTTGATATGGTCACGTGAAATGTCTCATTGTCTGATGTCAGAGTTGATATGGTCATGTGAATTGTCTCATGGTCTGATGTCAGAGTTTATATGGCAACGTGAAATGTCTCATTGTCTGATGTCAGAGTTGATATGGTCACGTGAAATGTCTCATTGTCTGATGTCAGAGTTTATATGGCCACGTGAAATGTCTCATTGTCTGATGACAGAGTTGATATGGTCACGTGAAATGTTTCATTGTCTGATGTCAGAGTTGATATGGTCACGTGAAATGTCTCATTGTCTGATGTCAGAGTTGATATGGTCACGTGAAATGTCTCATTGTCTGATGTCAGAGTTGATATGGTCACGTGAAATGTCTCATTGTCTGATGTCAGAGTTGATATGGTCATGTGAATTGTCTCATGGTCTAATGCCAGAGTTTATATGGCCACGTGAAATGTCTAATTGTCTGATGCCAGAGTTGATATGGTCACGTGAAATGTCTCATTGTCTGATGTCAGAGTTGATATGGTCATGTGAATTGTCTCATGGTCTGATGCCAGAGTTTATATGGTCACGTAAAATGTCTCATTGTCTGATGTCATAGTTGATATGGTCATGTGAATTGTCTCATGGTCTGATGCCGGAGTTTATATGGCCATGTGAAATGTCTAATTGTCTGATGACAGGGTTGATATGGTCACATGAAATGTCTCATTGTCTGATGTCAGAGTTGATATGGTCACGTGAAATGTCTCATTGTCTGATGTCAGAGTTGATATGGTCATGTGAATTGTCTCATGGTCTGATGCCAGAGTTTATATGGCCACGTGAAATGTGTCATTGTCTGATGCCAGAGTTTATATGGTCACGTGAAATGTCTCATTGATCGATGCCAGAGTTGATATGGTCACGTGAAATGTCTCATTGTCTGATGTCAGAGTTGATATGGTCACGTAAAATGTCTCATTGTCTGATGTCAGAGTTGATATGGCCACGTGAAATGTCTAATTGTCTGATGCCAGAGTTGATATGGTCACGTGAAATGTCTCATTGTCTGATGTCAGAGTTGATATGGTCACGTGAAATGTCTCATTTTCTGATGTCAGAGTTGATATGGTCATGTGAATTGTCTCATGGTCTGATGCCAGAGTTTATATGGTCACGTGAAATGTCTCATTGTCTGATGTCAGAGTTGATATGGTCATGTGAATTGTCTCATGGTCTGATGCCAGAGTTTATATGGCCACGTGAAATGTCTCATTGTCTGATGACAGGGTTGATATGGTCACGTGAAATGTCTCATTGTCTGATGTCAGAGTTGATATGGTCACGTGAAATGTCTTATTGTCTGATGTCAGAGTTGATATGGTCATGTGAATTGTCTCATGGTCTGATGCCAGAGTTTATATGGCCACGTGAAATGTGTCATTGTCTGATGACAGGGTTGATATGGTCACGTGAAATGTCTCATTGTCTGATGTCAGAGTTGATATGGTCACGTGAAATGTCTTATTGTCTGATGTCAGAGTTGATATGGTCACGTGAAATGTCTCATTTTCTGATGTCAGAGTTGATATGGCCACGTGAAATGTGTCATTGTCTAATGCCAGAGTTTATATGGTCACGTGAAATGTCTCATTGTCTGATGTCATAGTTGATATGGTCACGTGAATTGTCTCATGGTCTGATGCCAGAGTTTATATGGCCACGTGAAATGTCTCATTGTCTGATGACAGAGTTGATATGGTCACGTGAAATGTCTCATTGTCTGATGTCAGAGTTGATATGGTCACGTGAAATGTCTCATTGTCTGATGCCAGAACTTGATATGGTCACGTGAAATGTCTCATTGTCTGATGTTAGAGTTGATATGGTCACGTGAAATGTCTCATTGTCTGATGCCAGAATTTGATATGGTCATGTGAAATGTCTCGTTGTCTGATGTCAGAGTATATATGGTCACGTGAAATGTCTCGTTGTCTGATGTCAGAGTTTATATGGTCACGTGAAATGTCTCATTGTCTGATGCCAGAACTTGATATGGTCACGTGAAATGTCTCATTGTCTGATGTCAGAGTATATATGGTCACGTGAAATGTCTCATTGTCTGAAGTCAGAGTATATATGGTCACGTGAAATGTCTCATTGTCTGAAGACAGAGTTGATATGGTCACGTGAAATGTCTCATTGTCTGAAGACAGAGTTGAAATGGTCACGTTAATTGTTTCGTTGTCTGAAGACAGAGTTGTGGTTTACTTAAGTCTCATAGTAAAGTTGATATGTCTCACTGACTATGTTTCATTATTTGAAATCAACTACTATATTCAATAATTTGTCTCATTATTTGAATCTGGAGTTGATGGGGTCCCTTGTCTGTCACTTGGTTCATTAGCGTTTTATTGCCTGAAGCCACAGTTGATACGTTCATATGTATCATTGTAGTTTGTATATACCATATTGTTAGAATTTTCTTATAGTTCTTAATGTCAAATTATGATATGATCTGGTATGAAGATAAATTATGTATTTCTAGCAATAATGTCGAAGCTTACCAAAGGCCATAAGTGTCATATGAATTTTCTTAATGATCGCTGGTACTTGTAACCATTTTGTTTGTTTTCATGAAAAGCTATTACTTACCATTCAAAAGTAACACGGATATTTTCAGGATTTAAATATTTAACAGGATGAGCCCAAGAACAGTACAGTTTTTCTGTATTCTCATACATACAAGAAAAATTTGTAGGTGTTTGTGGATAATCTAAAACATAAATAAAAATATATGTAGGATTCTGTTATAATTTTTAACAAAATATATAAATAAAAATAGGCAGTCAAAATAATAACACACTGACTTAAAACAAAACCTTTAGAGTTTCTTAGTTGTTATTTGGAATATTCTTGACATTTTCTACTGGTTTAGTACCAGTTTGCCGATTCCCAGACAGCCGAGTCCCATTTCCCGTATCCCAGTTTGCGGATTCCCTGATCTGGGAATCGGCAAATTGGGAATATGCAAACTGGAATGCACCCTTCCTACTACCAGTAATTGAATTTTTGTCTTTGCTTTTAACAAAGTTTTATCAAAGAAATCTAATCGTGATGCTCTGTAAGATGTAAACATGCGGCATTAATGGGACATGAACTGCCAATGATAACACATTTCGATCATTAGTTATATATTAATCAGATGATATGGTGATAATGCCAAACAATTTAAAATAACAATTATTCGTGATCTTACATTCAGTATAAATCTGATCTCTTTCCACAACGTGTGGGGGCGGTAACCCTTCAGCTTCACAATAGAAGATTTGTCCATTGTCATTCACAGATACAACATGTTGAAGCACTGAGGTTGTTTTATTGACCACAATAACATCGCCTTCAATCTTTGAGCTTGTCAAGCCATTATTCCATGTGAAATACAAGTCACTGGCATTCACACTGGATATGTTTTCATACAGCGTACATGTTATGTTTATGGTACTGTTGACAAACGCATAATCATTTTCTAAAAATACCTCTGAAAATATAACATTAATTATATTTGTTTGTTTGGTTGAATGAGGTTTAAATCCATTTTTAGTAATTCTGTAGCTATATCGGGCGTCCAATTTGAGGTGATGCGAACCGCATTACCGGGTGAAACCCCCGCCCTTCGGCAGGTAAACTAGCAATTTTTAGTAATTAAGTAATAAGGCTAAAGTCGAGCACATCTTGTCCGATCGAACACTCGAACTCAGCGTTTACAGACACGTAATCAATAGCAGATAACTAACTACATTACCTACTTAGCCTCTGAGGTCCTTATATCTGCTTGGATGATGAAAACATATTTTTACAAGAATTTTATTTGACTCCGGGGATCAAGACTATGTATAACATAACATAATGTGTTTCTGTTTTCCCGCGCGGCTTTAATATTATTTTTGATGTCGGTTGTTTTATCCTCTGTTGACGCAGAAATAAGTTTCAATTGTGCTGATTGTGTTGGGATGCCAACACAGAATGTCTCCCAAACGAACACAATTGCCACCATAAATCCCCATGGATAGTATTTTATTCAAAACAGTGCATTAAAATATGCCTAGAAATCAAATTTTGTTGAAATCGGACAAAGTTGACTTTTTCCTGCAGTGAAATGGCCGCCATTTTGAAACCGGAAGTCGGACAAAATTTTTTTAAAATAGTGGCACACCCAGGGTATCATAAGCTACCTGTATACCAAATTTCGCCTAAATCGGATGACGTTTAAATTTTTGCATTTTTAGGGGGGTGTGTTCGGATGGCGGCCATTTAAGAATGTCGGCCGCGTCAAATTTTGTTTGGCAAAAATGCTCAGGATAGTTAGCTGTATCAGTATACCAATTTTCCTAGAAATTTTGTTGAAATCGGACAAAGTTGACTTTTTCCTGCAGTAAAATGGCCGCCATTTTGAACCGGAAGTCGGACCATGTCCAACTATATCGGTCATCACGTGACGTTGGTCACCAGTGCTATGATCGTAATATGGCGATGTCGATTTATATAGAAATGCACGGGCGTGTCATATATTTCTGCAATTTGTATTAAAGTTAATCGATAACAAAAAATGTGCTGCTATCTCGTAAAAGTATGATCAATTACCAATATTTTTTGAGTCCATTTTAAATAGATATTGAATTGAGCACACCCCTTCCAATTTGATTTGAAAAAAATGATATTTTTACCGAAAAATTTTATATGGATACTGTTGAAAAATGTCAAATTTATGTAACCTAACCCACTTTGTCCAAGAATAACATAATAATATTTTGCTTACATAAAAATGTGCTGCCCTTCTGATTATGTTGAAATATGGAACTTTAAGATTTTATCAATCAAATGAGATATTGAATTCGGGAAGTCACTTCCAAATTTATTTTAAAATGACCGATTTTTTGTAGTTGTACATGACTTCGAGAAAAATGGCGATACCGGATGTGGTTTTGGCGGTAAAATTCAAAATATATAAATATACGGGTTTTGTTATATAATACTTTTGCATCTCAAAACTAGTGATTTGTCATAATAATGTTCCTTTTGTTATTTTGTATATAATATACAATACAAATAACATCCTGTATCAGCAGGGGTATGAAAGCCAGGTGTTAACAGGTAGATACCTTTGAGGCCAGTACAAGGGTAATAAAGATAATTGCAGTACCATCCATCTGAAGGAAACAAGAAGAATCAGAAACTGAGACAATACATTTTTAATCTAAAGTAGACATCATATTGCGCATAGATACATATATGTGTATCGTGTAAATTAATCATTTCACTATTATTTTTTCAACTCTGATTTGAGATAATATTGACGAAATTCAATGAATAAGTAATAGTTATATGAAGTATATGTACTTTGTCTACATATGCCATTTGATCAGATCAATTGCACTCTATGTGCAAGTTAGAAATAACAAATAAAGATATGAAAATAAATATGAATATAATTTACATATTAATAGAAATAATATAGAAAGAATCAAACTCAAAATTAAAAAACAACAAAAATTAAATTACAAATGAATTTCTTCTATTCTAAGTAGGTTATCTTAATTATTCTTTCTTGACAAAACAATTATTTTCTTAAAATTATTCACAACCTTTCTCTTACAGAAATAATTTTGAAATGACAAATTTCTACTTTACTTTGAAATTGTTTTGACCAGGGCATCCTAGCAATCAACAGTTTTGTTTGCATTTACAATAATTGTGACCATAACTACATGTTCACAAAACGAAAGAAAAGCCATGAAGTTGTTAATTAAAATGTTTTCTTATACATACTAAGGAAATAAAAATGTCAGTGTCGCCCTATACTATTTTGCCATCTCCCTGTAATTATCTGGGTCCAGTCAAAGGTAAATTAGGGAACAAGTTATCGAGTGTAAACAGAGTTATCTAACCTAATTATGACCGATATAGTTGGGTATGCAAAATTTTTTTAAATAGTGGCACACTCAGGGTATCATAAGCTACCTGTATACCAAATTTTGCCTAAATCGGATGACGTTTAAATTTTTGCATTTTTAGGCGGGTGTGTTCGGATGGCGGCCATTTTAGAATGTCGGCCGCGTCAAATTTTGTTTGGCAAAAATGCTCAGGATAGTTAGCTGTATCAGTATACCAATTTTCATTGAAATTGCTCAGGCTATTACTGAGATCTGACAACGGTCGTCATTTTCTAAAACGGCAGCCATTTTGAAAATTTCAAAAGTGGATTGCACAACTTCAGGTCACTCTTAACATGTTCCCAAAGTTTCATCTTGATTGGACATTGCATCTCCGAGAAAATGTGCGGACAAGATTGAACGGAAAGAAAGAAAGAAAGAAAGAATAATTAAAATTTACGTTTCACGAAACGTTGAAGTCGCCTCCCGTTCCGCACTTTTGACCGAGTAGATGGAACTTTGCAGTTATAAGCTTTAAAAATGTTAAAACTTACTCTACAACCGTACCAAATTTCAAAACTTTTCATCGAGCGGTTTTCCCGATATAAGCGATGTCCTAAATTATGACCCTTCAACTTTGAATGGCAACTGTGTCGCGTGCGGGGGGTATCGGTGAAAACGAAAAGTCAAGAGCACAACTTCATAACATGAGCTTTCAGTTGGCCAAATTTCATTTCGATCGGTTAAAAGATGAGCGAGAAAACGAGCGGACAACATTGCGAGGGGAAAAAGGAAAACATAAGAAATATGAAAATAATAATAATTAAAATTTACGTTTCGCGAAACGTGAAGTCTCCCAAACGAAGTTACTGATAGTCCTGTGCAGCCTGTGAATCACCTTATATTTGACTTTACAGGTTGCTATTCACCTATTTTACAAAAAATAGCGCGTCCTATAAAAATTCTGAGTTGACCATTGAACTCGACATACTAAATTTACTTTAGGAACCAATTTTCATTGAGTTCCGACAATGTTGAATTTTTGCCGATTTGGCGACTTTGGTGGCCATTTTTAAAAAAACGGCGGGTCGTATAAAAAATCTGAGTGTACCGTTGAACTCGGCATACCAAATTTACTTTTAGAACCTATTTTCGTTGAATTATGACAATGTTGAATTTTTGGCGATTCGGCGGCCATTTTGAAAATGGCGGCCGGTTCGCGCGCGATTTTTTGCCAAAAATAAATCAAGACCACTATGCTGAACCTACATACCAAGTTTCATCGAAATCCATCTGGCGGTTCTCCGGGAACTGCATTTTGGCGGGAAAACTTAAATGGCGGCCATTTTGAAAGTGGCGGCCATCCTGGAAATTCCGAAAGATGATTGCACATCTAGCCAATAGGGTCTAACATCCTACCAAGTTTCAAATTGATCCCATTTACGGTTTCTGAGAAAAGTGTCGGAAATCTCTACGGGGAAACCAGAAGAAGAATAATAATAATAATAAGAAACAGAGTAAAAACAATAAGTCGCCCGACACTTCGTGGTCGGCGACTTAATAATAAGAAACGGAGTAAAAACAATAAGTCGCCCGACACTTCGTGGTCGGCGACTTAATAACTAGTGTTGATTGTGTTGGGATGCCAACACAGAATGTCTCCCAAACGAACCCCCATTGCCACTATAATCCCCATGGATAGTATTTCATTCAAATCAGTACATTAAAATATGCCTAGAAATCAAATTTTGTTGAAATCGGACAAAGTTGACTTTTTCCTGCAGTAAAATGGCCGCCATTTTGAAACCAGAAGTCGGACAAAAAATTTTTAAATAGTGGCACACTCAGGGTATCATAAGCTACTTGTATACCAAATTTCGTCTAAATCGGATGACGTTTAAATTTTTGCATTTTTAGGGGGGTGGTGTTCGGATGGCGGCCATTTTGAAATGTCGGTCGCGTCAAATTTTTGTTTGCAAAAATGCTCAGGATAGTTAGCTGTATCAGTATACCAATTTTCATTGAAATTGCTTTGGCAGTTACTGAGATCTGACAACGGCCGTCATTTTTTTTCAACGGCGGCCATTTTGAAAATGGCGGCCATTTTGAAAATTTCAAAAGTGGATTGCACAACTTCAGGTCACCCTTAATATGTTCCCAAAGTTTCATTTCGATCGGTTAAAAGATGAGCGAGAAAACGAGCGGACAACATTGCGAGGGGAAAAAGGAAAACATAAGAAATATGAAAATAATAATAATTAAAATTTACGTTTCACGAAACGTTGAAGTCGCCTCCCGTTCCGCACTTTTGACCGAGTAGATGGAACTTTGCAGTTATAAGCTTTAAAAATGTTAAAACTTACTCTACAACCGTACCAAATTTCAAAACTTTTCATCGAGCGGTTTTCCCGATATAAGCGATGTCCTAAATTATGACCCTTCAACTTTGAATGGCAACTGTGTCGCGTGCGGGGGGTATCGGTGAAAACGAAAAGTCAAGAGCACAACTTCATAACATGAGCTTTCAGTTGGCCAAGTTTCATTTCGATCGGTTAAAAGATGAGCGAGAAAACGAGCGGACAACATTGCGAGGGGAAAAAGGAAAACATAAGAAATATGAAAATAATAATAATAATAATAAGAAACGGAGTAAAAACAATAAGTCGCCCGACACTTCGTGGTCGGCGACTTAATAACTAGTGCTGATTGTGTTGGGATGCCAACACAGAATGTCTCCCAAACGAACCCCCATTGCCACTATAATTCCCATGGATAGTATTTCATTCAAATCAGTACATTAAGATATGCCTAGAAATCAAATTTTGTTGAAATCGGACAAAGTTGACTTTTTCCTGCAGTAAAATGGCCGCCATTTTTAAACCGGAAGTCGGACAAAAAATTTTTAAATAGTGGCACACTCAGGGTATCATAAGCTACTTGTATACCAAATTTCGTCTAAATCGGATGACGTTTAAATTTTTGCATTTTTAGGGGGGTGGTGTTCGGATGGCGGCCATTTTGAAATGTCGGTCGCGTCAAATTTTTTTTTGCAAAAATGCTCAGGATAGTTAGCTGTATCAGTATACCAATTTTCATTGAAATTGCTTTGGCAATTACTGAGATCTCACAACGGCCGTCATTTTTTTTCAACGGCGGCCATTTTGAAAATGGCGGCCATTTTGAAAATTTCAAAAGTGGATTGCACAACTTCAGGTCACCCTTAACATGTTCCCAAAGTTTCATTTCGATCGGTTAAAAGATGAGCGAGAAAACGAGCGGACAACATTGCGAGGGGAAAAAGGAAAACATAAGAAATATGAAAATAATAATAATAATAATAATTAAAATTTACGTTTCCCGAAACGTTGAAGTCGCCTCCCGTTCCGCACTTTTGACCGAGTAGAGGGAACTAAAAGTCAAGAGCACAACTTCATAACATGAGCTTTCAGTTGGCCAAGTTTCATTTCGATCGGTTAAAAGATGAGCGAGAAAACGAGCAAACTTTAAAACGGCCGCCATTTTGAAACCGGAAGTCGGACAAAAATTTTTTTTTTGCAAAAATGCTCAGGATAGTTAGCTGTATCAGTATACCAATTTTCATTGAAATTGCTCTGGCCATAACTGAGATCTGACAACGGCCGCCATTTTGTAAAACTTTAAAACGGCCGCCATTTTGAAACCGGAAGTCGGACAAAACATTTTTAAATAGTGGCACACTTAGGGTATCATAAGCTACCTGTTTACCAAATTTCGTCTAAATCGGATGACGTTTAAATTTTTACATTTTTAGGGGGTGGTGTTCGGATGGCGGCCATTTTGAAATGTCGGCCGCGTCAAATTTTTTTTTGCAAAAATGCTCGGGATAGTTAGCTGTACCAGTATACCAATTTTCATTGAAATTGCTTTGGCAATTACTGAGATCTGACAACGGCCGTCATTTTTTTCAACGGCGGCCATTTTGAAAATGGCGGCCATTTTGAAAATTTCAAAAGTGGATTGCACAACTTCAGGTCACCCTTAACATGTTCCCAAAGTTTCATTTCGATCGGTTAAAAGATGAGCGAGAAAACGAGCGGACAACATTGCGAGGGGAAAACATAAGAAATATGAAAATAATAATAATAAGAAACGGAGTAAAAACAATAAGTCGCCCGACACTTCGTGGTCGGCGACTTAATAATAAGAAACGGAGTAAAAACAATAAGTCGCCCGACACTTCGTGGTCGGCGACTTAACTAGTGCTGATTGTGTTGGGATGCCAACACAGAATGTCTCCCAAACGAACCCCCATTGCCACTATATTTTTGTCCATGTTGAAAACCCCCAAATAGACATGATATTCTTAGTTTGTGGATTAAAATCTACCTACATATCAAATGTCGTTGCAATCGGACTAAGTTGACGTTTGGGGGGAGTGTGGTGAAACGGCTGCAATCACAAAATAGTGTCATTCGCATCCAATTTTTTGGCAACAGGATAGTTAGCTGTATCAGTATACCAATTTTCATTGAAATTGCTCTGGCCATTACTGAGATCTTACAATGGCCGCCATTTTTTAAAACTTTAAAACGGCCACCATTTTGAAACCGGAAGTCGGACAAAAATTTTTTTTTGCAAAAATGCTCAGGATAGTTAGCTGTATCAGTATACCAATTTTCATTGAAATTGCTCTGGCCATTACTAAGATCTGACAACGGCCGCCATTTTGTAAAACTTTAAAACGGCCGCCATTTTGAAACCGGAAGTCGGACAAAAAATTTTCTTTGCAAAAATGCTCAGGATAGTTAGCTGTATCAGTATACCAATTTTCATTGAAATTGCTCTGGCCATAACTGAGATCTGACAACGGCCGCCATTTTGTAAAACTTTAAAACGGCCGCCATTTTGAAACCGGAAGTCGGACAAAAATTTTGAAAATAGTGGCACACTCACGGTATCATAAGCTACCTGTATACCAAATTTCGTTTAAATCGGATGACGTTTAAATTTTTACAGTTTTAGGGGGGTGGTGTTCGGATGGCGGCCATTTTGAAATGTCGGCCGCGTCAAATTTTTTTTTGCAAAAATGCTCGAGATAGGCAGCTGTATCAGTATACCAATTTTCATTGAAATTGCTTTGGCAATTACTGAGATCTGACAACGGCCGTCATTTTTTTCAACGGCGGCCATTTTGAAAATTTCAAAAGTGGATTGCACAACTTCAGATCACCCTTATTATGTTCCCAAAGTTTCATTTCGATCGGTTAAAAGATGAGCGAGAAAACGAGCGGACAACATTGCGAGGGGAAAAAGGAAAACATAAGAAATATGAAAATAATAATAATTAAAATTTACGTTTCCCGAAACGTTGAAGTCGCCTCCCGTTCCGCACTTTTGACCGAGTAGAGGGAACTAAAAGTCAAGAGCACAACTTCATAACATGAGCTTTCAGTTGGCCAAGTTTCATTTCGATCGGTTAAAAGATGAGCGAGAAAACGAGCAAACTTTAAAACGGCCGCCATTTTGAAACCGGAAGTCGGACAAAAAATTTTTTTTGCAAAAATGCTCAGGATAGTTAGCTGTATCAGTATACCAATTTTCATTGAAATTGCTCTGGCCATAACTGAGATCTGACAACGGCCGCCATTTTGTAAAACTTTAAAACGGCCGCCATTTTGAAACCGGAAGTCGGACAAAACATTTTTAAATAGTGGCACACTCAGGGTATCATAAGCTACCTGTATACCAAATTTCGTCTAAATCGGATGACGTTTAAATTTTTACATTTTTAGGGGGTGGTGTTCGGATGGCGGCCATTTTGAAATGTCGGCCGCGTCAAATTTTTTTTTGCAAAAATGCTCGGGATAGTTAGCTGTACCAGTATACCAATTTTCATTGAAATTGCTTTGGCAATTACTGAGATCTGACAACGGCCGTCATTTTTTTCAACGGCGGCCATTTTGAAAATGGCGGCCATTTTGAAAATTTCAAAAGTGGATTGCACAACTTCAGGTCACCCTTAACATGTTCCCAAAGTTTTATTTCGATCGGTTAAAAGATGAGCGAGAAAACGAGCGGACAACATTGCGAGGGGAAAACATAAGAAATATGAAAATAATAATAATAATTAAAATTTACGTTTCCCGAAACGTTGAAGTCGCCTCCCGTTCCGCACTTTTGACCGAGTAGAGGGAACTAAAAGTCAAGAGCACAACTTCATAACATGAGCTTTCAGTTGGCCAAGTTTCATTTCGATCGGTTAAAAGATGAGCGAGAAAACAAGCAAACTTTAAAACGGCCGCCATTTTGAAACCGGAAGTCGGACAAAAATTTTTTTTTGCAAAAATGCTCAGGATAGTTAGCTGTATCAGTATACCAATTTTCATTGAAATTGCTCTGGCCATAACTGAGATCTGACAACGGCCGCCATTTTGTAAAACTTTAAAACGGCCGCCATTTTGAAACCGGAAGTCGGACAAAAATTTTGAAAATAGTGGCACACTCACGGTATCATAAGCTACCTGTATACCAAATTTCGTTTAAATCGGATGACGTTTAAATTTTTACATTTTTAGGGGGGTGGTGTTCGGATGGCGGCCATTTTGAAATGTCGGCCGCGTCAAATTTTTTTTTGCAAAAATGCTCGGGATAGTTAGCTGTACCAGTATACCAATTTTCATTGAAATTGCTTTGGCAATTACTGAGATCTGACAACGGCCGTCATTTTTTTCAACGGCGGCCATTTTGAAAATGGCGGCCATTTTGAAAATTTCAAAAGTGGATTGCACAACTTCAGGTCACCCTTAACATGTTCCCAAAGTTTCATTTCGATCGGTTAAAAGATGAGCGAGAAAACGAGCGGACAACATTGCGAGGGGAAAACATAAGAAATATGAAAATAATAATAATAAGAAACGGAGTAAAAACAATAAGTCGCCCGACACTTCGTGGTCGGCGACTTAATAATAATAATAATAAGAAACGGAGTAAAAACAATAAGTCGCCCGACACTTCGTGGTCGGCGACTTAACTAGTGCTGATTGTGTTGGGATGCCAACACAGAATGTCTCCCAAACGAACCCCCATTGCCACTATAGTCCCCATGGATAGTATTTCGTTCAAATCAGTACATTAAAATATGCCTAGAAATATAATTTTGTTGAAATAGCACAAAGTTGACTTTTTCCTGCAGTAAAATGTCCGCCATTTTGAAACCGGAAGTCGGACAAAAATTTTTAAAATAGTGGGACACTCAGGGTATCATAAGCTACCTGTATACCAAATTTCGGCTAAATCGGATGACATTTAAATTTTTTGCATTTTTAGGGGGGTGGTGTTCGGATGGCGGCCATTTTGAAATGTCGGCCGCATCAAATATTTTTTTGCAAAAATGCTCAGGATACTTAGCTGTATCAGTATACCAATTTTCATTGAAATTGCTTTGGCAATTACTTAGATCTGACAATGGCCGTCATTTTTTTTTAACGGCGGCCATTTTGAAAATGGCGGCCATTTTGAAAATTTCAAAAGTGGATTGCACAACTTCAGGTCACCCTTAACATGTTCCCAAAGTTTCATCTTGATTGGACATTGCATCTCTGAGAAAATGTGCGGACAAGATTGAACGGAAAGAAAAAAGAAAGAAAGAAAGAAAGAAAGAAGAAGAATAATAATAAGAAACCGGACAAAAACAATATGTCTCCCAAAACTTCGTTTGGGAGACATAATAATTAAAATTTACGTTTCCCGAAACGTTGAAGTCGCCTCCCGTTCCGCACTTTTGACCGAGTAGAGGGAACTAAAAGTCAAGAGCACAACTTCATAACATGAGCTTTCAGTTGGCCAAGTTTCATTTCGATCGGTTAAAAGATGAGCGAGAAAACGAGCAAACTTTAAAACGGCCGCCATTTTGAAACCGGAAGTCGGACAAAACATGTTTTTTGCAAAAATGCTCAGGATAGTTAGCTGTATCAGTATACCAATTTTCATTGAAATTGCTCTGGCCATAACTGAGATCTGACAACGGCCGCCATTTTGTAAAAATTTAAAACGGCCGCCATTTTGAAACCGGAAGTCGGACAAAACATTTTTAAATAGTGGCACACTTAGGGTATCATAAGCTACCTGTATACCAAATTTCGTCTAAATCGGATGACGTTTAAATTTTTACATTTTTAGGGTGGTGGTGTTCGGATGGCGGCCATTTTGAAATGTCGGCCGCGTCAAATTTTTTTTTGCAAAAATGCTTGGGATAGTTAGCTGTACCAGTATACCAATTTTCATTGAAATTGCTTTGGCAATTACTGAGATCTGACAACGGCCGTCATTTTTTTCAACGGCGGCCATTTTGAAAATGGCGGCCATTTCGAAAATTTCAAAAGTGGATTGCACAACTTCAGGTCACCCTTAACATGTTCCCAAAGTTTCATTTCGATCGGTTAAAAGATGAGCGAGAAAACGAGCGGACAACATTGCGAGGGGAAAACATAAGAAATATGAAAATAATAATAATAATTAAAATTTACGTTTCCCGAAACGTTGAAGTCGCCTCCCGTTCCGCACTTTTGACCGAGTAGAGGGAACTAAAAGTCAAGAGCACAACTTCATAACATGAGCTTTCAGTTGGCCAAGTTTCATTTCGATCGGTTAAAAGATGAGCGAGAAAACGAGCAAACTTTAAAACGGCCGCCATTTTGAAACCGGAAGTCGGACAAAAAATTTTTTTTGCAAAAATGCTCAGGATAGTTAGCTGTATCAGTATACCAATTTTCATTGAAATTGCTCTGGCCATAACTGAGATCTGACAACGGCCGCCATTTTGTAAAACTTTAAAACGGCCGCCATTTTGAAACCGGAAGTCGGACAAAAATTTTGAAAATAGTGGCACACTCAGGGTATCATAAGCTACCTGTATACCAAATTTCGTTTAAATCGGATGACGTTTAAATTTTTACAGTTTTAGGGGGGTGGTGTTCGGATGGCGGCCATTTTGAAATGTCGGCCGCGTCAAATTTTTTTTTGCAAAAATGCTCGGGATAGTTAGCTGTACCAGTATACCAATTTTCATTGAAATTGCTTTGGCAATTACTGAGATCTGACAACGGCCGTCATTTTTTTCAACGGCGGCCATTTTGAAAATGGCGGCCATTTTGAAAATTTAGAAAGTGGATTGCACAACTTCAGGTCACCCTTAACATGTTCCCAAAGTTTCATTTCGATCGGTTAAAAGATGAGCGAGAAAACGAGCGGACAACATTGCGAGGGGAAAACATAAGAAATATGAAAATAATAATAATTAAACATGATTGTGTTGGGATGCCAACACAGAAGTCGCCCAAATCCCCATGGATAGTATTCCATTCAAATCAGTACATCAAAATACCTCTAGAAATCAAATTTCGTTAAAATCGGACAAAGTTGATGTTTTTGGGGGCGGGTGTGGTAAAACGGCGGCCATTTTAAAATGGCGGCTTTTGCATCAAATTTGTTTTCGCCATACTGCTCAGGATGGTTAACTCTACCAGTGTACCAATTTTCATTAAAATCCATCCACCCATCTCCGAGATCTGAGAGGGGGCCAAAAATCTTTAACGGCGGCCATTTTGAAAATTTCAAAAGTGGATGGCACACCTCTGAGTGACCCTCCACCCACCTCAGCAGGTTCAGTACATCAAAATACGTCTAGAAATCAAATTTCGTTGAAATCGGACAAAGTTGACGTTTTTGGGGGGCGGGTGTGGTAAAACGGCGGCCATTTTAAAATGGCGGCGTTCGCATCAAATTTTTTTTCGCCACACTGCTCAGGATGGTTAACTCTACCAGTGTACCAATTTTCATTAAAATCCATCCAGCCATCTCCGAGATCTGAGAGGGGGCCAAAAATCTTTAACGGCGGCCATTTTGAAAATGGCGGCCATTTTGAAAATTTCAAAAGTGGATGGCACCCCTCTGAGTGACCCTCCACCCACCTCAGCAGGTTTTATCTTGATTGGTCAAAGCGTTTTCAAAAAATGTGTCGGACAAGTTCATGATTAAGAAAAATGTGTGGAAAAGAATAATAATAATAATAATAATAATAATAATAATAATAATAATAATAATAAGAAACGGTGCAAACACAATAAGTCTCCCAAAAAAAATTTTTTTGGGCGACTTAATAAGAAACGGAGTAAAAGCAATAAGTCGCCCGACACTTCGTGGTCGGCGACTTAATAATAATAAGAAACGGAGTAAAAACAATAAGTCGCCCGACACTTCGTGGTCGGCGACTTAATAATAATAATAATAAGAAACGGAGTAAAAACAATAAGTCGCCCGACACTTCGTGGTCGGCGACTTAATAATAAGAAACGGAGTAAAAACAATAAGTCGCCAGACACTTCGTGGTCGGCGACTTAATAATAATAATAAGAAACCGGACAAAAACAATATGTCTCCCAAAACTTCGTTTGGAAGACAAAATAAGGAACAGTCCTTATTTTCTGAATACAGAGTTACTTCCCATTTTCAAGAAAGCAGGCATTTGGTATTGAAACAATTGGGAAAAATCAAGTGTTTGTCTAATTATTTTCCTGGTCTGACTGTTCTAGTACAACTACAGTACACTGCAGATTTAATTTGCACATCATAATAAATTTTACTAGATGCTTTGCTTTGTGTGAATAAAAAAATATTGCAGGAAAACAGCTTTTACCCACAGTAAGTACTATAAAGTACCTACTCTAAAGAACAGATAAACCTCTGTAAGTAAGTAACAGATAACTCTGAAAATGGGAGATAACTCTTGTTTACAGAAAGTAGGATATTGTCCCTGAACACTATTATCCACTCAGCCATTCTAGTTTTTAACGAAAACGTGACACAAATATATTTTCAGATCAGTCAATATCACAGGATATTGTTTAGCGAATTTAGTTTCTGAAATCTGAAACACGTGGAGTTAAAAAAAAACCCAATGAAATACAAGTAAATTATTTGTCAGAACCATAAAACACATTTTATTTTTCAGGCAATCATGAAGTTTTAGAGTCTACCTACCTCCACATGGCTGTCCCTGTTTATCCGGAGTATCCGGGATACAACAACAGTAAGAACAGCACTCAGAGACAACAATGTCTACTGTTAGCAGCAAACAGACTGTTAAGCTTAACACGTGCTTCATATAACAATGCATACTAATTCTGAAAACGAAACAAAACAGTGTAAACACGTCAATGAACAGTGCAAAAAGGTGTACATCATGTCACTATGCTGAAACAAAGTGTACATCATGTCACTGTGCTGAAACAAAGTGTACATCATGTCACTATGCTGAAACAAAGTGTACATCATGTCACTATGCTGAAACAAGGTGTACATCGTGTCACTATGCTGAAACAAAGTGTACATCATGTCACTATGCTGAAACAAAGTTCAAACAGATATTTTCAACCTTATTCCACCAATATATGCCATTGTTGATATATGTGCATATTTCAGTAACATAACTGCATTACCTGCATTATTCGTCTTTTATCGTCAACAATATAAATATGTGAACGTTTTGCAGAAAACCTTTTCTGCAATTTCCAGCCCAGTCATGAATTTATGTTATGAAAAACTTACTGAAAACATATTTCTGTATTATATAATTTCTGATAAAAGCAATAAAGTAAATGATTTTAACTTCATTAGAAATTTATCATGAAAAGAAAACAGATTAAACTAAAATGAGAAACCAGGGAGTCTGTCATCATTAACTTGGACTATATTGTACGCAAATAATGCAGACTCTACTGCTTGTAATTGCGCCCATCTATACTGTTATGTTTTAAATAGACCTATTGGTTTTCGATTTTTCCAATATTGTTGAGCGAAATAAACTAAATTTTTCCTATAGGTATTACGGAGGATGCCTACATAAGCCTACAATCATTCATGTAGATAGTTCTTAAATATTCAAACATCAGGGAATCGGCAAATTTGAAATCGGCAAATTGGACGCGGCAATCTGGGAATCGCCAAACTGGTACAAAACCATCCACTACTTCATGCTTTCCAGTGGCAGTAAAAACTTTTTTTGTTTATTAGCTAGTTTTTGTGCTTGCTTGTCAATCGATTTTGTGTTTTCGTTTCATTTTGAGCGTTTTTGATTCGTAAAAAATGGGAAAACACTTTAAATTAGGGCGTTGTGGCTTCCGAAGTTAACGTGACGACTACTATTAACATGTCTGAGGTCATGTTACCACTACTATTATCCCGTCTGAGGTCAAGATGATTTCTTGGTATTGTAATTTCACAACGTAGTTTTCATCCGGTTGATTTGTTACATAAAGTGGTTGTGTATTTACATTCCACTGTTTTATTTGTTCTAGTGTTGCTGCGTGTGGGATTTCAGAATGTCAAGACAACCTATACCCTATGGCGGGGGTGGGGATGGGGCTATCTAAGGATACTTGTAGGTACAGGTCTACATACGGATATTTGAAAACCCACCCTTTTCATATATTTTCGTACGTTATAAAATGGTAAAACGTGACCTAATCGTATATTTGCATTTAATTTATAAAATCAGACCGATTCATATATTTTATTATAGGAATCCCCAATGACAAAAAAAGTCCATTCACTGCTGCTATATTTATGACTTTGATACTGGTTAGTGAAAACTAGGAATTTGTGTATTGCTTTCCCCATGATCACGCCCCTGTTCAATATGCATTAGATTAGATAAGGAACACACGTGTAGTCTAGAGAGAGTTTCTAGAGATTTTGTTTTGAATGTATAGATGTTGAATTTAGAAGTAGTTTTAATTTGAATACAGAATATCTGTAAGTGAGATATTTCATGGTGGAGAACCTGAATTAAGTTATTTGTTCTATTAAATGTTTAGATAAATAATATTAGAAAACAGTTGTTGAAAATTGACTAATTGTGATCTTACTAGTGTCCCGGTTGTTTTCGGACACAACAGATCACTAGTGTCCCGGTTGTTTTCGGACACAACAGATCACTTGTGTCCCGGTTGTTTTCGGACACAACAGATCACTAGTGTCCCGGTTGTTTTCGGACACAACAGATCACTGGTGTCCCGGTTGTTTTCGGACACAACAGATCACTAGTGTCCCGGTTGTTTTCGGACAAAACAGATCACTAGTGTCCCGGTTGTTTTGGGACACAACAGATCACTAGTGTCCCGGTTGTTTTCGGACACAACAGATCACTTGTGTCCCGGTTGTTTTCGGACACAACAGATCGCAAGAACAATTAAATTTCTTACAAATTGAATTCAATGTTGTTATAAATCACGCGCTACTACAGATGACGTATTATTTCCTTCATCAGAATTATTTCGAACTGAAATAAGTGTTCTGTTTTCAAAATTTGATTATAGATTCCAAAGAACGAATAAATTGGATCTAAAATGTTAGAGAACGGTTTTGTGTATGATCCTTGTATTTCCAGCCATAATAAATACGGAGGAATTTTGCAAAAACAGTGAAGAACTGTGTTTTGTTATAAACAGTTTGATTGGTAATTGAGGAATGGGATCTGATATTTTTTATAAGTATTGGGTTGATTCGTTATTAATTTTAGTGATTGTAAGAACAATTTTACTACTTCGACAATGTACTAATTCTGTGCGTATATAATTTACCAAAATCACCGACACTTCATATGTTGGACATTTTATTATTGTAATGGAAATAATAGCGTTTTTAATCAATAACAAAATTATATCAAGGTCAGACACAGTTCAATTAAAAGGTGAACCTGCACAAAATTCTGAAACTGAAAATGTTTTTGTCACCAAAAGCCAGAGATCATATTATTACCAAAATCGCCACCCTTGGTACAATAATCTGTCCCGCTAAATAACGGATTCTGACTATGTGAAAATTGTTTCGCTATTCACATTAAAAAGATTCTGACCAGATGTTCTATTAATGTTTCTGGCATCTTTTGTTTATAGTCTACACGGGTTTAAATTATTATATATATATGTTACGGTTTTATTAATAAGTTGATTTATTGATATTTTATGGAGTGGAGCGTTGGAGTGGAGTGTTTGGAGTGGAGTGTTGGAGTGGAGTGTTGGAGTGGAGTATTTGGAGTGGAGTGTTGGAGTGGAGTGTTGGAGTGGAGTGTTGGAGTGGAGTGTTTGGAGTGGAGTGTTGGAGTGGAGTGTTGGAGTGGAGTGTTTGGAGTGGAGTGTTGGAGTGGAGTGTTGGAGTGGAGTGTTTGGAGTGGAGTGTTGGAGTGGAGTGTTGGAGTGGAGTGTTGGAGTGGAGTGTTTGGAGTGGAGTGTTGGAGTGGAGTGTTGGAGTGGAGTGTTTGGAGTGGAGTGTTGGAGTGGAGTGTTGGAGTGGAGTGTTGGAGTGGAGTGTTTGGAGTGGAGTGTTGGAGTGTTTGGAGTGGAGTGTTGGAGTGGAGTGTTGGAGTGGAGTGTTGGAGTGGAGTGTTGGAGTGGAGTGTTGGAGTGGAGTGTTGGAGTGGAGTGTTGGAGTGGAGTGTTTGGAGTGGAGTGTTGGAGTGGAGTGTTTGGAGTGGAGTGTTGGAGTGGAGTGTTGGAGTGGAGTGTTTGGAGTGGAGTGTTGGAGTGGAGTGTTGGAGTGGAGTGTTGGAGTGGAGTGTTTGGAGTGGAGTGTTGGAGTGGAGTGTTGGAGTGGAGTGTTGGAGTGGAGTGTTTGGAGTGGAGTGTTGGAGTGGAGTGTTGGAGTGGAGTGTTGGAGTGGAGTGTTTGGAGTGGAGTGTTGGAGTGGAGTGTTGGAGTGGAGTGTTTGGAGTGGAGTGTTTGGAGTGGAGTGTTTGGAGTAGATTGTTGGAGTGGAGTGTTTGGAGTGGAGTGTTGGAGTGGAGTGAGTGGAGTGTTGGAGTGGAGTGTTTGGAGTGGAGTGTTGGAGTGGAGTGTTGGAGTGGAGTGTTGGAGTGGAGTGTTTGGAGTGGAGTGTTGGAGTGGAGTGTTGGAGTGGAGTGTTTGGAGTGGAGTGTTTGGAGTGGAGTGTTTGGAGTAGATTGTTGGAGTGGAGTGTTTGGAGTGGAGTGTTGGAGTGGAGTGAGTGGAGTGTTGGAGTGGAGTGTTTGGAGTGGAGTGTTGGAGTGGAGTGTTGGAGTGGAGTGTTTGGAGTGGAGTGTTTGGAGTGGAGTGTTTGGAGTAGATTGTTGGAGTGGAGTGTTTGGAGTAGAGTGTTGGAGTGGAGTGTTGGAGTGGAGTGTTTGGAGTGGAGTGTTGGAGTGGAGTGTTGGAGTGGAGTGTTGGAGTGGAGTGTTTGGAGTGGAGTGTTGGAGTGGAGTGTTGGAGTGGAGTGTTTGGAGTGGAGTGTTGGAGTGGAGTGTTGGAGTGGAGTGTTGGAGTGGAGTGTTTGGAGTGGAGTGTTGGAGTGTTTGGAGTGGAGTGTTGGAGTGGAGTGTTGGAGTGGAGTGTTGGAGTGGAGTGTTGGAGTGGAGTGTTGGAGTGGAGTGTTGGAGTGGAGTGTTGGAGTGGAGTGTTTGGAGTGGAGTGTTGGAGTGGAGTGTTTGGAGTGGAGTGTTGGAGTGGAGTGTTGGAGTGGAGTGTTTGGAGTGGAGTGTTGGAGTGGAGTGTTGGAGTGGAGTGTTGGAGTGGAGTGTTTGGAGTGGAGTGTTGGAGTGGAGTGTTGGAGTGGAGTGTTGGAGTGGAGTGTTTGGAGTGGAGTGTTGGAGTGGAGTGTTGGAGTGGAGTGTTGGAGTGGAGTGTTTGGAGTGGAGTGTTGGAGTGGAGTGTTGGAGTGGAGTGTTTGGAGTGGAGTGTTTGGAGTGGAGTGTTTGGAGTAGATTGTTGGAGTGGAGTGTTTGGAGTGGAGTGTTGGAGTGGAGTGAGTGGAGTGTTGGAGTGGAGTGTTTGGAGTGGAGTGTTGGAGTGGAGTGTTGGAGTGGAGTGTTTGGAGTGGAGTGTTTGGAGTGGAGTGTTTGGAGTAGATTGTTGGAGTGGAGTGTTTGGAGTAGAGTGTTGGAGTGGAGTGTTGGAGTGGAGTGTTTGGAGTGGAGTGTTGGAGTGGAGTGTTGGAGTGGAGTGTTGGAGTGGAGTGTTGGAGTGGAGTGTTTGGAGTGGAGTGTTTGGAGTGTGGTTTTTTTTTTTAAATTTTAAAAGTCATCGATTGCGTTATGAAGTGGAGATAAATCTGTATTCAATTATGCATAATTATACCCCTGAATGTGGAAAGCACAAACATACAAATAAACAATTATATAAATGACGTAGCATACACAACTTTGGTTTAAAATCATGGTATTGTTTATTTACAAATTCAATTTATTATGCAATTTATTTATCACTATAAATAAATAGGAAATAAGAAGTACAGCTGAAATTTGACCTGCACTATAATTTGTTTATGAAATGTTTAAAACTTATTTTCAATTCAGCCATCAAATATTTCAAATAACTGACATTTAGCCAAGAAAACATTTAAAAAGGCATAACAGATAAATTAGGCCACCAGTTTCCAATGTTTTACATTACTCGACACATGGAATAAATCGGTGTGTTCCCCGAACGCCTACTGGATAAAAACACCTCATTATGTAGGGGTGTTGAGGGGCCTATCAAGGGGGAATGCCATAATTATTAGTTTATCTGTATTTACCTTGAAAATTATAATAAAGTATATATAGTCGACATTAAGAACTGAATTGACAAGAAAAATATCAAAATAAAATATAGCAAAAGAATGAATGGTTTCAAATTAATGAAAATTAAATCAAAAACTTGACTGAAAAGTTACAAAAATATTACATTATTTGTCAAAAAAACAACAAAAAAAATTGTCTTCATAATGTCCCAAGCCAATTTATTAAGCATCAAAGAAGCTTTAAAAAGATTGAGATGTTGAGCTTATAAAGAAGTATTTGAGCAGCTGCCGACATTCAACTCAGCAAAGTCTTCACTTTACAGAGCCAGACACAGGCAGACTCCACCTCTACAAAGACTCAGAAAGACATAACACTCGAAGAAAAATAGACAGAGACAGCAACAGGAGACAGATTCTTACTTTTCGACGACACATACCAAACTCGAAGAATGATAGCCAACGCATCAGCAGACAACCTTCGCGACTTAGCTGCTGCTGACAAGTTTGTTTGTGACGGGGCGATGATGTTTAAATATATACAGAACCACAACGATATTACCAGGATACAGAGACAAGCTGGTGGAACCAGTCGACCCCGTGCCAAGAAATACCACAACATATATAAATCAACAAAATAAATCATACTTGGTTGGCTTCATCCAGTGTACACATGAAATCCGAAGGAGAAACAGTGTAAAGCCTTGATAATTATACTTATGTCGCAATTTGTCGAAGTTCTCAAGTTCTTTTTGAAAAAGAGTTAGGCAGATGCTGTTAAAGGTTATTAAATTTCGAGAATATTTCTAAATGCATCAAACAATTTAGTTATTACCATAATTTTATGCATAATGCAATTGAAACAGGATCGCTGTGTAGTAGTTTTCTGTGTGTCACTGAAAAAAAACTATTTCAACTACTTTGCACATTCGATAAATAATTTTAAAAAATAATAAAAAATAATCTACATTGCTTCACTCCAAAACTCCCATTCCAATGATTACACTTTAAAACTCCATGACTCCACTCCGACAATCCACTCCATAAATAAACTATGCCCACAATGACAAAGAATCGCACCTTATTCTAACATCTGTGGGCATTCCAATCATCACAATAACGCCCTTTTTTTTTATCACTGCACGACACATGTTTTGTTGGTTTATTGAACAACATATAGGCATATTACGTTTGATCAAGTGATGTTAAAGGACCACAAAATGTTTCAAGCACCGCGGTTTACATTAAGCTTAAGATATAGATGTTTTACAACTACCCACTTATATATTTTTTCAATGAAAAATGCTACCTTTTCATATATTTGGAAAGGTAAAAAATTACCCCCAGTGCCTATAGCATGTGGCGACCGCTTCGCTTTATAATACTGCTGGTAATATCATTACTCTTGACAACTTTAAAAGGGTGCATTCCAGTTTGCCGATTCCCTATTACTCACCTAATTAAGAACAATCAACAAGGTGTACAATTTTTTTTATCGAGAAGGGGACAGTCAGTTTATGTTAAATATAGTTAACTCTTGTCTATCAGACAACGATTGAATGATCAAGCAAAACGAGAACTCCATTTCGTATTGGATGCATCTCAAATATGTCGGTTGTATAAATTTGTAATTTCTAGTGTTGAACTTAAATTTTATTTACAAAAATATATTCATGTTGTATATCGTAAATTTATAACTATCTCACAATCTGTGTATTGAAACTTGACGTTATCATGGCGTTGACAGAAATGATAGATATTGTTATATGTGGATGAGTTTCATTTCATTCTACAATGTAATTGTTATGCTTTCCTACGTCAAAAATATATAAAGAAGTATTATTGATTTAGGCCTTCCGCCTTTAAACTGGTTCAATTGCGTTGTGTAATTTAGGAAAGTTTTTATTAAATGCCTTTAAGATAAGAAATAATGTTTAGTTCTTATGTAACAATAATTTCTGACGAATTGCTACATATTTTGAATGTTATTATACAATTATAGCTTTGGTTTGAGGTCGTTACGAGAATATATCGACCAAACAGATTTGAATATCGACCGAGGATGCAGTCCGATGTCGATATTCTTCTGTTGGTCGA
The DNA here is from genome assembly GCA_944474755.1 of Limnoperna fortunei. NCBI lineage: Eukaryota > Metazoa > Mollusca > Bivalvia > Mytilida > Modiolidae > Limnoperna > Limnoperna fortunei. Next base: position 7,427,103 of record OX104111.1, read on the forward strand.
TATATTCTCGTATTGACCGAATCTTAAGGTATAATTGTTATATAATTAATATAATCTATCGTCCTGATTGTTGAACAATATTTCCTTTTTTGTGTCCACACCATTTGTTTGACAGATTTTTAAAATGTAATATGATTACGAGTCTACATACATAATAAATGTATAATTGTTCTATGACAAGTATTCCACATCACAAAACACAACAGACCCCTTTTTCTTCATAAATTTTACCAAAATAGAACCAAACTGTTAACCATATAATAAAGATGTTGAATAAAACTCCTCATTTCTTGTAACCATTTTTAATAATATGATATACAGGTATGCAGCATAACAAAATATCGTTGGAAAATTCTATTTTTAGGTATATTATATGTGCCCAAAGAAATACAAAATGACCACGTGGTATCGTTAGATAAATCAAAATAAAGAAAATATCTAATATTAATACTGCTATATCACTGTCTTATGTACTGTGTACTATTACATGTATAATGATAAACTGTATAGTTTAAAGTTAATAAAGAATTGAATTGAAGAAAATAATGTAAATTCAATTGATTAAAAAATTCAATTAATTTAATTGACATAAACAGAAAATAATTTTTTACTTATAAATTATATGCAAAAGACTTTTTTGTTTTAAATCAATGTAATAAGCTGATAATGTTAATTTGAGTAAAAAAATAAAGTTAATTTAAGTCACCGAACTCTACCGACACTTATAGATCCTTAGAAAAAGTAAGCAAATTAATCACAAATAATTTAAGTGATCTTTAACAATTATAAATTATCAGCTTGGACCATTATTTGTTTTGTATTAATATGAACAGATTAATAAGTGATTGGGAGAAATTAACTTATACAAAAAGAAACTTGCAAAAAGATTGCAAAAAGAATTGCATTTAAGTTTTTGATCTTAACCAACCAATTTCACAACTCTTCCATCAATATTACGGAGGATGCATACATAAACCTACAATCATTCATACAACTTGTAGATTGTTCTTAAATGGTAAAATATCAGGGAGTCGGCAAACTTTACGCGGCAATCTAGGAATCGGCAAATTAAGAATCCAGCCGATTTGCAACGGACAAAAACAGCCTTAAAATCATTATTGCATTATATACAAATAAAAGAAAACCTAGTTAAAGAATTGTCTAAAGCACTGAATAGTTTCATTATAACTACTACAAAAAAGTTTTTAAAAATGTATTTACCCGTAGTTGATCCTTCATACATTTGCTGAATCAAATTACGTGTAAGAGTTTTTAAAGGACTCCAACACAATAACAAATATAAGAGGGAAATACTAAATTAAGCTTCCTGGAGCACTTCTATCCCGTAACTTCCGGTTTTATAACATTTGTATTTTTATTCAGTTTTAAATCGGATACGAGGATAGTTTGTTTTCTTTAAAACTTACACCAATTTGTTATCATGATCATGGCGTTCAGTTTTTATTGAGGGAGTCCAGCACAACTTGCCTTCCTCGAATTGCCGTGTTGACACACTCAGCTTCTGCTTTTTTAAATAATTTTTTTAGAGATATTAATGCGTCCAGTTTTATTGAGTGAGGAAGCAGAAATAGGTTAAAATCCCCAAACTTCAGCATGAAAACTAGCAATCCTTGTCAACCACTTCTACGGAGACCCAAGAACAATTATTGCACAGGCAGCGATTGATTTGTCGAACAGACTTAATAAAATATATTGTAGAAAATCTAACAATAATTTTTCTACAAAGTATGGCTTTAAGTTAAGCAAGACGAATTTATTAAAGATGGCGCCAATGCACGAGCAAAACCAGGCAAACATATTATAAATATTTCAATAACCAGTGGTATGGTGTACGATCATATAAAAGTTAAAGACTCGATGAAGAGAATTACAGACCCATAAGAAGCACAATAACAAAAAGGTGAAGCTTGTGAAAGATTTAATTTTAATTAGATTGGAAATTTAACATATGCAGATGTAAAATAACAATTAAATATGAATAATATTAATACTTCCTTTATGAAAATGTATCGTTGTTTTTGAAGGTTGCAAATGTAACTAGTTTACATATTAAATAAATGGATACGTGACTGACTGACTTTCTAAAATAAATTATTTTATTTTAATTTTCAACCCCTTTCATCAATTCTGAGTAGCTAAAGTTTTTATCTCCCACAAGCGATGTTTCAAAATGGGAACTTAAAAATAAATCTATATTGTCAAAAACGTGTATGCACTTACCAGAAGGGAGTCCAAGAAGAACAGTGGATCCATTACACCATTTACAATATGGAAGCTGTCAGTTCTACGTGTCTCCATAATTTGTTAGTTGGTCCTTGTAAATATGTTTGGAACCTTATATGCACAAGTCTTAAATCGTTGGCCATTATGGTCTTTACCTCAGATCAATGTGTGTATTATCTAATAGTCCAACGCGTATCATAATATTATCTCTTAAAACTCTATTTAGACTGCGTATATTTTGATTAATTCCGCAGTTATATATATAGGTGTTCCTATTAGAATGACTTAAAAATTAATTAAAATGGTAGACTCGTTAACTGCACATTTAATGCTATAAAATTAATATGAAAAGCGGACCTTTATAATACTGTAAATTTTAGCGCTCCGGTGCTATGCAAATAGTTTAATAAGAAATGCGGACCCATAGTAAATTTCATGGGTCAGTGGCTTAAACGTAACCTGCCAAGTTGAACATGCAAACTGTATAATGTATTGTTGATATTTAAGCGAATAAATCCACATTTTATCTAGCACCATTAATTATGGACAACGAAAAAATATAACATGATTGCTGCACCATTAATTATGCACAAGTCATCATATATTCTAAGGGCAATAACTCGTAAGCTCTCTCTTCAAATTGTCTTCTCATATTTTACTTGTCTTAATATTATCCACTTTAATCTTACGGTTTATGAGCTTCTAAGTTGTTATGATAACACGGTTTTGGCGTTTTTATAGTCATTTAGAACAATGTTTTAGTTGCAATATCACTCCGAATTCTCAAATCACCAAAATGATATGAAGTGTACTTTTAAGCTTCGGGATTTTGAAAATTTTGCAAAACAGGAATAATAATCCAAAGAAAAACAGTAAGAAATATTCTTTAAAAACCAACTGATATACAATTATGTTACCACACCCACGAAAGGTCTGCAATCCAAGATAAACCCATTATTACCCTGTCTTTTTACGACGCTTTTAAATAACATTAAAAGTGTGGTCTATTTAAATGATGGCTCTACGCTGAATGCATGCATAAACTTCATAAAATATTTAATGTTTTAACTGTAATATTGAATATACATACTAAATAACTACAAAACCCATGAAAACTAGAAATAGTTAAATCTTTTATTCATCTTTAAAATAACATTTCGTAATATTTTGTACACTTTTAACTGAATTTTGACTCTAGTTGTTCGATCTGTTTCCTAGCTTATAGTAATAACTAGTAGGTCGGTTTCCTTGCTGTAGACTTTAAACTTGACCTTTGGCTCTTATTGTTCGGTCGGTTTGCTGTACACTTGTAACTTGACCTTTGGCTCTTGTTATTCGGTCGGTTTGCTGTACACTTGTAACTTGACCTTTGGCTCTTGTTGTTCGGTCGGTTTGCTGTACACTTTTAACTTGACCTTTGGCTCATGTTGTTTGTTCGGTTACCTTCCTTGACCGTTCGGTTACCTCCCTTGACTTTTAGTTCTTGTTGTTCGGGTGTTTCCCTGCTATTTTTCATAGTTACACGCAACAAAATTTCAAAAGAACAACAGACAGAAGAGATTGGTTAAAAAATAAATATGAAGATTAAGATATAAATAAACCAGCTTGAGCAACGTAATAAGGTGGACAACTCTTACATCCCCATTCCAAGGTCCGCGTTCGCTCCATCATGTCATCGACTCAGAAGCTCTGACTTTGGAGGATGCTCTTACATTAATTTAAACTATCTATGTCATCTAAATATTTATTGTGGTTTTATATGGATTTAACATTCTTATATTTACCAAAATACAAGTTTTCTATCCTTCTATTTATGCAAACAAAAGCTTTGGAATAGTCAATGATTAATCAGCTTGGCGTTAAATTAAGAATTGAATGCATTCCTTTAAAGTTTCATTGAAATATGAAAGCGTTGACTGAAGCACATTCAATGAAGCGCAGTATTTTGAAATATGGGTGACTTTTTTCCTATACAATTGGTGTTTTTTCGTTTACCGGCGTAGTACGTTATATCTTGAATCTTTGATTACATTCTATTTGGAATAACTGGGTCGATGCATTTGTTGGTGGAATGTTAGTTTTCGAATGTATCCGAATGTACTGACTATTCTGTATGACATCTTAATTATATGACCTTCCGGATTGTAGTTTGAGTGACACTGATAAGTATCTGTTTGGTGGTTAAGGCAGTTTATCCCCGGCTTGAAACAAATGCGGACTTTTGATTGGTTGGTTACCCGTCGGTTCATATCCGATGCCCCCGGCTGCGTTGCTAACATCGCAGGGTGTATTGTTCTATGGTACCAGCGCATGTTATTCCACAAAAGAATTTTTCCACTTCTATCTTTTATAATTGTATTTTTACTTAATTTCTAATTGGCTGATGCCCTATGTTCAAACAGACACACATTAATATGAATGAAATCGGAATTTGACGTAATTGTCTCTTGACGTTATGAGTACATGATTACGCCTAAATACTGAAAGTAGAAAACAATTGAGAACAGAAAAAAACTAATAAAACCAGTTTAGTCTGAGCTTGCCAAGTAAAATGGACATTTTGTGCAAGACAAATGTATAATTTTATGTGAGCAACTGTGCATGATGACGTTGCACATTTAAGTTATTTCTGACCACAATAGAACCTATTTCTGCCTTTTAAACGTGTAAGCCGCGGTTAAATCCGTTACCTCACTGCGGGTAAGATTGGGTCGACCCCAATCTGATCCAATCTTAATTGACGAAGATCGCCAGTTTTCCTTTCCACCCCAATAAAAACTGGACGCCACGATAAAGCTGAAAATGGCTGAATGTGGCGATAAACATAATTCAAACAAAGTATCCATAAGACAGTGGTGAATGTTTTAACCCGATTATCTTTCATTTAATTTTATTTCGACAGGTCTGCAAAGAGGTAAAAGAAAAATGAACTACGATGTCCATCACCATCAAATCGTCCATGAACTGTGATGTCTATCCACATTATATCTTAATTTGAATTGGGAAACAAAGAGAGTTCTTTATATTCCAGACAAACAAGTAAAACAACAAATAAATAATTTAATTGATAATGATGTCTTTATTACTTTTTTGCTTTGATTAAACGATGTGATTTATCAAAGTACTTGTGTAATCAATAATAACGTTAAATAACTACATTATAACATGATATAAGTGGGTATATTTAACAATACAAATATAATTATTTTATAAAAATAATTACTAATACAAAACTAAACTGAACAAAAAAAAAGAACTAAAACAACAAGTACAAAAGGAAATTAAAGTCATCGTTTATATACACAAAAAAGAGCATGTACAGTCAATGAAAGCCACAACCATCATTTCACAGAACTAATAAATGCTATCTGGAAATTTATAGAATTTGGGTACAAAATATGTGAAGGATTGAAATAAACAATGGTTTCAAAGAAAAAGATTTGTCATTTGTCTGAAAGCCAATATAACATATTCAAAGCAGACTACAAGTTAAAGTGAGACTATTCAAACTTGATCCAATTTGATGAATCAGGACAAGAAACTATCTATCATTTAAGGATATTGTTTGTAATGACCACCACTGACTTATTTTATTTAGTAGGCAGTACTGATGGGGCTTTCAAAGGAGATTTTTTTTATTTTTCCCAATCTGAAAAATCATCAATAGTAGCCATTTTCAGACAAACAAGGAATACATGTATATGTACAATTTCAGTATATATCATTGCTTAGATAAAAGTGAGACACACAGACTGAAAACAGTACACCCCTATGACCTCTATGGTGACATGGTCTGAAAACAGTACACCCCTATGACCTCTATGGTGACATGGTCTGAAAACAGTACACCCCTATGACCTCTATGGTGATTGGGGTAAAATAAAATTGGTTGAATTTATTGATTTTTTTTTTGATTTTATACCTATTCTATTTTTAGAGTGGACATGTTTGTAGAAGAGCAGAGCCTTAAATTACTTTGAAAGTAAACTGTAAAAATATTATTCATGCCAACATCCCTTTCTTTCAGAGAAGATTTTTGAAGTGATTTATGATAACAACAAACTGTGGTGACAAATTCAGACTGACAAGTGATTCAAAGTAGATAACCATGTTCCAAACTCATTATTGGTTTGTTTGTCTTATCTTATGACTTTTTTCCTATGTAGTCAGAGTGTTTTTCTGATTTAATACTTAAACCTTAAGACCATTGATTCAACATCCCCTCAGAGCTAGAATGATATTGATCCAAAATATACACATGATAGATGTACACTGTGTTGTCCCTACATGTAATTCAATGAACAAAAGATGACTAAAAGGAATTTGCTAAAACAAATTACAACTAAAACATATAGCCAATGGGGACTATCACTTGCCTTTATACTTCAGGTGACAAAAAATAATTCATGCCAATAATTGGTGTTGGAGTTGTATAAATAAGTTTATAATGTTGACCAAAAAAGCTTGATTTTGGTGTTGTGAACATTGAAGAACCTTAATATTAAAAGCAATTATTCAATAAAAAATTCTGTTTTTTATAAAAATTACAACCAATGAACAGGAAGAAAACCATGTTTTTTTTGCAAAAATTCTAATAAGTAAAACGACTGTGTTTGAGGTATGCAGAAAAAAATCTGTTTCTTTTTCATTCCACATAATCCTGTAGACTTTCAAACGGATCTGTGTGAGGTGTCCTGAAAAACATGAATAACTTATATAATACTGTAAACCCTCAAACATTAAAAATATTCAAATTTGTAAACCATTTTTTTTTAATTCTGAAAATTATTCAAATACTGTCATCTTCCTGTTATGACAGAACATCGTGCCTTTCTAAATAATAGAGGAACTTAAAATCATAAAGAATAAATCAGAATAGTATTGATGCATCTCGGACATGACCTAAAGTACAAACAGTTTTTAATCAAATCATAAGCTAGCTGGTATTATATGCACATACTTAAAACAATACATATGTGTTGACTTTCTGTTATCTTATTAAAGATCTTATGGTAAACAGTTTTGCCATAATATAAGCCAAACAAGAGAGGAAAACTATCAAATGCTTCAACAAGTCATTTGAGAATTTGGTCACATTTCTGGCTCCTATATAAACGGCTATTGTAAATCTAAATTGTTTTTTATTCCTTTTTCCCCCTAGTTTGCTAAATGAAATAAAAACCTTGCCTATTATACTGGGCATGTATCTTCCATGTCCTGAAAATAGCCGAAATATTTCTAGCTGGACATTAAACAAATATCAGTCAATCAATCCATTGTTTTTATACATACACCACTACTATAAATACATGTACCTGAGAAAATTTCGTAATCTTTGTCTTCGTTGATGTCTTCTGTAGATATATAACAATGTTACCGACACAACAGACACAGCAACAATACCAAACAACACACCCAATACGATGTCTAATGTCGATGCAGAAAATAGCTGGCTTTCTTTATAAACAACATCTGGGCCAGAGAAAGTAGTTGTCTCTAAATTATCTAATGGTTCTGAAAATAATCATATGTTTAGAACATTTGAATTTTTCTGATAGATGCAGAAGAAATAAGGATTTATTTATCTGTACTGGTATTGTACTGAAAACCTAGCATTCTTGATTATGTGTAGTGAATTTAAAGAAAGTCATGATAGAATTAATGTTTTGAATCAACAGATATTCTGATTCAGGCATGATAGAATTAATGTTCTGAATCAACAGATAGTCTGATTCAGGCATGATTGATGTCATGTCTATGTCCTGTTAAAAGCCTTAATGTTAATGTTCTTAGTCAGGTGTGATACAGTATCATGTTCAGGTGTGATGTCATGTGATGTTCTGGTTCAGGTGTGATGTCATGTGATGTTCTGGTTCAGGCTTTATTTCATGTTGATATTCTAATTCAGGCACGCTGTTATATTGATGTTATAATTCAATTCTGATATCTTGTTGAAGTTTTTGGTTTAGCATGATGTCAAGTTTCTTTTCCATGTATGGTTTATTTTTACAAGTTATTTTGTAGTAGATCCAAGAGTATACATGTATCCCTACATCAGAAGTCTCAAAAAAATATCCCTACATCCGAAGTTTCCACATGTATCCCTATACATGAAGTCTCCACATGTATCCCTACATTAGATGTCTCCACATGTATCCCTACATCAGAAGTCTCAAAAAAATTTCCCTACATCCGAAGTTTCCACATGTATCCCTACATGAGATGTCTCCACATGTATCCCTACACATGAACTCTCCATATGTATTCCCACATGTATCCCTACATCAGATGTCTCCACATGTATCCCTACATCAGATGTCTCCACATGTATCCCTACATCAGATGTCTCCACATGTATCCCTACATCATAAGTCTCCACATGTATCCCTACATCATAAGTCTCCACATGTATCCCTACATCAGAAGTCTCCACATGTATCCCTACATCAGAAGTCTCCACATGTATCCCTACATCATAAGTCTCCACATGTATCCCTACATCAGAAGTCTCCACATGTATCCCTACATCAGAAGTCTCCACATGTATCCCTACATCAGATGTCTCCACATGTATCCATACATCAGAAGTCCACATGTATCCCTACATCAGAAGTCTCCACATGTATCCCTACATCAGAAGTCTCCACATGTATCCCTACATCAGAAGTCTCCACATGTATCCCTACATCAGATGTCTCCACATGTATCCCTACATCAGATGTCTCCACATGTATCTCTACATCAGAAGTCTTCCTTTGTATCCCTACATCAGAAGTCTCCACATGTATCCCTACATCAGATGTCTCCACATGTATCCCTACATCAGAAGTCTCCACATGTATCCCTACATCAGATGTCTCCACATGTATCCCTACATCAGAAGTCTCCACATGTATCCCTACATCATAAGTCTCCACATGTATCCCTACATCAGAAGTCTCCACATGTATCCCTACATCATAAGTCTCCACATGTATCCCTACATCATAAGTCTCCACATGTATCCCTACATCAGAAGTCTCCACATGTATCCCTACATCAGAAGTCTCCACATGTATCCCTACATCAGAAGTCTCCACATGTATCCCTACATCAGATGTCTCCACATGTATCCCTACATCAGAAGTCTCCACATGTATCCCTACATCAGAAGTCTCCACATGTATCCCTACATCAGAAGTCTCCACATGTATCCCTACATCAGAAGTCTCCACATGTATCCCTACATCAGAAGTCTCCACACGTATCCCTACATCAGAAGTCTCCACATGTACCCCTACATCAGATGTCTCCACATGTATCCCTACATCAGATGTCTCCACAAGTATTCCTACATCATAAGTCTTCACATGTATCCCTACATCAGATGTCTCCACATGTATCCCTACATCAGATGTCTCCACATGTATCCCTACATCAGAAGTCTCCACATGTATCCCTACATCAGATGTCTCCACATGTATCCCTACATCAGAAGTCTCCACATGTATCCCTACATCAGATGTCTCCACATGTATCCCTACATCAGATGTCTCCACAAGTATTCCTACATCATAAGTCTCCACATGTATCCCTACATCAGATGTCTCCACATGTATCCCTACATCAGATGTCTCCACATGTATCCCTACATCAGATGTCTCCACATGTATCCCTACATCAGAAGTCTCCACATGTATCCCTACATCATAAGTCTCCACATGTATCCCTACATCAAATGTCTCCACATGTATCCCTACATCAGATGTCTCCACATGTATCCCTACATCAGAAGTCTCCACATGTATCCCTACATCAGATGTCTCCACAAGTATTCCTACATCAGATGTCTCCACATGTATCCCTACATCAGATGTCTCCACATGTATCCCTACATCAGATGTCTCCACATGTATCCCTACATCAGATGTCTCCACATGTATCCCTACATCAAATGTCTCCACATGTATCCCTACATCAGATGTCTCCACATGTATCCCTACATCAGATGTCTCCACAAGTATTCCTACATCAGAAGTCTCCACATGTATCCCTACATCAGATGTCTCCACAAGTATTCCTACATCAGAAGTCTCCACATGTATCCCTACATCAGATGTCTCCACATGTATCCCTACATCATTAGTCTCCACATGTATCCCCACATGTATCCCTACATCAGAAGTCTCCACATGTATCCCCACATGTATCCCTACATCAGAAGTTTCCACATGTATCCCTACATCAGAAGTTTCCACATGTATCCCTACATCAGAAGTCTCCACATGTATCCCTACATCAGAAGTCTCCACATGTATCCCTACATCAGATGTCTCCACATGTATCCCTACATCAGATGTCTCCACATGTATCCCTACATCAGATGTCTCTACATGTATCCCTACATCAGATGTCTCCACATGTATCCCCACATGTATCCCTACATCAGAAGTCCCCACATGTATCCCTACATCAGATGTCTCCACATGTATCCCTACATCAGATGTCTCCACATGTATCCCTACATCAGATGTCTCCACATGTATCCCCACATGTATCCCTACATCAGAAGTCTCCACATGTATCCCTACATCAGATGTCTCCACATGTATCCCTACATCAGATGTCTCCACATGTATCCCTACATCAGATGTCTCCACATGTATCCCTACATCAGATGTCTCCACATGTATCCCTACATCAGAAGTCTCCACATGTATCCCTACATCAGAAGTCTCCACATGTATCCCTACATCAGAAGTCTCCACATGTATCCCTACATCAGAAGTCTCCACATGTATCCCTACACATGAAGTCTCCACATGTATCCCTACATCAGATGTCTCCACATGTATCCCTACATCAGATGTCTCCACATGTATCCCTACATCAGAAGTCTTCCTTTGTATCCCTACATCAGATGTCTCCACATGTATCCCTACATCAGAAGTCTCCACATGTATCCCTACACATGAAGTCTCCACATGTATCCCTACATCAGATGTCTCCACATGTATCCCTACATCAGATGTCTCCACATGTATCCCTACATCAGATGTCTCCACATGTATCCCTACATCAGAAGTCTCCACATGTATCCCTACATCAGATGTCTCCACATGTATCTCTACATCAGATGTCTCCACATGTATCCCTACATCAGATGTCTCCACATGTATCCTTACATCAGAAGTCTCCACATGTATCCCTATATCAGAAGTCTCCACATGTATCCCTACATCAGATGTCTCCACATGTATCCCTACATCAGAAGTCTCCACATGTATCCCTACATCAGAAGTCTCCACATGTATCACTACATCAGATGTCTCCACATGTATCCCTACATCAGAAGTCTCCACATGTATCCCTACATGTACATCAGAAGTCTCCACATGTATCACTACATCAGATGTCTCCACATGTATCCCTACATCAGAAGTCTCCACATGTATCCCTACATCAGATGTCTCCACATGTATCCCTACATCAGAAGTCTCCACAAGTATCCCTACATCAGATGTCTCCACATGTATCCCTACACATGAAGTCTCCACATGTATCCCCACATGTATCCCTACATCAGATGTCTCCACATGTATCCCTACATATATCTCCACATGTATCCCTACATTAGATGTCTCCACATGTATCCGTACATCAGAAGTCTCCACATGTATCCCTACATCAGATGTCTCAGTTTTTATTAGGTTACATTAGATTTAATAATAGCCTTGTATTCAACTCATAATATTAGCTCACAAGTTGTCAAGCTCATTGTTTTCTACAGAATCACTTGCTTATGGCTACAAAAAAAAAAAAAAAAACTTCAATACTCCAAGCAATGGTATTGATTAAATACATGTAGTTGCTTAACATTCAGCCAGCAATAGTTTAGCTATATACAGAATAATGTAAGCATTTTAGTACAGTGAACCATTGTTACGACATTCTCTTCAACGGAATATTCTACATCCGACAGGATTTCAGTGGTAACAAACATGTCCACATGTGGTTTATGCTCGATACAACTAAAAAATCTTACCTGTAACAAATGTTACAACATATTTATCGCTGTCACACTGCAATGTCACCGTATAATTGGTTGCAGGATTTAAGCCAGTCAATGTGACTACTTCCTGTTGACTGTAATTAGCAAGGTTCACATATTTCCCATCCTTTGATTCTGTCTCTATATAATTAAGAGTACACTCCTGATGAATGTCCTGTTCAGAGGCACTGACAACTGTCAATGTTACTTTATATTTGTACACTGCAGTCACTTTAAGTTCTAATGGCGGGGCAAACTTGGCAACAAGTATACCCACCAATGTACCTGTAATAAAAACAGGATGAAATTGCTATCTACAGAGTTATATTTATGGTAGATCTTTTTGATTAATACTGATAACAAATGACAATCTATAAAAAACACAGACTTCACCTGAAGTGATCAAAATTATGTTGGGTTTCTGAGTTCAAATTTGAAGGTTTCTGACTCTTGAGAGTTACTAAGTATTTCTCATTTGCTGGTTTCTGACTTCTATTACCGAGCTTAGTTTGTTATTTACTTTGAAATTATTTAGTACATGTAGTTTTGAGTTTCTAACTTCAACAAATTATTTCCCAATGATGGGTTTCTGACTTCTAACAGTTACTTCCCTTTGTGAGTTTGTTGGTTGTGGGTTTTCTAAGTTATTTCCCTTACAGTCTACACACTGGTACTGTCTATGCATTGTAACAGTTATATAATTGTTTTAGCATTTTTGATTACTTCAATTTAAATTATTGCAAATGAATATTGTCACTCTTGTTTTTATACTTCAATTTAAATTAATACAAACATTTTGTCATTTATGAATTTTTTGCCTTTTTTAATACTGACATGATGTTTAAATATGGCTGAAGCCCAGTGAAGGGGTCATTGTCGACCTGGGTACTATATCAGCATACCCAGGGTACTTAAAATTTGAGAAATGGTACCCAGGGTACTGTCGCTTAACATAAACGTACCCAGACCAATATTGTTGAATCAAATCCATTAATTTTCAACAGTGTTCATAAACATGCACATAATCAAAACAAACGTAAAGTTGTAAACTGTAACAAACCGCCATTCTTCTATTTATAATTGTGGACCAAATATGGGAAGGAAATGAACATAATCTCCCGATACTTACCACACTTATGTTAAGCGACAGTACCCTGGGTACCATTTCTCAAATTTTAAGTACCCTGGGTACGCTGATATAGTACCCAGGTCGACAATGACCCCTTCAGCTTAAATATGTGCTTTTGGTTTTGCAAGAACTACCCCACCCACTACCCAACACCCAGTCTGTTTTTATCATATAGGACAACATAGGAAATGTCCTCTATCATAAATTCTGCACAATTGATTTTGTTTGTTTGAATAGTGTTTAATACCATTGAAAATTTTCAGCAATTTTTCAGCATTATCATGGCATCAAGTTTTTATTGGGGGAGGTAGCCTGAGTACCCAGAGAAAATCCAGACCTTCGGTAGGAAAACTGGCAATTCTTGTTAATTACTATTAAGATTGGAGTGGAGTTCACCCTGCCAGCAGTGAGACTAGAACCGACAAGGTCAGTGTTGACAATGTGGTTTTGGTACTGGGACTACGTTAATGCATGTTATTTAATTTGAGATTTTGAAATGTATTAAATACAAATATTTTTTAAGTCAACTTTAATTAAAAGAAATAAGCATGCTTTTAGCAAAGACAAATTTTTTGTCAAATTGGTAATAAATACTTGTAGTACAGTAAGTGACTTTTTCATCAAACATATTTTAAGGATAGCAGCAATTTATATATAAAATGGTTAGTCTTACATCATGAACATGTAGGCAGGGTGTGTATATTTTATTTTATTCATCTAAAAAAATATTGAAAAACAAAATTCTAGTAGTATAAACAAAATTTGACAAAAACAATGTGGGTAATACAGTCTGGAGTTACACATGTTTACAAGATATAGTCTTAGAGTTTGTATATTATGGCAAGTTTCTTTGTGTAAGTTTGTGATATTTCCTGTTGAATGTTTTTACCAGGACTAAATGCTTTTTTCATTTATAGTGAATGCTGTAATGAAAATAAGGGATCATTAATGGCGTTTTTTTTACAATAAAAATCCAAACTCAGTTGTTTTGTATTAGTTGGCTTCATGTTTGTAAAAATAATTTTTTAAAAAGAGGTAGGATTTCCAAAGTCCAAAAAAATTCTGCAGGTAGTAAGTATTATAGCCAATCAAAAAGATGATTGTAACAGGAAGCCTATCTACATTCTAGCAGGTAGTAGCTAGGTATATACATGTATTATAGCCAGTCAAAATTGACTGATCTAAGGGAGCACTTGTTCCACTTATTTGGTTAGGGTATAGGGAGCAAGCTCTTAAAAACAGATGTCAGGCTTGATGCCAGGAGATGACATTTGTGTTATCTGGCGTTACTACTGTGCTGGTATGCCTCCACAAAGTACAGTTTTATGTTATGTTTGTTTCATTGTTCATTATGCCTTCACATCCTTAGTTGTATAATTGCAGTATTATTTTACAGTACTGTACCTCATGCTGTTATATTCAATTATGGCACATGAAGGTAATATCCATAATTATTAAATCAAGAAAGGGTTATTTTTCTGAGGTGGCAGGACAAAGGAAAAATATCTCTTTCAAGATTAAATAATTTGGGTATTACCTGAAGTCAATTAAAAGCCATAACTGTATTACATGTATTACAATTTGATGCACTTTTGCACATTGAACAAAAATATGTTTTTTTGTCTACGTGCAAATAAAATTCCCAGACAGTTATTTTACCCATGTGCGAGAAAAAAAAGTTATTGCTTTGAATACCTTATTTTTAGCACTGGCATGACTGCATGGTTAATATTTCCATAGTAAAGTACAATAATGGTACAGCAGATTCCACTTAATTGCTTCTCTTTTAATTGCATGTTTAAACACCAAACCATTTCCTATCCTCTCCAAGTTAAAAATTTATCATAATCATTGTTTATGTTATTTGAATAAAAAATATTAAGAAATTTAAAAATTCATGTTTATTGAATAAAATTATACAGAAAGGGACTTAATACTTGTCAAAAATTGACATTTTATAAACAAGGTAATAACAATGTCTTGCAATACAATTATCAAAACATGTTTTGGCAACCTTGTTTTGTATTATAATTGTTGTTACAAGAATTGAGGTATTAGATAGATATTTTTATTTGCAAATTAATGCGCCCTTTTCTGAGCAGAATAATCATATTACAATAATAATAATAATAATAATAATGATACAATATCAACAAAATATAATTGAACTAAGCATAATAATGATTGTAGTCATTGGTTTATTAAACATAAAGGGAAAAAATGGGAATAATAAATTTATTTTCATTATTTAATAATTCATAGTTTTTATATTTACTTTTGATTTTATCTAAATGCAATTTACGAATACATTCATAACTTGGACATTTAAGCATAAAGTGTATTTCATCTTCTACATTATCTTTACAGAATTTACAATAACGTTTATTCGCTTCAGTCCCAATATATCGACCTCTTTCAATTTCTAATGTATGGTCACTTATTCTAAATTTTGTAAGTTGTTTTTTAAGGTCCTTATTTCTGTAGTTTAAGTAATTTTCAAATTCAAATTTTATTTTAAATTTTCTGTATGTTCTTAACTTATTTCCACCGTTCTTTGTCCTTTCGTCATTAAATAAGTTAAGTTTCCATATTTCTATAAATTTATTTGAAAGTTTAGCTTTAACTTGTTTTATTATAAAACTAGATTTATAATTTTCATAGTTGTAAAAAAGTGTTTCTAGTTTAAGATATTTAAAGATTTCTCTAATACAGCCATACCAAGAGTCCTTTTTTGATATTGTCATCTGTTTTGATAAATTAAAAGCCTCAGGTAATAAAGAGGAACCATTTTGATCTATGTCTTTTACTATATGACACCAATATTTAATCAAATTTAAAAATACAAAGTATAAAATTGGATAACTACCAAGTTCACCTCTACATGCATCATTTGAGGACCTGCACCTTACATTTAGTGTATATTTACAAAATTTTGTATGAAGTTTCTCCAGAATAAGGGTGTCTATTTCTTTATTTATATATTTTGACATATCATGTTTCAATAGTTTACTTGGGGGAAAATATCCCCATATTTCTGACCCATATAATAGAATAGGCCTAATAGTATGGTTAAATATATGCATTAATGTTTTCGCATTTGGAGAGGTGTGTGTAAAAATATTTTTTAATTTGAAGAATGCTTTAGTTCCTTTGTTATATAATTCTTGCTTAGCTGTAGCTAGATTTCCAGAGGCATTAAAGTATAAACCAAGATATTTATATTGATTAACACATTTTATAAGTTCATTTTTAAATTTAATTTTGATTTCTTTTTTTTTGCCTGATTTGTTGAAAACTAAGACTTTAGTTTTTTCTAGATTAACAGTCATTTTCCATTCATTTGAAAATGATTCTAATTTATTTATACAATTTTGAAGCCCTTGTTCAGATGTTGATAGTAATACTACATCATCTGCATAAAGCCGACTATTGAGTGGCTTTGTTAATAATTTGACTGGATCACATGTCTGATCAAAGTAACTAGGAAGATCATTAACAAATATATTAAACAGGTTGGGGCTTAGATTATCTCCTTGCCTCACACCCAGACCACATTTTAAAAAATCAGTTCTGAGTTTATTTATTTTTACACATGCATAAGAACTTTCATACATGTTTTTAATTATGTTATAGAACTTTGAACCAACACCAGTTAACTTTAATTTATATAATAAATGAAGATGGGACACAGAGTCAAAAGCTCTTTAAAAGTCCACATTGACAAAGCAAACAAATAGTTCTTTTGAATTATTTTTAACATATTTTTGAATCAGATTTTTCAGAACAAACATATGATCACTTGTTCTGCAACCTTCACTAAATCCAGTTTGTTCTGGTCTTATGATTTCTTTTTCTTTTAAAAAATTTGAGAGTCTATTATTAAGTACTCTATTTAATAATTTTCCTTTATTATCTCCTATTGAAATTCCTCTATAATTATTTGGATCATGTTTATCCCCAGATTTATGCAATGGATTAATATAGCTAAAACCCCATGATTTGGGATAAATTCCAAAAGAAAATACTAAAGTTAAATATTTTACAATAAAGTGGTAACATTTGGCACTGGCTATATTTTATCATTTCATTTGATATTTTAGAGAAACCTGATGCCTTTGAGTTTTTCAATTGTTTGATTGCCTTTTGTATTTCATTTTCGGTTATTTTAAAATCTAACTCATTAAAACAGTTACTTTTTCTAAGTCTTTCAACTTATCATATATGTATTTATCATTATTTTTATCATTAGACTTCTTTAAATCCTCAAAATATTTATACCAATCGTCCACATCAATGTTAGGATCTGATTGGAAGGAGTTTTTATTACCATTTTTAAGTTGTTCAAGCAGATTCCAATATGCCTTTGGATTCTCTTCTTGTAAGGACTCTAATTTTCCCATTAAATCATTTTGAAATTTTCTCATTTTTATTTTCCTGGTTTTTCTAAAAATTTTCAAATGTTTATAGAAGGAACCTCTTATATGTGGGTCTTTATTATATTTATGCATTAATGCACATTTATTTATTAAATCTCTTTTCATAGATTGTAAACTTTTATCAAACCAAGGTTTATTTTTAATTTTATTTTGTTTGGGGTTTGGTTTATTTTTCCTACACTTGAGAGATTTATCTGCTGCTGATATCAATATGTCATTGAGATCTTCAGCCAAAGTATTTACTTCTTCTTTATCAATTATTTTATCCTTCAATTGTTGGATTTTACTTTGTATAAGTTGTGAACTTAATGCTGCTTGGAATAAATCTGGGGACTTTTCTTCCCAAATATATTTATCTGGCATGAGTTTGCCTTCAGATTTAATAGGTGATGGAAAAAATCCACATTTTATTAAACAACTAATTTGACAATGATCTGAGAGATGTGGTTGAAATTTATGAACATTAAAATATAAAATAAAGGGCATTAAATCTTCTGAAACTACCATATAATCTAGAAAAGAGTCCCTTGAATTGTTTTACAGCTTTTAATCAGACAATTTAAATGAACAGTTTATGTTTTCTGTTAAAAATATGCATTTCTGTTAATTGCATATTAATATTAATTGTTTATTTTTCTCTGACAAATTAGTTATGCAATTATAAGAGGAATCCACTGTACACTTTTTAGTATTTACTATTTAGCAAGGATGGTTGTTTACACAATCCAGTGCATGCAAATATTGTTTTAAGTTATCGGTTTTTCTGTTTGTGTTGGGACTTTAAAGTAGAGTATGGGTCATCTGAAACGTACCTATTAGTACTAATGTCCAATAATAATAATAATACAAACTGCCCATAACAGTTTAACACCAACGGGCAACAGTACAGTACACTTTCAAAGAGTGACACACGTAAAGAAAACGATTTCCTTTGGTCGTTTTAGTGTCTTGAACATAATAATATAATTGAATTTTCCATATAAAAATGTGGGTAGTTTGGAGAACACGTGCTGCGGCTACCAATGTCAAAATCATACGGATAATCAGAATATTTCTTGACGTTTTGTTTACTTCCGGTGAACTTGGTTGTGTATAAATTACCTCCCTTGATTGATGCTGATCCTAACACAGTAAACTTTACATTGCATTTGTACTGAAAGGTATGAAAAGTTGAAATGCAGAACATAGTACACTCATTTAAGTAAAAACATATATATATTGGATATTCAATAAGATAGAAGAAATCTACCAAACTTGCACTTGAAAAATTAACGTCCCGTTTTATGAACCTTATACTGTTAGTGTATAATTAATATTATAGCAAACAGCCAAAAAGGTTAATTGAAGGAGTTTACGTAATGTCATCTCTGGAGAACCATTCACATACTGTATGAAAACCAGAAGACTATATATTTTATTTTATAATCGTTCTTTATCGCTATTTTATTGGTTAAAATCACATTTGTTGAATTTCTTTCGTTTGTGTTCACCTATGACTATGTATAACCAGGGACAGTCTATACTAAGTTAGTATAGACTGTCCCTGGTGTAACACAATAGGTTCTTTTTTCATGTACATTAAAAGTTATTGATTAAAATCGGACTTATATGTATTCGATTAAATTATACATATTTTATATTACTTTTATTTAATGTATAGTTCATTGTTTATGCTTATCAATAATCACTTTTTAAATAATGCCTTAATTTGATATATATTTATTTTTTTATTTATTAGCACTAACACATTTACATTAAATGGTTATGGCAATGCACCAGACATAAAGTGGAACAAACATAATACATGTATATGTATCTAAACACAAATAAAATAAAACATGGAGGAAGATTACAAATGGCATGTTTTCTTTATTAAGATTGATTAGTTGGTTCATTCCCATTTAGCCAACTTTTTTAAATTTTAGGTACTATAGGTAAAAAATAAAAGTTGGCTAGATTGGATCAAAGGCAATTAAGAACAAAAGAAAATTTAATTAGCTGGGCTTGGCATAAAACTTGGGTCAGTAAATTTTGTCCTGGTATTGGATGGATTCAATTATGTTTTTTGTTGAGATTTTATTGTTTTATTTTCATTACTCTTGGATGTAGAAGTTTGTGTTGCATTTTGAAAACTCTCTCTTTTATCCAAGGCATTTTAAAAGAAAACAGTTTTATACCATAAACTATTTTATTTCATGTAACATAATAAAATAAATAACAGTAAATAAATGTCCAAACTTAAGAAGATGTGCAGCTGCATCTGTATACTGAAGAATGTTAATGTCACCCTTTTGAAGTCTCTGCTTAAGACGATCAAGCCTTGAATCAATGGTTTGATACTTCAGTTTTCTTATCTTTCGTTTACCGCCTGCAGAGTATTGAATGAGTTGGATTTCGTTGGCTGCCTGTATTTGCTGGTGTTTCAGAATAATAAAGTACAGGTTTGGATGGGCCTTGTGGAGGTGGTTGTTTAGTTTGTGGTGCCATCCTTCCAAGTGGTTGGTGGTACATGGTCCTACTGTTGTATGGTGATTCCATCTGTCTGGTGTTGTCTCTACCCAGTTAGTTGTGATGTAAACATTAAAGCTGTTGATCTTAGGATCATCTGTCTGGAAGTCATCTAAGCATGTGAACCATACATCTTCTACTTGGTCTAGTGGTACTAAAGGAAGTGCAGCTCTTCTGACATGCTGATGCAGTAATGGATTGTGATTGTACTCTTCTTTCAGACCAAGTTATTGTACTTTCTTCCACACACGCTGACAGTACCAGTACAATTACTGACTGTACATTTCCAATAAATGAGTTCACAATCTCTGCCCTGCTTTCTGGTTTTCACGCTACATCTGTAGCCTGCTACAGCTAAATAGTGACCACATACATGTTGAATAAATTCAACTCTTACTTGTGCATTAGTCATTTTTGTTTGACAATGATAAATTTCAGTCAGTCATGTACTTAATGGGCTTCTATGAGTTGAGCTTTACCTCGATCAGTGTCAAATTATTTTTAGTATCATTTATTTATCTAATTATTCTGCTTAATGATTGAGAACTATTTACAATATCATTTATTTCATAACTATCATCAATTTATTTCATTATTTTACTTAATGAGTGAGAACTATTTACAATTATTTTCATCATAACTGTTATTTATTTATTTAATTTTTTTGCTTCATGAGTAAGGAACTGTTTTTATTTCATATCTATCATTTATTTATTTAAAAATTAAATTATATTTATTTTGCTTTTTTTTAATGCAATATTAACAACCTGACCTGGAACAAAATACTGTTAATTTATTTACCTATTACACCTGCATAATTGCTAAATAAACAAGTCAACAGGTGAACACAATAAAAGTTGGCTAAATGGGAATACCTGAATTTTAAAAAGTTGGCTAAAGGGGAAGACATCGATTAGTTCAGTATTGGATGCCATGATTGGTTTAATAAAATTGTCTTGTCTTGTCTATTATGTGTTAGTTACATTACATTTTTCCTAAATTCAAATGTAATAAATTGCAATTCATTACATAACCATCCGCTCTTCTTAAGCATATTCTAATGTCAAATAAAACAAATGTAGAGTTTTTATAGCCAAAGAATGTTTTTTGTGTGTAAACTAAATGTTGCAGAAAATAAATACCATTTTATTATATAATGTTCTGACTATTTAGACTGTTGTGAAAGACCATCATTAAAACTTGTAGTTATCAGGTTATTGAGAACTGATCGATAACGTAAAAGATATATGCACAATATGAATATATCTAACATTTTATTCCATCAATTTGGTCTCAAAGATCTTCATTGTTGAATGGATAATCTGTTTTATTTTCTGTGATGTGTAAGATCGTTGATTGTAAACTCAAAGCTGGGACAGTCTACTCTAAATTTATGTAGTATATATGCATCCCTGCTCAAAGTAACAAAATGAATTGCATTTTGTGCAATCTATTGAATCAAAAACTTGTCATAATTATACATGATGTTTGCATTGTAATAATTTTGATACAATTATGATTACACATAATTGCAATTTAATTGAATACAGTGGATTATGAATACCCCATGATCACAGGCACTTAGGGTCAGAATAGGTTTTTTTTTGGAATAAAATGTTAATAAATGAGTTCAGTGTGTATTAATTCATTTGGTAACCTGTCTAGTCTTACAAAAATGATAAATTTTTCATTAATTGTAAGTAACATAATTCTGAATTTTCCTTTTGATCTTTTCATGGATTGATCGCATCGAATATTTGTGTTGTGCAAAGTCTTTGTTTAACATTTGAAATTTTGTGTTAAACCAGTATCACGTCACATGATAAAAATCCCCATTCAAATACACTAACTGACCGTCTAGCACATGGTCGTCTTATAACAATAATGACATGTCCATTTCAAATTCTATTGATTAAATTATGTTACAAAACCACTCCTTAGCCATTAACATATTTAAACAAGCTCTTCCTGACAGATTTGTTCGTTTTTTTACATGTTACTCGTGACAAGCTTGGTATACTATTTGTAGTATAATAAATTGTCACAATGAAGCTGACCAATAACAAAATATACAACACTGGAATTATATGTTTGAAAAACATTGGCTGTGATTGATTCATTTATCCTTCCAAGTCAGTCCACAATGGATCCATCATCATGATATAGTGACTCGGAACCCCTGACTTAGGAGGATGGATTCATTGGGATAATTCTTCCCAATACAGGATATTTATTTTGCCTGGTAAATTAAATGTTCTGTAATTGATGAGAACAAGTATTCAACCTCATTTGTTATGCATTTTATAATCATAATGTAGAATATTGTTTTTTAATTTTTTTTAATGGAAAATCATAATGTAGAATATTGTTTTTTTATTTTTTTAAAATGGAAAATCATTGTAAATTTGATGGAGGAAATATATTATAGTAGCATCAATCTTTGCTTTAGTATAAAACAAAAGACATAGTATTGTGTAGGGTTTAACAAAAAATATTTTAAAATATTGGAACAGTTAGCTATTAAAATAAAAATCATTCAAATGTCCCAACCAAAATATGCATTTGTAAGTTGTCATCTTACTTAAATTTGCTTGCTGTTAAAAAAATATGTTGTACAAAGTGCAGTATCTGACACAGATTATTGTAGAATGGTTTGTTTCTGATTTAAAATTGTGTTCACACTTTAATTTGCTTCTTCAAAATCAGCATGACAAACTTTAACTATCAAGACATAAAAAATAATTGTTATAACAAAAAACCTCTAAGTATTTATTTTAAAATATTAGGGGTTTGTATGTGTCAATTTAAAGAAGAATAAGTCAAGAGCTAAATTTTTATTATTTTCAGGTTTGAAGAAAGATGGGGTCAGTTATTGGAAAGGCAATGGATGATAATATGAAAAAACAACAAGAATTTATGTTAGAAACCCAGCGGCTAACGGTAACATGTTTCTATACAGTATATGTTTTATAAATATTGTTTCCAAAATGTTATATTTAAGAAATAATTCAAACATTATCATTGTTTTACAACGGGGTGACCATTTATGTCGTATTATTTTTTATGCTGAGCGACAGCGAGGGATAAAATAATGACATAAATGGTCATCCCGTTGTAAAACAATGATAAATCACAGCCTCTGTGAATTATTTCTATTCTAATAAGACAAGTAGAGTACATTTATAATATTTTTGTACCTATAGAAAGCATCATTTCCGCCATTAACTGGCTGTTCCATCAATAACCAAACAAGTGATTGGTTAATTTAACCTGGAATAGCTGTTCAGGCCAGGCCTGATGATCTGTCGCATAGATGTTTTGAAAAAATTGAATCACATGTATGCAAAATGTCTGACTTAGCTGTGTACAAAATTGATATATTTACATGCAAAATAAAATTTTATGTAACAATATACTTCAGATGGAACGACAAATTCAGATGCAAAATCAAATGAGAGAGCGAGCAATGGCCATGCAGATTGCTGGTGCTAGAGATTTATTTATGTGGTTTGGTTCCTTCTATGCTGTAGCATTAGTTGGTATGATAGGAGGGTAAGATGGCTACTAGTAACAGTTTTTTAAGCAAATTAATAATGTGCAGGATAAGGTGGCAGTTTATTTGCTTGTTAAGATTTATTTACTAAATATTCTTCCGTTCTTGGAATTTTTATATTCAATAGCTGGAGATAGGACAGAATCTATGTACCATTGTGTGTATAATGAGCATACATATTCTTCTAAAACATATTTTTTATGTGCATTATACATACAAATAGGATTTTGGACTTTTCTCAGATTCGAGAACAATGGAATGTAACTTCATTATACCCCCCGCTTGAAAAGCGGGGGGTATATAGTGTTCATGGTGTCCGTATGTCCGTCCGTCCGTCCGTTACACTTTCTATTATTTGCAACTCCTCCTACACCACTGAAAGGAATTTGATGAAACTTACACAGAATCTTTGTCTCATAGTGCCATTGTGCAGGAGATATTTAACATTTCGATCGGAATAATATTTGGGGTTTCCCATAGAAAAACATGGAGTTTGTAATGGACATAATGGGATACCCATCTTTTATTTGCAATTCCTCCTACACAACTGAATGGAATTTGTTGAAACTTATACAGAATCTTGGTCACATATTGCCATTGTGCATTGGATATTAAACATTTTGATCAGAATATTATTGTAGGTTTGCCATAGAAAAACATGGACTTTGTCATTGACATAGGGGATGCCATTCTTTGGGGGATTGGGGAGGGTTACATGTATTATCTGCAATTTCGCCTTCACGTTTAACTAGATAAAGTTTCAATTTCATAATTAAGAACACCTGAATTTTCAAAGTAATTGTAAAGCGTGGGTATCAATGGTGAGCATTGCTCACAGGTGTTTTTACTCTGGAATGTAACTTCATTTCCATTGCTGTTCTTGCTCAAGTTGCTATTATACACAAGTTCTTTGTACATGTATTTATTTTAAAATAACTGTTAATGATACATGAACCGGTACTATTGGGTAACAAAAGGTAAACATTGCTATTCGTAGCTAACAATTCAGGTAAAGATCTACTTAGTAGAACTTTTGTGATTTTGAATCAACTTTTTGAATTAGACAATTTTTTTGTTAATAATTATTCTGTGAATTTATCTAACTATTTGTAAGCAATTTAAAGAATATTGTCCATTTGTTAAATAATGTACACCTTTAATTTATTTCAAGGGCAGTAAAAACTGGAAAGCGAGGGCCACTAGTACCATTATTACCTCTGACATTTATCTTGGGATATCAGTATGATATGGCATACTATACTAAAATAGAGAGAATGAGAGGTGAGTATTGTCAGAGTTTTGTTAAAACAACTAAACCTACCTCAGACAACAGATTACAAATAATAAAGTTTTTAAATAACCTTGAAAATAAAATTGTTGTAATCATGTCTATTGACTTTTTCATCACATTTCTTAATACATATCTTTAAGACATTACATGGTGTTCAGAACTTTATTCAACAACTTGTGTAGCTCAGCAGTGCTTTTCACAAAAAGTCATAAGTGTAAAATACGTCGTAAGTGCTGATGTCACATTGATTTCCCTTTGATCTTCCAACACTTACGATGGATGACTTTTTGTGAAATTAACTGCAGCTTTCTAGAATTCTGCACTTGTCATGATCACTAATTCTAAATAAGATAACATTTAGGTTATTTAAGGTTTATCTACCTTGGTTTAACAAAAATTAACCTGGTATAAAAGATTAAAAAAAAATTTAGTTTCAACTTAATGTTTTTAGCCAAATATATATTTTTATGTATAACACAAATTCAAATCCTGAATTATGGTAATATGGTAAACTTGATGCTATTTTTAGCTGAAGCAGATAGGATTATGGATGAAGAGACAGGACTCCTGGCCTTACCCCATGGTGTACCAACCATGCAGTCAATAGAGCAGGCCAGACTTAAACAGAAAGATTCAGAGAGACTTCTGGGAAATGACATCTGGCTGTGATTGATGGAAACCATAATGTTAAACTATTAAACGTTTTATATTCTTCATAGAGCTGTCTAACTTAAGATGTAGCTGTATGTCTATCTTTATGTTTTATTTGGGGGGATAGAGGGGGTCCATTAACAGGTTAACAATTTTTTATTTTCCCAAAACAGATAACAGTAAATTTTAAATAATGATAACAGATAACAGCAATTTACATGAGAAAACAGAAAACAGTGAGTTCCACTAATGGAAAAAACAGATAACAGCGGAATCTCATAGAAGGTAATACTATTAACAGCAAACAGGGTTTTTCTTTTCATTATAACAGTTAAGAATAGTGTCTTTTTTTAAGAAAACGGATAACAGCTAATGGTTTAAAAACAGTTAACAGTTGCTTTATTTAAAAAAAGACAGTTAACACACCTGTAAAAATGGCTAAAAACACATCAACAGAAAAGATCTTGCTCCCTCTTTCATGTAACATTCAGACATAAATCACTAGGGTTGTTTATATGTAAGGATGTTTTAGGGCATACATAGATTTTTTTGTGGGATTTTCAAAGTAAATTTTATGTGAACCTTGTATATACATTCTATATTAAAGAAATGCCTTTAACCATGTCCACATGTTTTTCTGGAATACACCTTATAATTAATACATTTAATTATTACAACATCGTCGGAAACCCACGTCCGTTCGCGTTTTCGCTTTGCTACCACTTACCGACCGTGGGCACACTTATAGATATTTTCTCTTTTTCGAGGATATTAAATGTCCTATTTTGATTGGTTACTTTTACTTCCGGTAAAGCGTGACAACTAATCAAAAAAGACATAACATACTTAGTTTCGGATAATTATTGTTTTATCCAATAAACGTCGTTCCCATTGGATAATTGAATTTAATGAATATTCATGAAAACGAGAAAATATCTACATGTGTGCCCACGGTCGGTAAGTGGTAGCAAAGCGAGAACGCGACCGGACGTGGGTTTCCGACGATGTTATTACAAATGTACACATATATTATTCAGAACAGGCAAAATATTGTATCTACCTGGTAACACCCTTGTATCTACCTAGCAACACCATTGTATTTACTTAGCAACACATATTTGTAAACAAGACACATGTTAATGTAAAGATGTACTTCATCTATCATCTCTAAACTGTGTATCATCTTAAAGAGAATGTTACTATACCAAGGTACTTTGAAAATTTATAGATTTATTTAATGAAATAAAAATAATGAGACGACTTTGAGAACAGAATGAATGTGGTTTTCATAAATAATTATCTACGCATGGCTGTGCAGTTGGTTCTTTAGTGCAACACATAATACTATATTGTACCGACTGTGATAGAACTTCATTTTTAGAAACAATTTAATAGATAAAAAACAAGGGAAGTTATTCAGATTCATTTATATTTTGAGATTTTGTAGAACTGTTTATTTTTTATGTTTGACTTTTGAAAAAATAAAATGTACATAATATTACCAACATGCTTTTCATTTTGTATTTTCTGTTTGGTGTATAAAATAATTGATGTTTAAAAAAGCTATTGGAAATAAATTTAATGAAGACTTACTCAACCAAACAATCGTGTCCAAACCAAAAAAGTTTGAAGTTATGCAACATCTGGCAAATGTGATCTTGACAACTAAATGAAAAGTATTCTTCCACAGCTGAGCATACTGGGAGCGTTCCCAGTGCTCGACCCATAGAGCAGCCCAGTGCGTCCCCGGGTGGCGGATAGGGGAGACCCTCTCGTTGGGGGGGGGGGGGGGTTGTCGGGTCAAAATACGGAAAGCCTGACCGCGGACCATAGTGGGTAACGTGTTTGGAGAGTGCCATGCTCCTTGTACGATAAAGACCACTTTTGTAGATTTCGAAAAAGAGAAGGCTCATTGTAGCCGCTACAAAAGGCTAAATTTTCCGCCCCTACCCAAAACTCCATACTTTTCCAGTGGCAGTCAAAATTGTATTCCCTGTGACCCATCCCACCCCCATTTTCCGTTGATTTATTGTTTGTTAACTTGTTCCCGCCCTGAATATAGCTGAAATACTGCTCGCTGGACGTAAAGCAGACATCCAATCAATCAATCAATCCACAGCTGAGAATTAAAGGTTGATATGTTAGTGGCAAAGTTTTTTTAGAAAGTATTTCTGCAAGACACAATTGATGCCCCTGCTAACGGACAGAAATTTAAACAAGTGTGGACACAGAAAAATGTCTCGCCTGCACTTGGAATCAGAAACAAAAAAGTTATGTTGTGAGCATCATGTAAATAACATTAAATTCTTATGAGACGTAGGACCTGAAGGTGGTAGCTATCAGATTACAAATGTTAACAAATGGGTTACTTACAACATACCTCTAACAGATACGGCATGATCTGCGTCAATCCCTGATACTTGTCATTAATGAGATATGTGACCCATTTTCCAACAAGGGAATTTTCTTAAATGCAACCTTATTATGTATGTGTTAATTTGCTAGATCAAGATTTGTTTTAGTCTAATGATTAAACCACTGACCTAAGAAGATGCAAATGGATTTACTTGATGTTTGATACTAGTAACGCAGGAGATATTGCTATAGGAAAACCTCCATTCCTTCTGTGTACATACATTGTGTTCTGATTTTTTTTTCCAGTTATTAACCATGGAAATGGTTTTAAAGATCTTGCTGGTATGCTACTAATGCAGTGTTCCAGCTAGGATTTAAAAATAGAGGGGCGCATGAGAAGGGCACTTTTTCGTGTATTTTCATATTTTTTAGTGTGATTGAGGTTGTTGCACTTTTGTTAGTGTTCTGTTGCTGTTTTTTCGCCTTTGTTTTCATTTTAAAGTAAAATATTTAAATATATGTGTGCATTTAATCAACTGAAAAGTGACTGCCAATATACTATTTATTACTGTGTTTCAATGTTTGTGGTTGTAACTTCAACACAAGCAGCATTGTATTTGCAAGTTCCTGAACTAAGTTCATATCCGCTCCAGATATATTCGTATTTTCAGTTGGTTTGTACTGGTTGCCGCGAGTATTTTTACTTAACGCTATTTGAACAAAGAAAAAGGCAGTCGAGTACCAGCTTTCACTTTTGTTTAAAAAAAATGGCGTGTTCAATGATAAACATGGCGCGGTCACAAATATTCGAAGATATCTACCGCAAATGGCAATAAAAACGGTTGTAGATATTTCCGGTCTGGATCATAATTAAGCCAAATGGCCAAAAACAGTGACCACGCAAATTTTTAAGGTAATAACATTTTTGAAGTGTTACCTGTGTACCAGTCCCCACTGTCTATCACTAATATTACATAATCAAATTATAAGGAAACGAGAATAGTCTAATGAGTTAATTAGTTATAAAAACACTATAATTACTATTAATTTTAGAGCAGAAAATTCATTAGAGCAATAGAGTGATAAGGCACAAATCGGAACACAGGGGCGCGGTAATTTTAGGGCGGGGCGCGGCGCCCCTCTATTTCCCCCTAGCTGGAACACTGTAATGTTTCTTGTTCTGGTCAAAAACCTCCATTATTAATGACATAAGTGCCAGCTATTCATACAACGAAGGATTAGATTTATGTGCATTAAACACTAATCTTGTATAGAATCAATGTATCCTCATAAGTAGATGTACAACATTTTGTCTATAATGATAAGCCTATTGAGAACCTAAACTCGGGTTGTTGTCTACAATGGTAGGTTTACCGTGATCCCAAAGTCGGGTTAAGATTGCCTACAATGATAGGTCTACTGAGAACCCAAAGTCGGGTATAGGTTGTCTACAATGACAGATCACCGCGAGCCCAAATTCGCGTAAAGGTTGTTTACAATTACAGGTTTACAAAGCACCCAAAGTCGGGTCACGGTTGTCTTCAATAATAGGTCTACTGAGAACCCAAAATCGGGTAAATGTCTACAATGACAGATCTACTGAGAACCCGAACTCTGGTAAATGTTGTCTACAAGAACAATTCTATTAAGAAGCCAAAGTCGGGTCAAAGTTGTTTACAATACCAGGTCTACTAAGATCCCAAAATCGGGTAAAGGTTGTTTCCAATGAGAGGTCTATTAAAAAACCCAAAGTCAGGTCAAGGTTGTCTACAATAAAAGGTCTACAGAGAACCCAAACTCGGGTCAAGGTTGTCTACAATGACAGTTCTATTGAGAACCCAAAGTTGGGTCAAGGTTGATTACAATGACAGGTCTACTAAAAACCCAAATGTCTACTGAGAACCCATTTTGGGTAAAGGTTGTCTTCAATGAAATGTCTACTGAAAGCCCTAAGTTGGGTAAAGGTTGTCGTCAATGAAATGTCTACTGAGAACCCATTTTGGGTAAAGGTTGTCTTCAATGAAATGTCTACTGAGAACCCATTTTGGGTAAAGGTTGTCTTCAATAAAATATCTACTGAGAACCCCAAATCCTGTAAAGGTTGTCTTCAATAAAATGTCTACTGAGTACCCATTTTGGGTAAAGGTTGTCTTCAATGAAATGTCTACTGAGAACCCATTTTGGGTAAAGGTTGTCTTCAATGAAATGTCTACTGAGAACCCATTTTGGGTAAAGGTTGTCTTCAATGAAATGTCTACCGAAAACCAGTTTTGGGTAAAGGTTGTCTTCAATGAAATGTCTACTGAGAACCCATTTTGGGTAAAGGTTTTGTCTTCAATGAAATGTCTACTGAGAACCCAAAGTCGGGTAAAGGTTGTCTTCAATGAAATGTCTACTGAGAACCCTATGTCGGCTCAAGGTTGTTGTCAATGAAATTTCTACTGAGAGCCCCAAGTCGGGTAAAGGTTGTCTTCAATGAAATGTCTACTGAGAGCCCCAAGTCGGGTAAAGGTTGTCTTCAATGAAATGTCTACTGAGAACCCATTTTGGGTAAAGGTTGTCTTCAATGAAATGTCTACTGAGAACCCTAAGTCGGGTAAAGGTTGTCTTCAATGAAATGTCTACTGAGAACCCTAAGTCGGGTAAAGGTTGTTGTCAATGAAATTTCTACTGAGAGCCCCAAGTCGGGTCAAGGTTGTCTTCAATAAAATGTCTACTGAGAACCCATTTTGGGTAAAGGTTTTGTCTTCAATGAAATGTCTACTGAGAACCCATTTTGGGTAAAGGTTTTGTCTTCAATGAAATGTCTACTGAGAACCCTAAGTCGGGTAAAGGTTGTCTTCAATGAAATGTCTCCTGAGAACCCATTTTGGGTAAAGGTTGTCTTCATGAAATTTCTAATGAGAGCCCTGTCGGGTAAAGGTTGTCTTCAATGAAATGTCTACCGAGAACCCATTTTGGGTAAAGGTTTTGTCTTCAATGAAATGTCTACTGAGAACCCATTTTGGGTAAAGGTTTTGTCTTCAATGAAATGTCTACTGAGAACCCTAAGTCGGGTAAAGGTTGTTGTCAATGAAATTTCTACTGAGAGCCCCAAGTCGGGTAAAGGTTGTCTTCAATAAAATGTCTACTGAGAACCCATTTTGGTCTATTGAGAACCCATTTTGGGTAAAGGTTTTGTCTTCAATGAAATGTCTACTGAGAACCCTAAGTCGGGTAAAGGTTGTTGTCAATGAAATGTCTACTGAGAGCCCCAAGTCGGGTAAAGGTTGTCTTCAATAAAATGTCTACTGAGAACCCATTTTGGTCTACTGAGAACCCATTTTGGGTAAAGGTTTTGTCTTCAATGAAATGTCTACTGAGAACCCATTTTGGGTAAAGGTTTTGTCTTCAATGAAATGTCTACTGAGAACCCTAAGTCGGGTAAAGGTTGTCTTCAATTAAATGTCTCCTGAGAGCCCCAAGTCAGGTAAAGGTTGTCTTCAATGAAATGTCTACTGAGAACCCATTTTGGGTAAAGGTTGTCTTCATGAAATTTCTAATGAGAGCCCTGTCGGGTAAAGGTTGTCTTCAATGAAATGTCAACCGAGAACCCATTTTGGGTAAAGGTTTTGTCTTCAATGAAATGTCTACTGAGAACCCATTTTGGGTAAAGGTTTTGTCTTCAATGAAATGTCTACTGAGAACCCTAAGTCGGGTAAAGGTTGTTGTCAATGAAATTTCTACTGAGAGCCCCAAGTCGGGTAAAGGTTGTCTTCAATAAAATGTCTACTGAGAACCCATTTTGGGTAAAGGTTTTGTCTTCAATGAAATGTCTACTGAGAACCCATTTTGGGTAAAGGTTTTGTCTTCAATGAAATGTCTACTGAGAACCCTAAGTCGGGTAAAGGTTGTCTTCAATGAAATGTCTACTGAGAGCCCCAAGTCGGGTAAAGGTTGTCTTCAATGAAATGTCTACTGAGAACCCATTTTGGGTAAAGGTTGTCTTCAATGAAATTTCTAATGAGAGCCCCGTCGGGTAAAGGTTGTCTTCAATGAAATGTCTACTGAGAACCCAATTTGGGTAAAGGTTGTCTTCAATGAAATGTCTACTGAGAGCCCATTTTGGGTAAAGGTTGTCTTCAATGAAATGTCTACTGAGAGCCCCAAGTCGGGTAAAGGTTGTCTTCAATGAAATGTCTACTGAGAACTTATTTTGGGTAAAGGTTGTCTTCAATGAAATCTCTAGTGAGTGCCCCAAGTCGGGTGAAGGTTGTCTTCAATGAAATGTCTACTGAGAACCCATTTTGGGTAAAGGTTGTCTTCAATGAAATTTCTAATGAGAGCCCCGTCGGGTAAAGGTTGTCTTCAATGAAATGTCTACTGAGAACCCATTTTGGGTAAAGGTTGTCTTCAATGAAATGTCTACTGAGAGCACATTTTGGGTAAAGGTTGTCTTCAATGAAATGTCTACTGAGAGCCCCAAGTCGGGTAAAGGTTGTCTTCAATGAAATGTCTACTGAGAACTTATTTTGGGTAAAGGTTGTCTTCAATGAAATCTCTAGTGAGTGCCCCAAGTCGGGTGAAGGTTGTCTTCAATGAAATGTCTACTGAGAACCCATTTTGGGTAAAGGTTGTCTTCAATGAAATTTCTAATGAGAGCGTCAAGTCGAGTAAAGGTTGTCTTCAATGAAATGTCTACTGAGAGCCCATTTTGGGTAAAGGTTGTCTTCAATGAAATGTCTACTGAGAACCCATTTTGGGTAAAGGTTGTCTTCAATGAAATGTCTACTGAGAACCCATTTTGGGTAAAGGTTTTGTCTTCAATGAAATGTCTACTGAGAACCCAAAGTAGGGTAAAGGTTGTCTTCAATGAAATGTCTACTGAGAACCCTAAGTCGGGTAAAGGTTGTTGTCAATGAAATTTCTACTGAGAGCCCCAAGTCGGGTCAAGGTTGTCTTCAATAAAATGTCTACTGAGAACCCATTTTGGGTAAAGGTTTTGTCTTCAATGAAATGTCTACTGAGAACCCATTTTGGGTAAAGGTTTTGTCTTCAATGAAATGTCTACTGAGAACCCTAAGTCGGGTAAAGGTTGTCTTCAATGAAATGTCTACCGAGAGCCCCAAGTCAGGTAAAGGTTGTCTTCAATGAAATGTCTACTGAGAACCCATTTTGGGTAAAGGTTGTCTTCAATGAAATTTCTAATGAGAGCCCTGTCGGGTAAAGGTTGTCTTCAATGAAATGTCTACCGAGAACCCATTTTGGGTAAAGGTTTTGTCTTCAATGAAATGTCTACTGAGAACCCATTTTGGGTAAAGGTTTTGTCTTCAAATAAATGTCTACTGAGAACCCTAAGTCGGGTAAAGGTTGTTGTCAATGAAATTTCTACTGAGAACCCATTTTGGGTAAAGGTTGTCTTCATGAAATTTCTAATGAGAGCCCTGTCGGGTAAAGGTTGTCTTCAATGAAATGTCTACCGAGAACCCATTTTGGGTAAAGGTTGTCTTCAATGAAATGTCTACTGAGAACCCATTTTGGGCAAAGGTTTTGTCTTCAATGAAATGTCTACTGAGAACCCTAAGTCGGGTAAAGGTTGTTGTCAATGAAATTTCTACTGACAGCCCCAAGTCGGGTAAAGGTTGTCTTCAATAAAATGTCTACTGAGAACCCATTTTGGGTAAAGGTTTTGTCTTCAATGAAATGTCTACTAAGTACCCATTTTGGGTAAAGGTTTTGTCTTCAATGAAATGTCTACTGAGAACCCTAAGTCGGGTAAAGGTTGTCTTCAATGAAATGTCTACTGAGAGCCCCAAGTCGGGTAAAGGTTGTCTTCAATGAAATGTCTACTGAGAACCCAATTTGCGTAAAGGTTGTCTTCAATGAAATTTCTAATGAGAGCCCCGTCGGGTAAAGGTTGTCTTCAATAAAATGTCTACTGAGAACCCATTTTGGGTAAAGGTTGTCTTATATGAAATGTCTACTGAGAGCCCATTTTGGGTAAAGGTTGTCTTCAATGAAATGTCTACTGAGAGCCCCAAGTCGGGTAAAGGTTGTCTGCAATGAAATGTCTACTGAGAACTTATTTTGGGTAAAGGTTGTCTTCAATGAAATCTCTAGTGAGTGCCCCAAGTCGGGTGAAGGTTGTCTTCAATGAAATGTCTACTGAGAACCCATTTTGGGTAAAGGTTGTCTTCAATGAAATTTCTAATGAGAGCGTCAAGTCGAGTAAAGGTTGTCTTCAATGAAATGTCTACTGAGAACCTAAGTCGGGTAAAGGTTGTCTTCAATGAAATGTCTACTGAGAACCCTAAGTCGGGTAAAGGTTGTTGTCAATGAAATTTCTACTGAGAGCCCCAAGTCGGGTCAAGGTTGTCTTCAATAAAATGTCTCTCAGTAGACATTTCATTGAAGACAACCTTTACCCGACTTGGGGCTCTCAGTAGACATTTCATTGAAGACAACCTTCACCCGACTTGGGGCACTCACTAGAGATTTCATTGAAGACAACCTTTACCCAAAATAAGTTCTCAGTAGATATTTCATTGAAGACAACCTTTACCCGACTTGGGGCTCTCAGTAGACATTTCATTGAAGACAACCTTTACCCAAAATGGGTTCTCAGTAGACATTTCATTGAAGACAACCTTTACCCGACGGGGCTCTCATTAGAAATTTCATTGAAGACAACCTTTACCCAAAATGGGTTCTCAGTAGACATTTCATTGAAGACAACCTTTACCCGACTTGGGGCTCTCAGTAGACATTTCATTGAAGACAACCTTTACCCGACTTAGGGTTCTCAGTAGACATTTCATTGAAGACAAAACCTTTACCCAAAATGGGTTCTCGGTAGACATTTTATTGAAGACCTTTACCCGACTTGGGGCTCTCAGTAGACATTTCATTGAAGACAACCTTTACCCAAAATGGGCTCTCAGTAGACATTTCATTGAAGAAAACCTTTACCCAAAATGGGCTCTCAGTAGACATTTCATTGAAGACAACCTTTACCCGACGGGGCTCTCAGTAGAAATTCCATTGAAGACAACCTTTACCCAAAATGGGTTCTCAGTAGACATTTCATTGAAGACAACCTTTACCCGACTTGGGGCTCTCAGTAGACATTTCATTGAAGACAACCTTTACCAGACTTAGGGTTCTCAGTAGACATTTCATTGAAGACAAAACCTTTACCCAAAATGGGTTCTCAGTAGACATTTCATTGAAGACAAAACCTTTACCCAAAATGGGTTCACAGTAGACATTTTATTGAAGACAACCTTTACCCGACTTGGGGCTCTCAGTAGAAATTTCATTGACAACAACCTTTACCCGACTTAGGGTTCTCAGTAGACATTTATTTGAAGACAAAACCTTTACCCAAAATGGGTTCTCAGTAGACATTTCATTGAAGACAAAACCTTTACCCAAAATGGGTTCTCGGTAGACATTTCATTGAAGACAACCTTTACCCGACTTGGGGCTCTCAGTAGAAATTTCATTGACAACAACCTTTAGCCGACTTAGGGTTCTCAGTAGACATTTCATTGAAGACAACCTTTACCCGACTTGGGGCTCTCAGTAGACATTTCATTGAAGACAACCTTTACCCGACTTAGGGTTCTCAGTAGACATTTCATTGAAGACAAAACCTTTACCCAAAATGGGTTCTCAGTAGACATTTCATTGAAGACAAAACCTTTACCCAAAATGGGTTCTCAGTAAACATTTTATTGAAGACAACCTTTACCCGACTTCAATGAAATGTCTACTGAGAACCCTAAGTCGGGTAAAGGTTGTTGTCAATGAAATTTCTACTGAGAGCCCCAAGTCGGGTAAAAGTAAAGGTTGTCTTCAATAAAATGTCTACTGAGAACCCATTTTGGGTAAAGGTTTTGTCTTCAATGAAATGTCTACTGAGTACCCATTTTGGGTAAAGGTTTTGTCTTCAATGAAATGTCTACTGAGAACCCTAAGTCGGGTAAAGGTTGTCTTCAATGAAATGTCTACTGAGAGCCCCAAGTCGGGTAAAGGTTGTCTTCAATGAAATGTCTACTGAGAACCCATTTTGGGTAAAGGTTGTCTTCAATGAAATTTCTAATGAGAGCCCCGTCGGGTAAAGCTTGTCTTCAATGAAATGTCTACTGAGAACCCATTTTGGGTAAAGGTTGTCTTCAATGAAATGTCTACTGAGAGCCCATTTTGGGTAAAGGTTGTCTTCAATGAAATGTCTACTGAGAGCCCCAAGTCGGGTAAAGGTTGTCTTCAATGAAATGTCTACTGAGAACTTATTTTGGGTAAAGGTTGTCTTCAATGAAATCTCTAGTGAGTGCCCCAAGTCGGGTGAAGGTTGTCTTCAATGAAATGTCTACTGAGAACCCATTTTGGGTCAAGGTTGTCTTCAATGAAATTTCTAATGAGAGCCCCGTCGGGTAAAGGTTGTCTTCAATGAAATGTCTACTGAGAACCCATTTTGGGTAAAGGTTGTCTTCAATGAAATGTCTACTGAGAGCCCCAAGTCGGGTAAAGGTTGTCTTCAATGAAATATCTACTGAGAACTTATTTTGGGTAAAGGTTGTCTTCAATGAAATCTCTAGTGAGTGCCCCAAGTCGGGTGAAGGTTGTCCTTACCCGACTTAGGGTTCTCAGTAGACATTTATTTGAAGACAAAACCTTTACCCAAAATGGGTTCTCAGTAGACATTTCATTGAAGACAAAACCTTTACCCAAAATGGGTTCTCAGTAGACATTTCATTGAAGACAACCTTTACCTGACTTGGGGCTCTCAGTAGACATTTCATTGAAGACAACCTTTACCCGACTTAGGGTTCTCAGTAGACATTTCATTGAAGACAAAACCTTTACCCAAAATGGGTTCTCAGTAGACATTTCATTGAAGACAAAACCTTTACCCAAAATGGGTTCTTAGTAGACATTTTATTGAAGACAACCTTGACCCGACTTGGGGCTCTCAGTAGAAATTTCATTGACAACAACCTTTACCCGACTTAGGGTTCTCAGTAGACATTTCATTGAAGACAACCTTTACCCAAAATGGGTTCTCAGTAGACATTTCATTGAAGACAACCTTTACCCGACTTGGGGCTCTCAGTAGACATTTCATTGAAGTCAACCTTTACCCGACTTGGGGCTCTCAGTAGAAATTTCATTGACAACAACCTTTAGCCGACTTAGGGTTCTCAGTAGACATTTCATTGAAGACAACCTTTACCCGACTTGGGGCTCTCAGTAGACATTTCATTGAAGACAACCTTTACCCGACTTAGGGTTCTCAGTAGACATTTCATTGAAGACAAAACCTTTACCCAAAATGGGTTCTCAGTAGACATTTCATTGAAGACAAAACCTTTACCCAAAATGGGTTCTCAGTAGACATTTTATTGAAGACAACCTTTACCCGTCTTCAATGAAATGTCTACTGAGAACCCTAAGTCGGGTAAAGGTTGTTGTCAATGAAATTTCTACTGAGAGCCCCAAGTCGGGTAAAGGTTGTCTTCAATAAAATGTCTACTGAGAACCCATTTTGGGTAAAGGTTTTGTCTTCAATGAAATGTCTACTGAGTACCCATTTTGGGTAAAGGTTTTGTCTTCAATGAAATGTCTACTGAGAACCCTAAGTCGGGTAAAGGTTGTCTTCAATGAAATGTCTACTGAGAGCCCCAAGTCGGGTAAAGGTTGTCTTCAATGAAATGTCTACTGAGAACCCATTTTGGGTAAAGGTTGTCTTCAATGAAATTTCTAATGAGAGCCCCGTCGGGTAAAGGTTGTCTTCAATGAAATGTCTACTGAGAACCCATTTTGGGTAAAGGTTGTCTTCAATGAAATGTCTACTGAGAGCCCATTTTGGGTAAAGGTTGTCTTCAATGAAATGTCTACTGAGAGCCCCAAGTCGGGTAAAGGTTGTCTTCAATGAAATGTCTACTGAGAACTTATTTTGGGTAAAGGTTGTCTTCAATGAAATCTCTAGTGAGTGCCCCAAGTCGGGTGAAGGTTGTCTTCAATGAAATGTCTACTGAGAACCCATTTTGGGTCAAGGTTGTCTTCAATGAAATTTCTAATGAGAGCCCCGTCGGGTAAAGGTTGTCTTCAATGAAATGTCTACTGAGAACCCATTTTGGGTAAAGGTTGTCTTCAATGAAATGTCTACTGAGAGCCCCAAGTCGGGTAAAGGTTGTCTTCAATGAAATATCTACTGAGAACTTATTTTGGGTAAAGGTTGTCTTCAATGAAATCTCTAGTGAGTGCCCCAAGTCGGGTCAAGGTTGTCTTCAATAAAATGTCTACTGAGAACCCATTTTGGGTAAAGGTTTTGTCTTCAATGAAATGTCTACTGAGAACCCTAAGTCGGGTAAAGGTTGTCTTCAATGAAATGTCTCCTGAGAGCCCCAAGTCAGGTAAAGGTTGTCTTCAATGAAATGTCTACTGAGAACCCATTTTGGGTAAAGGTTGTCTTCATGAAATTTCTAATGAGAGCCCTGTCGGGTAAAGGTTGTCTTCAATGAAATGTCTACCGAGAACCCATTTTGGGTAAAGGTTTTGTCTTTAATGAAATGTCTACTGAGAACCCATTTGGGGTAAAGGTTTTGTCTTCAATGAAATGTCTACTGAGAACCCTAAGTCGGGTAAAGGTTGTTGTCAATGAAATTTCTACTGAGAGCCCCAAGTCGGGTAAAGGTTGTCTTCAATAAAATGTCTACTGAGAACCCATTTTGGGTAAAGGTTTTGTCTTCAATGAAATGTCTACTGAGAACCCATTTTGGGTAAAGGTTTTGTCTTCAATGAAATGTCTACCGAGAACCCTAAGTCGGGTAAAGGTTGTCTTCAATGAAATGTCTCCTGAGAGCCCCAAGTCAGGTAAAGGTTGTCTTCAATGAAATGTCTACTGAGAACCCATTTTGGGTAAAGGTTGTCTTCATGAAATTTCTAATGAGAGCCCTGTCGGGTAAAGGTTGTCTTCAATGAAATGTCTACCGAGAACCCATTTTGGGTAAAGGTTTTGTCTTCAATGAAATGTCTACTGAGAACCCATTTTGGGTAAAGGTTTTGTCTTCAATGAAATGTCTACTGAGAACCCTAAGTCGGGTAAAGGTTGTTGTCAATGAAATTTCT
The DNA here is from genome assembly GCA_944474755.1 of Limnoperna fortunei. Taxonomy (NCBI): domain Eukaryota; kingdom Metazoa; phylum Mollusca; class Bivalvia; order Mytilida; family Modiolidae; genus Limnoperna; species Limnoperna fortunei. The sequence continues at coordinate 7,466,412 of OX104111.1, forward strand.
ACTGAGAGCCCCAAGTCGGGTAAAGGTTGTCTTCAATAAAATGTCTACTGAGAACCCATTTTGGGTAAAGGTTTTGTCTTCAATGAAATGTCTACTGAGAACCCTAAGTCGGGTAAAGGTTGTCTTCAATGAAATGTCTACTGAGAGCCCCAAGTCGGGTAAAGGTTGTCTTCAATGAAATGTCTACTGAGAACCCATTTTGGGTAAAGGTTGGTCTTCAATGAAATTTCTAATGAGAGCCCCGTCGGGTAAAGGTTGTCTTCAATGAAATGTCTACTGAGAACCCATTTTGGGTAAAGGTTGTCTTCAATGAAATGTCTACTGAGAGCCCATTTTGGGTAAAGGTTGTCTTCAATGAAATGTCTACTGAGAGCCCCAAGTCGGGTAAAGGTTGTCTTCAATGAAATGTCTACTGAGAACTTATTTTGGGTAAAGGTTGTCTTCAATGAAATCTCTAGTGAGTGCCCCAAGTCGGGTGAAGGTTGTCTTCAATGAAATGTCTACTGAGAACCCATTTTGGGTAAAGGTTGTCTTCAATGAAATGTCTACTGAGAACCCATTTTGGGTAAAGGTTGTCTTCAATGAAATTTCTAATGAGAGCGTCAAGTCGAGTAAAGGTTGTCTTCAATGAAATGTCTACTGAGAGCCCATTTTGGGTAAAGGTTGTCTTCAATGAAATGTCTACTGAGAACCCATTTTGGGTAAAGGTTGTCTTCAATGAAATGTCTACTGAGAACCCATTTTGGGTAAAGGTTTTGTCTTCAATGAAATGTCTACTGAGAACCCAAAGTCGGGTAAAGGTTGTCTTCAATGAAATGTCTACTGAGAACCCTAAGTCGGCTAAAGGTTGTTGTCAATGAAATTTCTACTGAGAGCCCCAAGTCGGGTAAAGGTTGTCTTCAATGAAATGTCTACTGAGAACCCATTTTGGGTAAAGGTTGTCTTCAATGAAATTTCTAATGAGAGCCCCGTCGGGTAAAGGTTGTCTTCAATGAAATGTTTACTGAGAACCCATTTTGGGTAAAGGTTGTCTTCAATGAAATGTCTACTGAGAGCCCATTTTGGGTAAAGGTTGTCTTCAATGAAATGTCTACTGAGAGCCCCAAGTCGGGTAAAGGTTGTCTTCAATGAAATGTCTACTGAGAACTTATTTTGGGTAAAGGTTGTCTTCAATGAAATCTCTAGTGAGTGCCCCAAGTCGGGTGAAGGTTGTCTTCAATGAAATGTCTACTGAGAACCCATTTTGGGTAAAGGTTGTCTTCAATGAAATTTCTAATAAGAGCGTCAAGTCGAGTAAAGGTTGTCTTCAATGAAATGTCTACTGAGAGCCCATTTTGGGTAAAGGTTGTCTTCAATGAAATGTCTACTGAGAACCCATTTTGGGTAAAGGTTGTCTTCAATGAAATGTCTACTGAGAACCCATTTTGGGTAAAGGTTTTGTCTTCAATGAAATGTCTACTGAGAACCGAAAGTCGGGTAAAGGTTGTCTTCAATGAAATGTCTACTGAGAACCCTAAGTCGGGTAAAGGTTGTTGTCAATGAAATTTCTACTGAGAGCCCCAAGTCGGGTAAAGGTTGTCTTCAATGAAATGTCTACTGAGAGCCCCAAGTCGGGTAAAGGTTGTCTTCAATGAAATGTCTACTGAGAACCCATTTTGGGTAAAGGTTGTCTTCAATGAAATGTCTACTGAGAACCCTAAGTCGGGTAAAGGTTGTCTTCAATGAAATGTCTACTGAGAACCCTAAGTCGGGTAAAGGTTGTTGTCAATGAAATTTCTACTGAGAGCCCCAAGTCGGGTCAAGGTTGTCTTCAATAAAATGTCTACTGAGAACCCATTTTGGGTAAAGGTTTTGTCTTCAATGAAATGTCTACTGAGAACCCATTTTGGGTAAAGGTTTTGTCTTCAATGAAATGTCTACTGAGAACCCTAAGTCGGGTAAAGGTTGTCTTCAATGAAATGTCTACTGAGAGCCCCAAGTCAGGTAAATGTTGTCTTCAATGAAATGTCTACTGAGAACCCATTTTGGGTAAAGGTTTTGTCTTCAATGAAATGTCTACTGAGAACCCATTTTGGGTAAAGGTTTTGTCTTCAATGAAATGTCTACTGAGAACCCTAAGTCGGGTAAAGGTTGTCTTCAATGAAATGTCTACTGAGAGCCCCAAGTCGGGTCAAGGTTGTCTTCAATGAAATGTCTACTGAGAACCCATTTTGGGTAAAGGTTGTCTTCAATGAAATTTCTAATGAGAGCCCCGTCGGGTAAAGGTTGTCTTCAATGAAATGTCTACTGAGAACACATTTTGGGTAAAGGTTGTCTTCAATGAAATGTCTACTGAGAGCCCATTTTGGGTAAAGGTTGTCTTCAATGAAATGTCTACTGAGAGCTCATTTTGGGTAAAGGTTGTCTTCAATGAAATGTCTACTGAGAGCCCCAAGTCGGGTAAAGGTTGTCTTCAATAAAATGTCTACCGAGAACCCATTTTGGGTAAAGGTTTTGTCTTCAATGAAATGTCTACTGAGAACCCTAAGTCGGGTAAAGGTTGTCTTCAATGAAATGTCTACTGAGAGCCCCAAGTCGGGTAAAGGTTGTCTTCAATGAAATGTCTACTGAGAACCCATTTTGGGTAAAGGTTGTCTTCAATGAAATTTCTAATGAGAACCCATTTTGGGTAAAGGTTGTCTTCAATAAAATATCTACTGAGAACCCCAAATCCTGTAAAGGTTGTCTTCAATAAAATGTCTACTGAGTACCCATTTTGGGTAAAGGTTGTCTTCAATGAAATGTCTACCGAGAACCCTAAGTCGGGTAAAGGTTGTCTTCAATGAAATGTCTCCTGAGAGCCCCAAGTCAGGTAAAGGTTGTCTTCAATGAAATGTCTACTGAGAACCCATTTTGGGTAAAGGTTGTCTTCATGAAATTTCTAATGAGAGCCCTGTCGGGTAAAGGTTGTCTTCAATGAAATGTCTACCGAGAACCCATTTTGGGTAAAGGTTTTGTCTTCAATGAAATGTCTACTGAGAACCCATTTTGGGTAAAGGTTTTGTCTTCAATGAAATGTCTACTGAGAACCCTAAGTCGGGTAAAGGTTGTTGTCAATGAAATTTCTACTGAGAGCCCCAAGTCGGGTAAAGGTTGTCTTCAATAAAATGTCTACTGAGAACCCATTTTGGGTAAAGGTTTTGTCTTCAATGAAATGTCTACTGAGAACCCTAAGTCGGGTAAAGGTTGTCTTCAATGAAATGTCTACTGAGAGCCCCAAGTCGGGTAAAGGTTGTCTTCAATGAAATGTCTACTGAGAACCCATTTTGGGTAAAGGTTGGTCTTCAATGAAATTTCTAATGAGAGCCCCGTCGGGTAAAGGTTGTCTTAATGAAATGTCTACTGAGAACCCATTTTGGGTAAAGGTTGTCTTCAATGAAATGTCTACTGAGAGCCCATTTTGGGTAAAGGTTGTCTTCAATGAAATGTCTACTGAGAGCCCCAAGTCGGGTAAAGGTTGTCTTCAATGAAATGTCTACTGAGAACTTATTTTGGGTAAAGGTTGTCTTCAATGAAATCTCTAGTGAGTGCCCCAAGTCGGGTGAAGGTTGTCTTCAATGAAATGTCTACTGAGAACCCATTTTGGGTAAAGGTTGTCTTCAATGAAATGTCTACTGAGAACCCATTTTGGGTAAAGGTTGTCTTCAATGAAATTTCTAATGAGAGCGTCAAGTCGAGTAAAGGTTGTCTTCAATGAAATGTCTACTGAGAGCCCATTTTGGGTAAAGGTTGTCTTCAATGAAATGTCTACTGAGAACCCATTTTGGGTAAAGGTTGTCTTCAATGAAATGTCTATTGAGAACCCATTTTGGGTAAAGGTTTTGTCTTCAATGAAATGTCTACTGAGAACCCAAAGTCGGGTAAAGGTTGTCTTCAATGAAATGTCTACTGAGAACCCTAAGTCGGCTAAAGGTTGTTGTCAATGAAATTTCTACTGAGAGCCCCAAGTCGGGTAAAGGTTGTCTTCAATGAAATGTCTACTGAGAACCCATTTTGGGTAAAGGTTGTCTTCAATGAAATTTCTAATGAGAGCCCCGTCGGGTAAAGGTTGTCTTCAATGAAATGTCTACTGAGAACCCATTTTGGGTAAAGGTTGTCTTCAATGAAATGTCTACTGAGAGCCCATTTTGGGTAAAGGTTGTCTTCAATGAAATGTCTACTGAGAGCCCCAAGTCGGGTAAAGGTTGTCTTCAATGAAATGTCTACTGAGAACTTATTTTGGGTAAAGGTTGTCTTCAATGAAATCTCTAGTGAGTGCCCCAAGTCGGGTGAAGGTTGTCTTCAATGAAATGTCTACTGAGAACCCATTTTGGGTAAAGGTTGTCTTCAATGAAATTTCTAATAAGAGCGTCAAGTCGAGTAAAGGTTGTCTTCAATGAAATGTCTACTGAGAGCCCATTTTGGGTAAAGGTTGTCTTCAATGAAATGTCTACTGAGAACCCATTTTGGGTAAAGGTTGTCTTCAATGAAATGTCTACTGAGAACCCATTTTGGGTAAAGGTTTTGTCTTCAATGAAATGTCTACTGAGAACCCAAAGTCGGGTAAAGGTTGTCTTCAATGAAATGTCTACTGAGAACCCTAAGTCGGCTAAAGGTTGTTGTCAATGAAATTTCTACTGAGAGCCCCAAGTCGGGTAAAGGTTGTCTTCAATGAAATTTCTACTGAGAGCCCCAAGTCGGGTAAAGGTTGTCTTCAATGAAATGTCTACTGAGAACCCATTTTGGGTAAAGGTTGTCTTCAATGAAATGTCTACTGAGAACCCTAAGTCGGGTAAAGGTTGTCTTCAATGAAATGTCTACTGAGAACCCTAAGTCGGGTAAAGGTTGTTGTCAATGAAATTTCTACTGAGAGCCCCAAGTCGGGTCAAGGTTGTCTTCAATAAAATGTCTACTGAGAACCCATTTTGGGTAAAGGTTTTGTCTTCAATGAAATGTCTACTGAGAACCCATTTTGGGTAAAGGTTTTGTCTTCAATGAAATGTCTACTGAGAACCCTAAGTCGGGTAAAGGTTGTCTTCAATGAAATGTCTACTGAGAGCCCCAAGTCAGGTAAATGTTGTCTTCAATGAAATGTCTACTGAGAACCCATTTTGGGTAAAGGTTGTCTTCAATGAAATTTCTAATGAGAGCCCTGTCGGGTAAAGGTCGTCTTCAATGAAATGTCTACCGAGAACCAATTTTGGGTAAAGGTTTTGTCTTCAATGAAATGTCTACTGAGAACCCATTTTGGGTAAAGGTTTTGTCTTCAATGAAATGTCTACTGAGAACCCTAAGTCGGGTAAAGGTTGTTGTCAATGAAATTTCTACTGAGAGCCCCAAGTCGGGTAAAGGTTGTCTTCAATAAAATGTCTACTGAGAACCCATTTTGGGTAAAGGTTTTGTCTTCAATGAAATGTCTACTGAGAACCCATTTTGGGTAAAGGTTTTGTCTTCAATGAAATGTCTACTGAGAACCCTAAGTCGGGTAAAGGTTGTCTTCAATGAAATGTCTACTGAGAGCCCCAAGTCGGGTAAAGGTTGTCTTCAATGAAATGTCTACTGAGAACCCATTTTGGGTAAAGGTTGTCTTCAATGAAATTTCTAATGAGAGCCCCGTCGGGTAAAGGTTGTCTTCAATGAAATGTCTACTGAGAACACATTTTGGGTAAAGGTTGTCTTCAATGAAATGTCTACTGAGAGCCCATTTTGGGTAAAGGTTGTCTTCAATGAAATGTCTACTGAGAGCTCATTTTGGGTAAAGGTTGTCTTCAATGAAATGTCTACTGAGAGCCCCAAGTCGGGTAAAGGTTGTCTTCAATAAAATGTCTACCGAGAACCCATTTTGGGTAAAGGTTTTGTCTTCAATGAAATGTCTACTGAGAACCCTAAGTCGGGTAAAGGTTGTCTTCAATGAAATGTCTACTGAGAGCCCCAAGTCGGGTAAAGGTTGTCTTCAATGAAATGTCTACTGAGAGCCTCAAGTCGGGTAAAGGTTGTCTTCAATGAAATGTCTACTGAGAACCCATTTTGGGTAAAGGTTGGTCTTCAATGAAATTTCTAATGAGAGCCCCGTCGGGTAAAGGTTGTCTTAATGAAATGTCTACTGAGAACCCATTTTGGGTAAAGGTTGTCTTCAATGAAATGTCTACTGAGAGCCCATTTTGGGTAAAGGTTGTCTTCAATGAAATGTCTACTGAGAGCCCCAAGTCGGGTAAAGGTTGTCTTCAATGAAATGTCTACTGAGAACTTATTTTGGGTAAAGGTTGTCTTCAATGAAATCTCTAGTGAGTGCCCCAAGTCGGGTGAAGGTTGTCTTCAATGAAATGTCTACTGAGAACCCATTTTGGGTAAGGTTGTCTTCAATGAAATGTCTACTGAGAACCCATTTTGGGTAAAGGTTGTCTTCAATGAAATTTCTAATGAGAGCGTCAAGTCGAGTAAAGGTTGTCTTCAATGAAATGTCTACTGAGAGCCCATTTTGGGTAAAGGTTGTCTTCAATGAAATGTCTACTGAGAACCCATTTTGGGTAAAGGTTGTCTTCAATGAAATGTCTACTGAGAACCCATTTTGGGTAAAGGTTTTGTCTTCAATGAAATGTCTACTGAGAACCCAAAGTCGGGTAAAGGTTGTCTTCAATGAAATGTCTACTGAGAACCCTAAGTCGGCTAAAGGTTGTTGTCAATGAAATTTCTACTGAGAGCCCCAAGTCGGGTAAAGGTTGTCTTCAATGAAATGTCTACTGAGAACCCATTTTGGGTAAAGGTTGTCTTCAATGAAATTTCTAATGAGAGCCCCGTCGGGTAAAGGTTGTCTTCAATGAAATGTCTACTGAGAACCCATTTTGGGTAAAGGTTGTCTTCAATGAAATGTCTACTGAGAGCCCATTTTGGGTAAAGGTTGTCTTCAATGAAATGTCTACTGAGAGCCCCAAGTCGGGTAAAGGTTGTCTTCAATGAAATGTCTACTGAGAACTTATTTTGGGTAAAGGTTGTCTTCAATGAAATCTCTAGTGAGTGCCCCAAGTCGGGTGAAGGTTGTCTTCAATGAAATGTCTACTGAGAACCCATTTTGGGTAAAGGTTGTCTTCAATGAAATTTCTAATGAGAGCGTCAAGTCGAGTAAAGGTTGTCTTCAATGAAATGTCTACTGAGAGCCCATTTTGGGTAAAGGTTGTCTTCAATGAAATGTCTACTGAGAACCCATTTTGGGTAAAGGTTGTCTTCAATGAAATGTCTACTGAGAACCCATTTTGGGTAAAGGTTTTGTCTTCAATGAAATGTCTACTGAGAACCCAAAGTCGGGTAAAGGTTGTCTTCAATGAAATGTCTACTGAGAACCCTAAGTCGGCTAAAGGTTGTTGTCAATGAAATTTCTACTGAGAGCCCCAAGTCGGGTAAAGGTTGTCTTCAATGAAATGTCTACTGAGAACCCATTTTGGGTAAAGGTTTTGTCTTCAATGAAATGTCTACTGAGAACCCATTTTGGGTAAAGGTTTTGTCTTCAATGAAATGTCTACTGAGAACCCTAAGTCGGGTAAAGGTTGTCTTCAATGAAATGTCTACTGAGAGCCCCAAGTCAGGTAAATGTTGTCTTCAATGAAATGTCTACTGAGAACCCATTTTGGGTAAAGGTTTTGTCTTCAATGAAATGTCTACTGAGAACCCATTTTGGGTAAAGGTTTTGTCTTCAATGAAATGTCTACTGAGAACCCTAAGTCGGGTAAAGGTTGTCTTCAATGAAATGTCTACTGAGAGCCCCAAGTCGGGTAAAGGTTGTCTTCAATGAAATGTCTACTGAGAACCCATTTTGGGTAAAGGTTGTCTTCAATGAAATTTCTAATGAGAGCCCCGTCGGGTAAAGGTTGTCTTCAATGAAATGTCTACTGAGAACACATTTTGGGTAAAGGTTGTCTTCAATGAAATGTCTACTGAGAGCCCATTTTGGGTAAAGGTTGTCTTCAATGAAATGTCTACTGAGAGCTCATTTTGGGTAAAGGTTGTCTTCAATGAAATGTCTACTGAGAGCCCCAAGTCGGGTAAAGGTTGTCTTCAATAAAATGTCTACCGAGAACCCATTTTGGGTAAAGGTTTTGTCTTCAATGAAATGTCTACTGAGAACCCTAAGTCGGGTAAAGGTTGTCTTCAATGAAATGTCTACTGAGAGCCCCAAGTCGGGTAAAGGTTGTCTTCAATGAAATGTCTACTGAGAACCCATTTTGGGTAAAGGTTGTCTTCAATGAAATTTCTAATGAGAACCCATTTTGGGTAAAGGTTGTCTGCAATAAAATATCTACTGAGAACCCCAAATCCTGTAAAGGTTGTCTTCAATAAAATGTCTACTGAGTACCCATTTTGGGTAAAGGTTGTCTTCAATGAAATGTCTACCGAGAACCCTAAGTCGGGTAAAGGTTGTCTTCAATGAAATGTCTCCTGAGAGCCCCAAGTCAGGTAAAGGTTGTCTTCAATGAAATGTCTACTGAGAACCCATTTTGGGTAAAGGTTGTCTTCATGAAATTTCTAATGAGAGCCCTGTCGGGTAAAGGTTGTCTTCAATGAAATGTCTACCGAGAACCCATTTTGGGTAAAGGTTTTGTCTTCAATGAAATGTCTACTGAGAACCCATTTTGGGTAAAGGTTTTGTCTTCAATGAAATGTCTACTGAGAACCCTAAGTCGGGTAAAGGTTGTTGTCATTGAAATTTCTACTGAGAGCCCCAAGTCGGGTAAAGGTTGTCTTCAATAAAATGTCTACTGAGAACCCATTTTGGGTAAAGGTTTTGTCTTCAATGAAATGTCTACTGAGAACCCTAAGTCGGGTAAAGGTTGTTGTCAATGAAATTTCTACTGAGAGCCCCAAGTCGGGTAAAGGTTATCTTCAATGAAATGTCTACTGAGAACCCATTTTGGGTAAAGGTTGGTCTTCAATGAAATTTCTAATGAGAGCCCCGTCGGGTAAAGGTTGTCTTAATGAAATGTCTACTGAGAACCCATTTTGGGTAAAGGTTGTCTTCAATGAAATGTCTACTGAGAGCCCATTTTGGGTAAAGGTTGTCTTCAATGAAATGTCTACTGAGAGCCCCAAGTCGGGTAAAGGTTGTCTTCAATGAAATGTCTACCGAGAACCCATTTTGGGTAAAGGTTGTCTTCAATGAAATCTCTAGTGAGTGCCCCAAGTCGGGTGAAGGTTGTCTTCAATGAAATGTCTACTGAGAACCCATTTTGGGTAAAGGTTGTCTTCAATGAAATGTCTACTGAGAACCCATTTTGGGTAAAGGTTGTCTTCAATGAAATTTCTAATGAGAGCGTCAAGTCGAGTAAAGGTTGTCTTCAATGAAATGTCTACTGAGAGCCCATTTTGGGTAAAGGTTGTCTTCAATGAAATGTCTACTGAGAACCCATTTTGGGTAAAGGTTGTCTTCAATGAAATGTCTACTGAGAACCCATTTTGGGTAAAGGTTTTGTCTTCAATGAAATGTCTACTGAGAACCCAAAGTCGGGTAAAGGTTGTCTTCAATGAAATGTCTACTGAGAACCCTAAGTCGGCTAAAGGTTGTTGTCAATGAAATTTCTACTGAGAGCCCCAAGTCGGGTAAAGGTTGTCTTCAATGAAATGTCTACTGAGAACCCATTTTGGGTAAAGGTTGTCTTCAATGAAATTTCTAATGAGAGCCCCGTCGGGTAAAGGTTGTCTTCAATGAAATGTCTACTGAGAACCCATTTTGGGTAAAGGTTGTCTTCAATGAAATGTCTACTGAGAGCCCATTTTGGGTAAAGGTTGTCTTCAATGAAATGTCTACTGAGAGCCCCAAGTCGGGTAAAGGTTGTCTTCAATGAAATGTCTACTGAGAACTTATTTTGGGTAAAGGTTGTCTTCAATGAAATCTCTAGTGAGTGCCCCAAGTCGGGTGAAGGTTGTCTTCAATGAAATGTCTACTGAGAACCCATTTTGGGTAAAGGTTGTCTTCAATGAAATTTCTAATAAGAGCGTCAAGTCGAGTAAAGGTTGTCTTCAATGAAATGTCTACTGAGAGCCCATTTTGGGTAAAGGTTGTCTTCAATGAAATGTCTACTGAGAACCCATTTTGGGTAAAGGTTGTCTTCAATGAAATGTCTACTGAGAACCCATTTTGGGTAAAGGTTTTGTCTTCAATGAAATGTCTACTGAGAACCGAAAGTCGGGTAAAGGTTGTCTTCAATGAAATGTCTACTGAGAACCCTAAGTCGGCTAAAGGTTGTTGTCAATGAAATTTCTACTGAGAGCCCCAAGTCGGGTAAAGGTTGTCTTCAATGAAATGTCTACTGAGAGCCCCAAGTCGGGTAAAGGTTGTCTTCAATGAAATGTCTACTGAGAACCCATTTTGGGTAAAGGTTGTCTTCAATGAAATGTCTACTGAGAACCCTAAGTCGGGTAAAGGTTGTCTTCAATGAAATGTCTACTGAGAACCCTAAGTCGGGTAAAGGTTGTTGTCAATGAAATTTCTACTGAGAGCCCCAAGTCGGGTCAAGGTTGTCTTCAATAAAATGTCTACTGAGAACCCATTTTGGGTAAAGGTTTTGTCTTCAATGAAATGTCTACTGAGAACCCATTTTGGGTAAAGGTTTTGTCTTCAATGAAATGTCTACTGAGAACCCTAAGTCGGGTAAAGGTTGTCTTCAATGAAATGTCTACTGAGAGCCCCAAGTCAGGTAAATGTTGTCTTCAATGAAATGTCTACTGAGAACCCATTTTGGGTAAAGGTTGTCTTCAATGAAATTTCTAATGAGAGCCCTGTCGGGTAAAGGTCGTCTTCAATGAAATGTCTACCGAGAACCAATTTTGGGTAAAGGTTTTGTCTTCAATGAAATGTCTACTGAGAACCCATTTTGGGTAAAGGTTTTGTCTTCAATGAAATGTCTACTGAGAACCCTAAGTCGGGTAAAGGTTGTTGTCAATGAAATTTCTACTGAGAGCCCCAAGTCGGGTAAAGGTTGTCTTCAATAAAATGTCTACTGAGAACCCATTTTGGGTAAAGGTTTTGTCTTCAATGAAATGTCTACTGAGAACCCATTTTGGGTAAAGGTTTTGTCTTCAATGAAATGTCTACTGAGAACCCTAAGTCGGGTAAAGGTTGTCTTCAATGAAATGTCTACTGAGAGCCCCAAGTCGGGTAAAGGTTGTCTTCAATGAAATGTCTACTGAGAACCCATTTTGGGTAAAGGTTGTCTTCAATGAAATTTCTAATGAGAGCCCCGTCGGGTAAAGGTTGTCTTCAATGAAATGTCTACTGAGAACACATTTTGGGTAAAGGTTGTCTTCAATGAAATGTCTACTGAGAGCCCATTTTGGGTAAAGGTTGTCTTCAATGAAATGTCTACTGAGAGCTCATTTTGGGTAAAGGTTGTCTTCAATGAAATGTCTACTGAGAGCCCCAAGTCGGGTAAAGGTTGTCTTCAATAAAATGTCTACCGAGAACCCATTTTGGGTAAAGGTTTTGTCTTCAATGAAATGTCTACTGAGAACCCTAAGTCGGGTAAAGGTTGTCTTCAATGAAATGTCTACTGAGAGCCCCAAGTCGGGTAAAGGTTGTCTTCAATGAAATGTCTACTGAGAGCCTCAAGTCGGGTAAAGGTTGTCTTCAATGAAATGTCTACTGAGAACCCATTTTGGGTAAAGGTTGGTCTTCAATGAAATTTCTAATGAGAGCCCCGTCGGGTAAAGGTTGTCTTAATGAAATGTCTACTGAGAACCCATTTTGGGTAAAGGTTGTCTTCAATGAAATGTCTACTGAGAGCCCATTTTGGGTAAAGGTTGTCTTCAATGAAATGTCTACTGAGAGCCCCAAGTCGGGTAAAGGTTGTCTTCAATGAAATGTCTACTGAGAACTTATTTTGGGTAAAGGTTGTCTTCAATGAAATCTCTAGTGAGTGCCCCAAGTCGGGTGAAGGTTGTCTTCAATGAAATGTCTACTGAGAACCCATTTTGGGTAAGGTTGTCTTCAATGAAATGTCTACTGAGAACCCATTTTGGGTAAAGGTTGTCTTCAATGAAATTTCTAATGAGAGCGTCAAGTCGAGTAAAGGTTGTCTTCAATGAAATGTCTACTGAGAGCCCATTTTGGGTAAAGGTTGTCTTCAATGAAATGTCTACTGAGAACCCATTTTGGGTAAAGGTTGTCTTCAATGAAATGTCTACTGAGAACCCATTTTGGGTAAAGGTTTTGTCTTCAATGAAATGTCTACTGAGAACCCAAAGTCGGGTAAAGGTTGTCTTCAATGAAATGTCTACTGAGAACCCTAAGTCGGCTAAAGGTTGTTGTCAATGAAATTTCTACTGAGAGCCCCAAGTCGGGTAAAGGTTGTCTTCAATGAAATGTCTACTGAGAACCCATTTTGGGTTAAGGTTGTCTTCAATGAAATTTCTAATGAGAGCCCCGTCGGGTAAAGGTTGTCTTCAATGAAATGTCTACTGAGAACCCATTTTGGGTAAAGGTTGTCTTCAATGAAATGTCTACTGAGAGCCCATTTTGGGTAAAGGTTGTCTTCAATGAAATGTCTACTGAGAGCCCCAAGTCGGGTAAAGGTTGTCTTCAATGAAATGTCTACTGAGAACTTATTTTGGGTAAAGGTTGTCTTCAATGAAATCTCTAGTGAGTGCCCCAAGTCGGGTAAAGGTTGTCTTCAATGAAATGTCTACTGAGAACCCATTTTGGGTAAAGGTTGTCTTCAATGAAATTTCTAATGAGAGCGTCAAGTCGAGTAAAGGTTGTCTTCAATGAAATGTCTACTGAGAGCCCATTTTGGGTAAAGGTTGTCTTCAATGAAATGTCTACTGAGAACCCATTTTGGGTAAAGGTTGTCTTCAATGAAATGTCTACTGAGAACCCATTTTGGGTAAAGGTTTTGTCTTCAATGAAATGTCTACTGAGAACCCTAAGTCGGGTAAAGGTTGTCTTCAATGAAATGTCTACTGAGAGCCCCAAGTCGGCTAAAGGTTGTTGTCAATGAAATTTCTACTGAGAGCCCCAAGTCGGGTAAAGGTTGTCTTCAATGAAATGTCTACTGAGAACCCATTTTGGGTAAAGGTTGTCTTCAATGAAATTTCTAATGAGAGCCCCGTCGGGTAAAGGTTGTCTTCAATGAAATGTCTACTGAGAACCCATTTTGGGTAAAGGTTGTCTTCAATGAAATGTCTACTGAGAGCCCATTTTGGGTAAAGGTTGTCTTCAATGAAATGTCTACTGAGAGCCCCAAGTCGGGTAAAGGTTGTCTTCAATGAAATGTCTACTGAGAACTTATTTTGGGTAAAGGTTGTCTTCAATGAAATGTCTAGTGAGTGCCCCAAGTCGGGTAAAGGTTGTCTTCAATGAAATGTCTACTGAGAACCCATTTTGGGTAAAGGTTGTCTTCAATGAAATTTCTAATAAGAGCGTCAAGTCGAGTAAAGGTTGTCTTCAATGAAATGTCTACTGAGAGCCCATTTTGGGTAAAGGTTGTCTTCAATGAAATGTCTACTGAGAACCCATTTTGGGTAAAGGTTGTCTTCAATGAAATGTCTACTGAGAACCCATTTTGGGTAAAGGTTTTGTCTTCAATGAAATGTCTACTGAGAACCCTAAGTCGGCTAAAGGTTGTTGTCAATGAAATTTCTACTGAGAGCCCCAAGTCGGGTAAAGGTTGTCTTCAATGATATGTCTACTGAGAGCCCCAAGTCGGGTAAAGGTTGTCTTCAATGAAATGTCTACTGAGAACCCTAAGTCGGGTAAAGGTTGTCTTCAATGAAATGTCTACTGAGAACCCTAAGTCGGGTAAAGGTTGTCTTCAATGAAATGTCTACTGAGAACCCTAAGTCGGCTAAAGGTTGTTGTCAATGAAATTTCTACTGAGAGCCCCAAGTCGGGTAAAGGTTGTCTTCAATGATATGTCTACTGAGAGCCCCAAGTCGGGTAAAGGTTGTCTTCAATGAAATGTCTACTGAGAACCCATTTTGGGTAAAGGTTGTCTTCAATGAAATGTCTACTGAGAACCCTAAGTCGGGTAAAGGTTGTCTTCAATGAAATGTCTACTGAGAACCCTAAGTCGGGTAAAGGTTGTTGTCAATGAAATTTCTACTGAGAACCCTAAGTCGGGTAAAGGTTGTCTTCAATAAAATGTCTACTGAGAACCCATTTTGGGTAAAGGTTTTGTCTTCAATGAAATGTCTACTGAGAACCCATTTTGGGTAAAGGTTTTGTCTTCAATGAAATGTCTACTGAGAACCCTAAGTCGGGTAAAGGTTGTCTTCAATGAAATGTCTACTGAGAGCCCCAAGTCAGGTAAATGTTGTCTTCAATGAAATGTCTACTGAGAACCCATTTTGGGTAAAGGTTGTCTTCAATGAAATTTCTAATGAGAGCCCTGTCGGGTAAAGGTCGTCTTCAATGAAATGTCTACCGAGAACCAATTTTGGGTAAAGGTTTTGTCTTCAATGAAATGTCTACTGAGAACCCATTTTGGGTAAAGGTTTTGTCTTCAATGAAATGTCTACTGAGAACCCTAAGTCGGGTAAAGGTTGTTGTCAATGAAATTTCTACTGAGAGCCCCAAGTCGGGTAAAGGTTGTCTTCAATAAAATGTCTACCGAGAACCCATTTTGGGTAAAGGTTTTGTCTTCAATGAAATGTCTACTGAGAACCCATTTTGGGTAAAGGTTTTGTCTTCAATGAAATGTCTACTGAGAGCCCATTTTGGGTAAAGGTTGTCTTCAATGAAATGTCTACTGAGAGCCCCAAGTCGGGTAAAGGTTGTCTTCAATGAAATGTCTACTGAGAACCCATTTTGGGTAAAGGTTGTCTTCAATGAAATTTCTAATGAGAGCCCCGTCGGGTAAAGGTTGTCTTCAATGAAATGTCTACTGAGAACACATTTTGGGTAAAGGTTGTCTTCAATGAAATGTCTACTGAGAGCCCATTTTGGGTAAAGGTTGTCTTCAATGAAATGTCTACTGAGAGCTCATTTTGGGTAAAGGTTGTCTTCAATGAAATGTCTACTGAGAGCCCCAAGTCGGGTAAAGGTTGTCTTCAATGAAATGTCTACCGAGAACCCATTTTGGGTAAAGGTTTTGTCTTCAATGAAATGTCTACTGAGAACCCTAAGTCGGGTAAAGGTTGTCTTCAATGAAATGTCTACTGAGAGCCCCAAGTCGGGTAAAGGTTGTCTTCAATGAAATGTCTACTGAGAACCCATTTTGGGTAAAGGTTGTCTTCAATGAAATTTCTAATGAGAGCCCCGTCAGGTAAAGGTTGTCTTCAATGAAATGTCTACTGAGAACCCATTTTGGGTAAAGGTTTGTCTTCAATGAAATGTCTACTGAGAGCCCCAAGTCGGGTAAAGGTTGTCTTCAATGAAATATCTACTGAGAACTTATTTTGGGTAAAGGTTGTCTTCAATGAAATCTCTAGTGAGTGCCCCAAGTCGGGTGAAGGTTGTCTTCAATGAAATGTCTACTGAGAACCCATTTTGGGTAAGGGTTGTCTTCAATGAAATTTCTAATGAGAGCGTCAAGTCGAGTAAAGGTTGTCTTCAATGAAATGTCTACTGAGAGCCCATTTTGGGTAAAGGTTGTCTTCAATGAAATGTCTACTGAGAACCCATTTTGGGTAAAGGTTGTCTTCAATGAAATGTCTACCGAGAGCCCATTTTTGGTAAAGGTTGTCTTCAATGAAATGTCTACTGAGAACCCATTTTGGGTAAAGATTGTCTTCAATGAAATGTCTCCTGAGAACCCATTTTGGGTAAAGGTTGTCTTCAATGAAATGTCTCCTGAGAACCCATTTTGGGTAAAGGTTGTCTTCAATGAAATGTCTACTGAGAACCCATTTTGGGTAAAGGTTGTCTTCAATGAAATGTCTCCTGAGAACCCATTTTGGGTAAAGGTACACGACATATAATGAACAGTATCCTTACACTACTAGCAGTACATAAATGAAATTCTAAAATACAATAAATGCATTTTTATTAACACTTTTTTAGTACCATACATATATTTCTGACGTTTATCATTGATATATTTATTGTGTATTAACATTTCAGTTTTAAATGTATATCTACTGTTCAGGTATATGCAACTTCTTGAATCATTATATCATAAATACCATACTATCTTGTTGACGTCTTCAGAATTTGGGTCATCCATATGAATGTCATATTTTAAACTTATCATATCTTGCTATCTAAAGTTGGTGGATTTTTAGTTTGTTTGTCTGTTTATTCCTCCATCAATCTCACCTCAGGTTTACCTTTGAGTAATGATGTTGACTTCACATCTTCAACCCGATACATTGTTACAACAAAATGTGATCT